>OV656766.1:4200000-4550607 GCA_927399505.1 Luperina testacea | reverse complement strand
CAGCATTTTGTTCAGGAAATCCCTAGATCCCATCACAATATACTTGGACTTACTAGGATTCAGGACCAGCGAGTTTCTTGTGGACCAAGCTGAGATCCTATCCAAATCTTCATTCATCAATAAGGGCATCAATACACGGTAAATCTAATACTTCCCCTTGTCCTATTATATTTTTAGTCAAAAAAAAAGATACAAAATATACAAATAAATGCAAAATAAAAATAAATGTATAATAAATGTTATAAGTTAACAAGCCAATAAAATTATATCACAGTTTTTTACATAAGATACACATTACACTATAATATACTTACTTTATAGTTTTAACCACATTCAAATTTTGTGTGAAACTACTGTGTTTTTGTTTACCTAAAGATTTGATAAGAACATCCGCTATCATCCTGTCTGTAGGTAAGTATCTAACTGTTATAGAACCATTATTAATTAAGTCTTTGACAAAATGATATCGAATGTGTTTGGTTCGTTTATGGCATACTTCTTTAGACTCTAATAACTTCTGGGCACTTTGACTATCATTATACAAAATACATTCATCCAATTCAATTAATGTTAGTTCTGAAAGTAAATTTTGAATAAAACAGATATTTTTACAAGCATCGCCTATTGCAAGGTATTCCGCTTCCGTACTTGAGAGTGTTGGGATCTTGTATAGTGGACTGTATTTTTCTCTGTTTTTTTTTTGTTGTTGGCGTCGGTGGTAAGGTGTGTGGTGACTGATAATGCAAACTCACTCGTACTTTTTAAAAATATGTATTTTATATCTTGTAGGACACACAAAACTCGCGTGCGTCAATTTTCAAATCTCGATTGACAACAACACTCCAATGTTGAGTATCTAAAAACATAACTTTTGTTGGTGTTGCCAACAAGCTGCGCAACCACACAAGAAAAACAATTATTATCTGATTAGTGATTAGAAACTAAATAAACTAAAACAACTGTTTGCATGACAATATCTTATAAGTACTAGTTTTATTAAGCAAAATGTTTAAGACTGACTGAGGAAATCAGAACATAAACTTTATTAGCCTTTAAGGGCAAAACAAATGTACTAGACAAAGAGCCAGTATAAATGAAAATAAATCAACTCTGGTTACATTAGAATATCTTATACTATAGTAGTATTTAATAAAAAACAACTAAAAACTTATATTTACATTAGAGACATTTTCGCATTTATGAAAATTTATTGTTACAGTTTTATTAGGAATAGAGATTGTTGTAGATTTTATATTCTGCGTGTTTGAAATAATGTCAGAATCTGCCTCATTTTGAGGAAAATGTGACGGTGAATCTCGTTGTTTGGATTTTTTTAGGTTTAAATCCATCGGACATCCTCTTCAGATACGCTATTAATTTCGAATGTGTCCAGTTTTACGTCATTATTAGAACTGACTGTTGATTTTAGCATTGACTAAACAACGCCAACAAGCCAAAACTAAACAACCTTCCACTCTTTGGAGTACCTACTACTCCAAAGAGTGGAAGGTTGTTTAGTTTTAGGCCAAAAACACAGATTCTGAAAAATTCTTGGCGCCTCTTGCATTTCTCCATTCAATAAAATGACCATAGGCTTTCATATATTTCTCCCGGGATTTTGCAGGTAGTAGATTATCCATCACATTTCTTGCGTTAGTTCTAATACTTTCAGGAGTTAATTCTATACTTTCACTGTCACTTGAAGAACTCATTTTTCAAAACAAACCCATGCATTTCTAACAATCCGTGAAAATTGACGAAAACGCGGGCTATAGCTCGCGCGTTTTTAATTTGATTTCTTTTTTTTTGTATTCAGCCGGCGCGCGGATCGACTATGAGCCGTCGTACCAGCCAGTCTTTATTCAAATATTGCGTTCGATTTCTTTGGCGCTGAACACTATGATGTTCCAAATTCAAAAAGTGCGCGGCAAAGATAATTGCGGCGCACTTATAAAGAGGATTAAAAACTCATTACTGCCCGCTAAAAGTACCATCTTTGGGTGCACTTAAAGGCGAACCAAGTCATCCTTTTCGAATAGATGGGATGAAAAACAATTTGCTTTCTTGTGACCGCTCTTCTTGCAAAATTCACAAACAATAACTTTTCTACTTTTGGAGACATAAGCTGTACTTTCTTCATCACCAGATGTCTTCCTCGAATACTCTTGCAGTAGTCGGGCTCGCACAAGTTCACTCGATACCGTAGTAGTGACCGCAGCAGTTGACAAATTTGAAACAACAGAATCATATTCAGTTGGCAGACCACTCAACAAAATCTCAGCAACTTCCTCATCTTCAGTGTGTTTCCCAATGTCGTCAAGCTGCTGGACTAGTGTAAACACAGCATCAATATAAGCTTGCATATCAGAAAATTCAGAGTACTGAACGCGATGCAGTCTCCTCAGTAGAAGAACTCTTCGGTAAAGGCCTTTATCTTCGTAAACGTCAAGCAATGCCTTCCAAGCATCTTTAGCAGTGTCAGAGCTTCGTACATATTGAATTAAATGCGGCTTTAATGTCAAGCAAATGCGTGCAAGTGCAGTTTAATCTTATAACAATAATAAAAAGAAAAAGTTGCATAAATAGTATAACTCAGAGAAAAATAAAATTTGACGAAAACAGAAACCTAATTATCAGACTGCCAGTATCGAACCTAGGTCAGCGGTTTCACATGTTATATCCTCAACCTCTAAGTCAACTAAACTCATACTAATAGTTCTAAAATATTCTTGTGCATTGTTGTTTATCTATAAATTGTTTGAAAAAGTATTACAATAAAAAAATAAGAAAAATATAAAAAAAAAAATATAAATAAATAAATAAAAAGTCAAAAGAAAAAGAAAAAAAAGAAAGAAGGTCTTCATATAATTATGATAGAACTTCACGTACACGTAAGTTCGTTTAATCATTAACTATATTCATACTTCGTATTCGGTATTAGTATCGTGAAATTATTATAAGAACTATGTAGATGTTGAGAGTGTTTCTAGGAAATATCGTCAAATAAAAACATGATTTAAATCAAGTTGTTTTATTCAACACAATTTTAAATGGTGTACAATATTATATACTTTTAAGTAGGTACATAAGTAAATTAACTGAACTAATCAAGTCTATTTGGATAATTATTTATATACATAGAACAATGTTCAACAATATTTATTGTCTAATAATTAAATATAAATACTTTGACTCTGAGAACTTAACATGGATCTGGCTAAGAACAAAATTATTTTCATTATTCAATATTGCTCTATTGTAGAATTTAGCAAAGGTAGTGGAATTGCCACTCCATCCAGCAGTTTGTCGAATGACATCAAGGCTGACTTCCAGTTTGTGTGCCATAGAAGTTGAGGCATGGCGCGTACTATGAGATGAAAAAATGGAGACATCAATTCCACTATCTTTTATAGTGATCGGTATAGACATGGTGAATTTCATACTTTATACGAAAGGCTACGAAACCATGAAGATAAATTTTATGAATACACTCGAATGACCGTAACAACTTTTGACTACATATTAAATGCTGTACAAACACAGTTATCGAAACCCGAAACTAACTTCATTGCCTTAACAATATCTCCTGCGCAGAAACTTTTGTTGACTCTGAGGTAAGAAATCAAAACTATAATAATCATCAATGAATTTTTATTATTAATCAACAATGCCAGACATAAAAAGTAATCAATAATTATCTATATTATCTGGAGGTGCACTGTGATAACCATATTGTGTCATAATATATGGATCTGAAATACTTCCTGCTTGCATCTCGGCCATTAAATTGAATTTATTTTGTTTCGCACTCGCATCTTTTGGATTCCTTTGAACTGTTTCATTTGTGGGAGTAAACTCATCAAATAATGATAATCATCTGATTTTGGAGGTTCTTGTGCAGGCGTCTTTTCTTTGTTCTGAATTAGTAAAAGTCGTTTTTTTTCTATTTCCAAGAATTCAGAGCGCAGTTCGTTAGCTGATTTCCTCTTTTTTCCTCGACTGGATGTTGATGGAGCCGATATGCTCGATAAAGGCGATGCCACATTTATATCACTTATAATGGAGTCTTGCGTGTCGTCATTTTCGTCACTGTCACTAGTTAGATGAGTAGTGATATTAGATTCACTTCGGCTAGGCTGTATTTGATCTTTCATAAAAGACATTTGGCGGAAATGTTTCCAAGTAGATACACAATCAGTAGCTGCATCCCCAGATCGAGTTGGTGGAATTTTTTTTAGTTCCTTTCTGTAGTGGTCCTTAATGTTCTTCCATTTACTCTTCAACACATTAACTGTAAAAAAAATCTAACTGTACGTTTTATTTGCAGGTACTTGTCTACAGGGATGTCATTCAAATCACTAGCTTTTTCCTTCCGACTAGGAGCTACTACTGTTGGAAATATTATATATACTACATATGAAGCAATCTGGGATCAGTTAGTACATATACACATGCCTCAACCTACAGTGGAACATTTGAAGAAAATTGCAAATGACTATTATGAAAAATGGCAATTTCCTAATTGCATTGGGTCAATTGACGGGAAGCACTGTCGTATAAAGAAACCTAAACCTTCAGGATCTGAATACTTTAACTACCGAAAGTTTTTTTCTTTAGTGCTTCAAGCAGTTGCTGATGCTGATAAAAAATTCATCGTTATTGAAGTTGGTGGTCGAGGCAAACAAAGTGATGGTGGCACGTTTCACTACTCGAGATTAAATAGACAACTAGAAAACAAAACGTTCAATATGCCACCTCCTCAAGTGATTCCAAGCACAGAACATTAATACTCCTAACGGAGAAGAATGACAAGTTCAAACAAAACAAGGAAAACACTTTTCACTGGCGCCATCTATCGTCGGCCCACGAAACCTTGGTACCTTCCAAACCTTCTTTCATATAGCGCGATGGCGGGAGATTTAAAATAATTACGGGTTAAAACGCAGGTACAGTAGCCAAAATTTAATCATTTTATTTTAGAACGATCATTTTTACTAGTAAGAAAACTCAAGTAGTCATGTTTTCTTACTAATAAAAATGCCTGCCTTGAATAATATAAAGAAAACAAATAAAATTACAGAAGTCCTTTATTTCACAATAAAACATGTAGGTACACTACATTTATAATTACATCTAAAAATAATAACACGCGTTATTACCGGCTAATGTTGTTATACTTTAAGAAAGTTCATATTGTTTGCCATTTCATTCAATAAAATAAAAAAGTTCCAAGGCAGCAGGGATACAGTGCAAGCTACTGGACTAACAATAAAAGCGTTGTCCAGGGGACAATTCTGCTATTACAATAGTGTCAGAATGGTCGATCATTGATTTCATAATCGTTGATTTTGGCAAGTTTGGTAATCTACTAATAATAAGTCAACGATTATGAAATCAATGATCGACCATTCTGACACTATTGTAATAGCAGAATTGGGCCCCAGGAGTTCTGCCTTCTATATCGCTCAACAAGAGCCGTAACTTTTGACATCAATGCAATATGAATATTATAATGTACATAGACTGCACATCACTTTCTTAGCAATATAGTGTTCCACGTTTGCAATAGATTGCATGAAATTGTTTAGGCCATATAAATAAATGCATTAAATAAAAACAAACTTGTTTACTGGTTTGTAACTAATCATTGTTGCAAATTTCTTCTATCGTATTGGTACTTACTAGCTATAAATAACAGGAATCACACAATACAATTGGGGAAGTATAAGCCAATCATTAATGACCACTATTTATGCTAGTTACCCAGGATACCCCAGATAATCTTAGGTTTCATCACTTGTTGCTCTTTCCTTGAGGCTTGCAAATTTAAATATTAGTATAAGTATTTAAGAGTGGCTTTCAACACAATAAGTGATGTAGAAATATCAGTATCAACAATGTGATAAGTGATAAGACATTATATTAATATACGAAAATGTAAGGAAATAGCCTCCAAAAGTAACAAAACCTGAGAACTTCTAGTGCAATCTGGGGGGTCTCGATGACAACACTGCTGACAGGCTATTATTTCCACTACCACCACTACCGACACAATAGAAGGAAAAGCATGATACTGCTTGTCTATAAATTTTACTTGTGCAAGATAATATTCATTTTGCGCCTAAGTGCAGCTGCTGAAGCTTCTTCGTTAAATGTGCGATTTCTGACAATGCAGAATCGCTTTGTGCATATAAAAAATACTGTTTGCGCGATATTATTTATATTTTCAAATTTATGATCCATACATGGATTGAGAAAATTGAAATTTATTGTGGTTTTTATTTTATCTAATATATTTTTTTTTATAAACGTTGTGTGCCCATTTTCTTCAAGATATTTATTAATAAGGGAAGCACAGCACTCCACACAAGTACACATGTCAATGGTTACATAATTCAGATTTTTTTTTACTTCAGTGTACTCCTGGAACTCGACAAATAAGTGATGCCTTTCTATTTCTTTTTCGTACAAAACTTTTCGGCAGTTTTCACAATTTGTTGAAAACTTTTTGAGTATGAACCCACACACATATGCACATGCCTGAATTTCTGCACTATCTTCATTTGCCTCATTAATTTCTTGTGGCAATTCATTTATTGCGGTAAATTCAGGTTCTGCATATATGTGTGTGGGTTGTGAAACTGATAATATTTTTTCAAAGTTATTAATAATTACATTGTTATCATTTTCACAATTCCCTGTTGTACCAATGTTGGATAAATTACTGAGAACGGCTGTTTTAAGACCGGCCACAAATTGACCACACGTTGGATTTGTATTAGATCCGCAGTTCCCACGAATACAACCAAAAAGGTTTTCGACAGCATCTTGCTGCAGTCTTCTTGTAGCCAGACTGGTTATGTTGTGGGACCTTACTAAATTTCGCCACAATCGTTCAATGGCATTTAGGGTCCATATCCAGCCTTCTTGTGATGGTGGTTTACGTGGGCTTCCAATATATTTCATAGTTGCAAAGAACTTTTTCATTTCCTCAAAGCATTTGAGATGTGGACCGTTGCTTCTTAAATTTGTTGCATGTGGTTTCCCTCTTCGCAAGTCTGAACAATCGCTGTTCAATGTGTCAAATAATTTGTCCATACTGTTTATAAGATTTGCGGTGACAGTAGCTTCCGTAGCGAGTTCTCCTGTAAGAAATTACGAAATTGAATTTAAATATGAATTGAAATTTACATAAGAAATTTTATTAACTAATATACAATATTGTACTGATTTACTATAGCTTTATAGCATATATTGTAGATACATAATAATTAGGATATTTGATCAGAAACAATCATATCAATAATCCTAATTTAATTTTTTTCTTAATTCAATATTTTTATGGTTAAGTTTGATATTTGTATAGTTCGGTTTTGAAATACTGACACAAGAGAAAGTTCTGATAAGCTTGTAGAAAAATTAAAGCCGATCTGTGACTGTTAATAGTCCCGAACTGGCCACCATCATTATATATATGCATTAAAAAATCTATAATCATGGGAACTGATGGTTGGTACATATCTATGGAGTTTAAGTTGCAAAATAAATACCAGCGTTTGATGCAAACATCGTATTGTTTCCAAGTGTTATCCGAAAGCGACACCAGCATGATGTCTAGGGCGGATTCTGGGACACAGCATCGTAAGGGTGCCGTCCGGCAACCAGGGTAAGGTGTGGTCGAATGTTCATGAGAGTGTGAGGTTGGTTGCTGGAATAAGGAATGAACATGTCATCAGAGTTCAGTTTGACAATGTCTGAGGTAAGTTGGCGAGTAAATAGTGGGTACCATGGTTGTGTGGGCCAATCAGGTACAACCATGATACCCTCTGCTTTATCAGATATTATTTTTCACACACATTTATGAACCAATTCATTTTTCTTGGGAGTCGCGGATCAACTAATTCTGGCAATATGCAGTCTATGTAAAATCTTGTAAGTTTGGGTTCCATTTTAGTTTTCCAAACCTCGTCGTCTCTATATATAATTTCCGTTTTAATTGGTATATTTTCACCAGACCGTAAGCCAAATATGCATTTTTCTACTTCTGTGACATACAGTTGTCCTTGGACTTGATAATACCAATCGTGTTCTTTGTTAACTACATAGGTGCGGGTTTTAGCCTTAATGGGACAGCGCTAATGGGACACTTAATTTCACAAATTGTGTGTTATTCTATGATACAGTCGGGTGGAGCTCCAAGAAATGGGATTGTTTCATCCAGAAACAAACCACAGCCCAGAATTTTTATATTCATCTCTTTTTCTAATTGTGTTTTCGCAATTGCTTCTTTTTCACGTTCGTGTTTAATGAATTTGACGTGATCTAGCGGTTTTTTATATATAAACGGTCTTATTCATAAAAAAGCTTATGTTTTAAAACATTCATTAGTTAAAATGCTCAATAAGCCTTTAAAACGTTCGATAAAATTTTGTATTCATAAACGTTTCATAAACGTTCTATAACATCAATATAAATGTAAATGTTGCCATTATAATGAAGTCCTCCAATAAATTGGCCAACACATTGAATCGTCAAATGAGAGTATCTGTATACGCACTGAATAATTGTGACCATAGACAATAAGACGTATGGAAAACTAATTTATTGTCTACAGTTTCGTCAGTTTTGACGCGTTAACGTCATATCAAGGTGTTTTATATCAATCAATTTGATATTATAATTTCAGTGTCAGGCGAGCGAAAATCTTTGAATATTTTTTTGTGTTTAAAAGAAATTGAATTAAGACCGGAGACTAGTTCCAATAAAGGGCAAAGAAGTGAATATTGGTTGGAGGACGATAAGGTGTGTACTGTTACAGCTAAAAAGTGTTTAAAGTAAGTTTTGTTTTGTAAACATTCTTAATTTCTTAAACCTATGCTTGCTTTCCCTTAGATCTTTTTGAAGAATTGGTCAGGGAGAGGGTCTCCATAATAAAAAATGAAGGTGGACGCTGGTGATGGCGCCAAACAAGTAGCCGAATTGTGGGCGCAATAAGAAGATAGAAAATAAAAACACTGATACTGAAAGAAACCAACGCGAAAAAAGGGCGGCCTGGCATGATTTACGAATTAGGTGCCTATCCAGTTTACTAATAAGTTACAAAGTTCCTGAGTACGCATGTCAAGAACTTCGTTTACCTGTACAAAACTCATTATTTTGTAAGAAAAAAAAAAAATCCGCCGCCATAACAATAACTAATAGTTACTCGTAATATTAGTTATTTTTATGCCACTACTTCTTTAATTATTTTATTTTTAATTGCGGTCTTATTACTATCATTTTTGAACGTTGCCAACTTGAAGCGGGGATCTAGCAACGTACACAAACCTAAGGATTTACTATTTTCGATATTCCGAAAACTGGTATTTGTACCGCTTTTTAATTTCAATAAAATATTTTGAATAATTGCAATATCAATAAATTCGCTATTAAGCAGCATTTCTCCGCTAATGTCTAGTAGGCAATTAGTGAGGACTATTGCTAAGCCTCCTGTTAAATAATTTTCTCCGCTCAAGCTACTGGTTATCTCTTCAAAAGGAGCTAATATATAGAAATGAAATGAAATAATTTATTTTGCAAATAGACCAACAACCTTAGCACAGCCCACTCTTCTTCTGTAATAATTGGCCATTCTCTATTCATTTATTGCCATCGTAGCCTTAATAGCCTCACCAGGTTCCAAAAATCTTTTTAACATTGAATAGGTGGAGTAACACCTTGTTGCTACTTCTATGATCATCTTTTTTGGCTGCTCCATGCCTACATGGTTTGATTAATATTTCATAAATTTTTCGGCAGCTTGCGTGCTCCTCTTGAAGTGGGCAACAATCCTTCTAATATTTTCTAGGGTGTCTTGCACAGGTATTAAAGCGTTAACAAAAAGGTTAAGAGTGTGCGCAAAACACCCATAGTGCTTCCACCTCAATTAAATTTGTAATGCATTACAGACATTCGGTGCATTGTCGGACACGGCAAATTTATTTTATTGAGCAAGTTCCATTCCAAAACAATTTGTTTTTTTGGTTGTCCTAAATATTCGCTTGTATGGCTACCGGGACAACCTTTACATGCTAATAAAATTGTTTTAGATTTAAATTGAGGTGAAATGTAGTGGGCGGTGACAGCAATGTAACTTTCATTGTTACATGACGTCCAACAGTCTGTAGTGATACACGCTGTCACCACTTCCGATTCCAATACGCTCCTGCATTCATTTACCTATAGTTTTTTCATATAATGCCGGTATTAATGAACTGGAGATAGTTTTCCTTGATGATGGAGTATATCCTGGAATCCACCACAACAACTTCCGAAACCCTTGGTTCTCAACAATTCTGAATGGCTGCATGTCGTCTATAAAAAGATTTAGCACATCTCTATCAATTGTTTTCTTTATGTCTTGTGTTACGGGTTTGACGACATAACCCAATAAACATTACGACGTTAAGTGGCAACTTAATGTTATTTAGTATAATCGTATAAATGTCATAAGGACGTTTACTCGACGGCATTAGGGCCCATTTTATTCAACTTAAGGTGCTAAGAGTTTCGTGTAATAGTCATATAAATACCTACTTAGTCGCATAGTAGTCATATATACGTACACGTCGGCGATTTGACTACATGTCATGTAATTCAAATTCAAATATTTTATTTCAGATTTACATCCATATTATGTTAGTAGTAGTTTAACCCTTTCGCGGACGGTACTCGATCACGTGGTATATGTAGTATGACACATCAATTCTTCATACAAAATGGTAAGACGTTTATTGACGTCGAGTCGTATTTATTCGATACATTTGGCCAATAGCGGCACTATCGTTATCTAACGTCAACGTTTATAGACGCTCAGTCATTTCGGGTCTTTTTTCTTATCAGGTGGTGCCCTGATAAGAAAAAAGACCCGAAATGACAACTCGTGATCTTTTTATTGGTAATACGAAAGACTCACTAAGGTTGCTGTCACTATAGGAATCTTCTTCACTGGGTTCATAATTATTGTCCGAACCGTACTCTCCGTCGTCTTCAAACGGGTCCCGAGCTGTCTAACTTAGTTCAAAGAATTTATATTTTAAGAACAGAAGGATTTACGTGACTTAGAACTTGTCTAAATAAAACTTTCGTTTTAGGTAAACCCCAACAATGATCTATAATTATGCGGATGTTGATAAGTTTTTAACAAAGATGGACTTCATCGAAATGATAAGCGCAAATATGAAATGGCCGTGGTCATTAACTCATTTTATATTTTGTTCTCGATGTTATGGACGTGGTTGCCAGATAGTCCGTGGAAATAGACGGCCGTTACATTTTGTTGTAACAGACAACAATGTAAATTATTTATTAAATTACGGTTTATTTTGGTGCCCCCATTGCAAATATTTTGCTATCTATAATCATTTTCTAGAAGACAAATGCGAATATCGTAATTAGTCAGTTAATCATACATACCTATTTAAATTTGAATCATTAAATACATTGTAAGAATTTTGGAAACACGCTTCAACTTAATAGGTAATATTTAATTTATTTTACTAATATTTGTACGAGAGTTTTTTTATTATGTTAGAAAATGTACAATTATAACTTGTTAAAATTTAGTAGCGTAATTTATCTATTGAATCCGAATAGAGTTTTAACATAGACTTTAAAAAAAAGATGGACTCCGCGCCACGCATATCTTAGTGAAGCACCGTACCGATCTGTGTGCGTGATTTGAGGGATACCTGCACAGACGCTGTCGTGTCACGTAATGGCGGCCGGTCGGCATACTACGATGTAAATGTGAGCGTGAGGCGTGTTTGAACAAACGGTCCGGCCGGCAATACTTACTGTGCTTGACTTTCGATATGCGTGGCGCGGAGTCCATCTTTTTTTATAAGTCTATGAGTTTTAATTTTAACTATTATCCCGAGTCACTAGATGTCGATGTTATCACTAGATGGCGCACTGTACTTACACGGAGCCAATATGTCGCTCTCGCTCGCCCTTTAGGCTTTTCGGTCGGCCTAATACGCAGAATCTACCTTCGCTTCTCGCTCGCACACTTTCGCTTAGTCAGTCAGTAGTTCAGTACTCAGTTCTCAGTAGTTGTACTTGTAGGTCGGTAATAGCAAGTGGGCGCGTGGCTCTTAGATTTTAAGTAGCCCAAATTATCAAGTAGCAACAAAACGTAATAGGTACCTACATTTATTAAAGTGCTAATGTTTTATTTTCAATAAGATAATTTAAGAAGCTATTGTTACTTAGTAAGTTTTGTTGCTTATAATACCTTTGTGGTCGATACAAATAAGAGATCGACCTCGTGATAGTTAAAGAGAGTTTATTATTTAAATTACAATAAATTATATGTGTCGCGACAAAAGTATGGCGGTGCGCGCTAATCGTGAAGTTAGTTAGTGAAGTGAAGTGTGTCGCGAGCGCCGCCGACATCGGGCGCGTTCGCATCCTCGCCAATATTAAAGGCTGCGTTCAGGCGTAGACAACCTTGTTTGCTTGTTTTTTTTGCAAAATGCCTTTTAAAATAGTGGAGACCACAGAAAATGCTAATTCTTTATTAACAACTGTGCCAGCTCAATGGGAACAACGCGGAACATTATATTGGCCACGATATAATGAGGCTATTTTGATAAAGGCTGAGGATTCTATACTATATAGAAATAAATTGGAAATCGATGCCATGTATCCTGAAGCGAAATAATATTCCCAATTATGAAAATTCCGAACTACAAATCGCTCTTATGTCGTATATGTCCGACACGGATACGGACCAGGAGATCATTGCAAAAACCCAAAGATCTAAAAAAACCACCACACAAATAAATTTGAACAACCTGGTAACAAACTGTCTATAGGTAAGTTTATTAACTTTACATATTTATATTTCCGTCATTAGGATCTCGACCCCGAAGGAATCAGCTCTTAGAGCATTTAATATCCTAAGTTAATGTAAATGTGATAGTGAGTTTGTTTGTTTGTTACTCCTTCATGCTTAAATCGCTGAACTAATGAAGACGAAACTTGGTATCGAGATAGATTGAGACCCTGGGAAGGACATGGGATAGTTTTTACTATAAAATTATCATTAAAGGGCTTCCCCTTTAATGATAATTTTATAGTAAAAACTATCCCATACATAATTCATACATAATACATACATACATACATACATACATATTCATACATAATTCTGCCCGCCTTGTCTTCACAAGGCGGGCAGAATTATGTATGAAGTATTAATTCCTTAATCCAATTAACCTAGTTAAAAATCTAGTTAATATGTAAATGCTAAAGTGAGTTTTTTTTGTTACTTCTTCACGTTTACACTGCTGAACCGATTTAAATGATACTTGGTATGGAAATAGTTTCAGACCCTGGGAAGGACATGGGTTTTTATTCCAGAAATCATCACTAAAGGGAAGTTTGTATGAAATTTTGATTCCACGCGGACGCTTGTAATTTATTTTATTTGTTTCTTTTAGGAAAATACCAGTAGCGTTGAGTTAATTGATCAAAATGCCAGTATTGATATTACACAACATTCATCTCTAGCCGTTGACGTTAAGCCACAGACCACAGGAGTCCCAGGAAATAGTGCAGAAAAAATGGATAGTATAGCGCAAAAGCTCGATCATTTAAAGTAAGTTAAGTGTGGCATCAGCGAATGAAGTAAATATATTTTGATAGTCAGCAAAATATTTTACAAAAACTTGCGTTATTGGACACCAAATTAGAAGAATTGGTGACACGTATTTCGGTACCAGTAACTGATATTAATCGACAGGGCAATAATAATGACAGTAATTTCAAAATTATAAGCAACCGACAGGAACTCACTAGTTTCGAGGAACGTTCAAATAATCCGCAAGCTGAAGAAAGTATTATAAAGCTACTTTCTGTAACTTGTACGAAAGGCAAACGTCGCGCATATAATAACGCTTACGCATTGGTCGATGCCATGTTCACACGGCAATTTATGACCCAATGTTCTTGGGCTGGAGGTACCAGAGGAGAACCAAAAATATGTTTTAAGTCTTATAATAAAACTATAACATTATTTTTTTAAATAATACACTCTCTGACAATAACTCACTATCTGACAATAACTTTACAATACCAGATTGAGAATTATTTTTAAAAGACGTTATGAGAAATAAATTACCATGTAAACTTAAATGACTAAATGGAAGACTGTTTAAAATTCACTTATTCAAATGGCTAAATGATAATAATTTTTATAGCAATAAAGAATACTTTGAACACAACTTGTATTAACCAATTTGCATGCTTTAGTCTTAAGCAAAACATGTATGATCTTATCCTTAACTCATGTAACACCTTTGTATACCATGTTTTACGCAAATAAATAAATATGAATATGAATATGAGACACTCCCCACACAACGCTAACAGAGTATTAGTAAACACACCTTCCAATATACTAGCTAAAAGCAGAGCTTTGTGAGGGCTCGCGTCGTTTTTCTGCGTGGTAATAATCTTTAAGGCAGTTTTTTTTAATATTTTTTTTTTCGTAATTTAAATTATTATTTTTTTTTACTGATAACACATCTACATATAAATAGAAATTATTATGTTAAAGCACAAATCAATAGGCGTAATAGTTTTTCCGTAAAGTGTACCACAAAATGCTCAGGTTGTGGGATATAGCAGGGCTCGCTTCGCTCGCCCTGACAAATAATAGGATTAATAAACGTATTATTGAAATCCTTAGAACGGTCTTTCCTTTGGTGTCCAACTATAAACCCTTACAGGAAGAAATGAAAGTTAACTAGAAGTCTTCTTAATTATATACAGTACCCGGCGATAAATATTGCACATCGACCTTTGGAAAGAGACAATCGGCTAATTTCGGCTTCGTAGAGCGTTATCTCTATCGCACGAAATACAAATAGTCTGGTATCTATTAGGAGGTGTTAAAACAATTATGATTTGCTTCTTTTGATAATTGAAGGGTTAAGTGGACAAAGTTGTTATCTGACAAAATCAAAAAATACGACTTTTTTGCATGTGACGCGCGCAAGGTCTTTTGGCCCAGATTTTGAAATTTCGCGCGCGCCGGAGAGCGTCGCGTCGCCGAGCGCCATAGAGCGGGACGGCACTCTACGAATCAGAAGGCTTCCCGCCAGATATTTAGATTAAATAGACGGATTGTTTGTGGTGGAGGTGTGATTTTCCATAATTTTGTGCAGCAAGTTGCTAGAACGGTCACGATTGCCCATTACTATTTCAACTAATTTGTATTGTATCTTGTTTGAATAGACGTTCTTATGATAAAACGGTGTTTCATTGGTGTGAACATTAAATCATAATATTTCGATTATTTGATTTATCATCTTGATTGAGAAATCATAGCCATCTTCACCTTGCCAAAATATAATGGGATATTGCAGTGCATCATATGAGCGATGTGTTTCCTTAATACGTTGTAATTGATTATTTCGACGATGTAAAACAATATCACGTGACTCCAAATTTTCTCCAACTACAGCAATGGCAACTTCATCGATAGTAGGTGCATTAAAACGTCCTGCATGTTGGCCCACAGGAGTTTTATCTGCTCTGGCAACAATTTTGTGATCATGAGATGGCATCATATCCATTGCACTTAAATAATATGATCAATTGATTGTGTTCGTGAAATAAGTTTTGTAATTTTTCAACTATTGACCTTTTCACTGAATTGTTATGTGCACAACGTAGATTGATTTCTTGTGGAGAATTGCCCATAAAATAAATTTGCAAAAACTTGTAGTCGCTATCTGGCACTGGTAACAAAAAACCTGCTCTGTGATATATTTGACCTTGTATCTGTAAAGGGAAAAATGTATTGTTATTATTAATAAACATACAACTGCAAATACTATTACAAACCTTAAAAGTTGGCATGAAATTTTCCCTAACTACTGTTGTTGCCCCAAATTAAGTCATTTGAAAGCAGTCGTTGTATTGTTGAATATTCTTTAAAAAGTGTATGGAATCTGTTCCTATTCCTAAAATCAATGTATGGATCTGGAGGTGGAAGCAATGAAGGTGAAGCAAATTCGAGTATGACGGAACCAAACAACTTCTGAATGGCCTTAAGAACGGATTTATTATTATTATTTACGGTTCAGGCATTTATTGACCCGTTGTCTGAAGCGAAAGTGGTACATGTAAAGCCAATTCGGGTCTTGCGGGGTTCGTCGTCTGCTGGTGCTGCGGTCTCGCGATCTTGATTTGTAGTTTTGTCTTCCCCAGTTGTTGTACCTTGGTCTCGAGTTACAGCTCTCCAGTCCCTTGATTCGTTCCCTTAGGCTTCTTATTTCGGAGATTATGTCCATCGTTTGGCGCGTCTATTTTGTTAATATTGTCTTTTGTCGTAATTTTTTCCATTATTTAGTCCGCTACAGATGCCAGGATATTGCAAATTGGCAATGTAATTATATTATTATTTAGTTGGTAACATTAGTTTACATTTGTGTTTGCACCATTATCTTTGAGTTCCTTCCGTTATACTTTTACCAAGCATACGAATTTCGTATATGCTTGGTAAAAGTTGTAGTTTATTCTATTACTATTACTTTTTTTCATAATACGAAATTGAAGTAATAGAATAAACTATTTGGTTATTATTATCAGCATTTTTTATTTAATCGCTACAGGTTATGGGCCCAGGCACACATACCTCAAATGATTCTATAAAACTTGCTGAGTTGTGGAAATACTGCACTCTGATTCACCGGCAAATTGAGGTTAGGTGAAACCGCAACGACGCCATTACGCTACGTTGTATAGGAAGGTAAAGTAAATAAAAATAACAAAAAGGAAGAGCATCTTGGGAAGTGTATTGATCAATTTCATCAAGAAGGACAGCAGTCAAAATGTTTTGAATCTGGAAGGTTCAAGCAACTGGAATATTTGGAAATTCCAAACCAAAGTGCTGTTGCGTGGACACGTAGGCACAAAACCAGAAGTAGCTGGGAAGAAAACTGCTTGGGAGAACCACGACGCCAAAGCTCAGACTTTAATAGTCACGAGGATGACTGAAGATGTCACGTTACATATTATATCTTGTTCAACTTCAGCCGAAATGTGGAGAAAGTTACAGAGTGTTTAAGAACAAAAGACTAAGACCAGCATTCACATTGTTCAACAAAGATTCTTTCAGTATAAATATGAAAAAGGCAATGTCTGTATTCCTGTCAAAGATTCAAGAATTTCAGAACAATAAACAATATGGATTTCAGAAAAATAAGAGTATGACACAATTATTACGAGAATTTACCGATGAAGTCAATAGACAGTTAAATGATAAAAATCATGTCTTGACACTTTTTATAGATTTTGTGACAAGCTCGCGTGATAAACGCCGCCGTCATAAACGACAAACTGACCGTAGCAGATCTCGAAGGCGATGCTCATCCAGTAGCACGAATAGTGGCAAACATGCACGTACACCACGTTCCTCTTACCAACGCCCTCGCCGCTCTGCTACCAGTACGTCTGAAAGCTCTGATGATTTATACTATATTAAAAATCGACACGCAAAAAGTAGGAAACGACGGCGTCGTTCCCAACCTAACACATCATCATCTGATAATTCGCTTTCATCGATTGCATCCGAAAGATCATCACGCCCAAAAAAACGGCTGTACTCAAAACGTAAGAGAAGATCATATTCAACACCTCGCCGTGACATCGACGTTATAAGAGAACTATCACATGTGTTTCGTAAGACTGATTACCACTTTGAAGGAGCGCAAAATGTGATTCCCGAATTCAAACCAGATGCTAATGAACAATCGGCTATAAATTTGATTCGCTTATAAATGGAGTGAAAAGCAGATTCATTTTCTACGCCATTCCAAAATTAGCAGGTCATGCAAAGAAATGGTACCAGGGTCTTAGTATGCTAAACTTGACCTGGCGTGAATGGCAAAAGAAAATATTTAGAACCTTCCCTGATGACCGGAACTATGCTGACCGCTTAAATGAACTGTTAGAAAGAAGGAGCAGAAGAGAGGAATCACTAGAGGATTATTATCATGATAAAGCGAGATTAGTAGAAATGTGTGGTATATAATGTATATAATTCGTAAATTGTGAAAGTTTTTATTAATTACTTAAACAGTTTTAGTAGGAAATACGTAATTTTGGACATTCCCTGTCCCCTACCTCCGGACACAAAGGTGTCCCTTACCACCCGGACAGTTTATAGGTTGGCTTTTTTACTACGCATTTATACTTATCATAATAATGGTTGTTTGTTGTTTTACAAGATAGAAGGAGGAAGATATTTCAACATGGAAGAGACAAAAAAGAAAGGAAAATGGGATCAGCAAAGTTTGAAAGCTGCGATGGATAAGATTTTGTCCAAAGAAATGAGTCTCAGAGAAGCTTCGTCGCGTTACAATGTCCCAAAAAGCACTCTAAATGATAAAATAACGGCATTGAACGGTGGAGAAGAAGTCATGTTGCAACCAAAGGTTGGTAGATTTACAAATCCTCACCAGAGTATGAACAAGTTTTACTGGATGACATAAAAGATTTGTCTGCAAGATGTCTGCCGCTGATGAAAAAGGAGTTTTTGAAGTTAGCTTACGACTTGGCTGAAGCTATGAAGATCCCCCATCGTTTTAATACAGACACAAAAACTGCTGGCAAGCATTTTTATTATGATTTCATGCATAGACATCCGGACATTTCACTGAGGAGAGGACACCAGAGTCGACAAGCATGATGCGAGCCGTCGGGTTTAATAAACCACAAGTGGATATATTCTACGACAATCTGGAAAGGCTAATGACACAGTAAAAATTTCCACAGTGACACACACATAATGACACAGTACAAGTTTACCAAAGTAGCTCGGCTGGATATTGCGGTGTCTGGGTTTAAATGCACAGGAATTCACCCATTTGACAGACATTTATTTTCTGACTTGGATTATTTGGATTCAAACATGATCAATAGAAAAACCGGGAACCTTCTTAACACGTTCGGTATCGGGTTGATTATATCCGATGCTCAACTTGCACACCAGAGGGCTACACATTTAACATAATTATTTACACTGGAAAAGGCGACGGTGGACGAGAACTAAACCATGCTCAGAATTTAGTAATGAAACTTATACAAGATTTCGAAAATGAAGGGCGTATTGTCGTAGCAGACGATTTTTATTCATCTATTGGACTAACGGACGCTTTAATTGACAAGAAAACATTCTATTGTGGGACTTTGCGATCTAACAGAAAAGGGTTACCTAAACCTGTTGTCAGCACGAAATTAAAGAAAGGTGTCATTATAGGTAAAATGAATAATAAAGATATTTTTCTATGTCAGAGTACATATATTGGGCCAGTATACTAGATTCCTTGCTGATCTTTGGCAACTGTGAATACCCTGGTGACCTTCATGGATCTGTTTCAATATGTATGCCTCATAGCCACAGGTATAATAACACTGTTGTTTTTGAAGACAATACCATTAATAATGTGTATATCTGTTTTTAAAGGAAAATATGGCCTAAGGATGTCTGGAAGTAATTTTTTATGTTCAGGCCAATCTGATATGCAATATTTACTTAAAAGTGACAATTCCTTATCTTGAGAAGTCTGTTCTCGGATTTTGTTAATTTCGTAAATGAAGATTAAAAAATATTTGTTCGCTTTATTTGTCCCTCTTAAACACTTCTTGAATTATTAAATAATGATATTAGTAAATAAAAACATAAATAAAATGTGATAAACACATTAAAATGGCTAGTCCACCATTATGGGTTTGCTGCACCCACCTTACGCTCGATGTAACAAATATTAACCTTACGCTCGCCGGGTTAAGTTTATTCAGAAACGGTGCGTTTCCTAAAAATATTAAGTCTTTTAGTGACATCATTTCTAAATTGTCTTGCGATCCAAGTTCCTACGATTGCATTTATGGAAGATGCACAATTTGTAAAAATGTTAAATTGGTTTATGCTTTTAAAGGAGAGTCACTGTTTAAACTACTTTTCTGGGAACAGTGGGAACGTATAAACCATTCTTATGAGAAGGTGGAAAAAGGGGTGATAAAAAAATATATCACAAAAAAGACCGTAAAAAATGGAAAACATGGCACAATCACTTACTTAATACAGATTTTTGAAAGAAATATACTCTTGTATAAGTTTCATATACACAACTGGAAACATCAGCAAAGTAAATATCGCGAGAAAATAGAAACTTTAGGTCCACGCGAGGCATTAATTCTTTGTGATTTTAGTGAAAATTATGAATGTAAGTCGCATGAAGAGGTACAAGCCACCCATTTTGGAGCGTCCAAAAATCAAATTACTTTGCATTGTGGCATGATTTACTGGGCTTCTGGATCGCAATCTGTCTAAAGTTTTTGAAAAGTATATTTACAAGGAACTTTATAAATTCATAGATAAACATGACATTCTGTGTGAGGAACAGAAAGGTTTTCGGATACACAGGACTATTAATATGGCTATGTATGATTTTATGTATAATGTCATTAAAAATGTTGATCAACGGAATCCTGTTTGTGGTATATTTTGCGACATGACCCAGGCATTCGACTATGTACATCATGCTACTCTTTTAAAAAAACTCGAAGCCTACGGGATTAGGGGTAATGTCCTTAATTTGCTTAATTCGTACCTACAAGACAGAAAACAAATAACTGAAGTCAATAAAATTAATATAGTAAGTAAACGTGAAGAGATATCTCGGTCTTCTGAGCGTAAAGTATTATTTGGGGTACCGCAGGGGAGTGTTATAGGTCCCTTTGCATTTATTTTATACATAAACGACCTACCGAAATCTATTGAACGGCCTATTACACTATTTGCGGATGATAGCACGATCACAATAGCTTGTAAAAATATAGATACGTATGAGAGTGAAATTAATAATAGTTTAAAACAGATGGTAAACTGGTTAGATGCAAATAATTTAAAAATAAATTTGTGTAAAACTAAAGTTATGCATTTTAGACAACAAACCTCTAGTATTAACTTAAATATACACTATAATAATGATACCATAGATGAAGTTGAAACGACAAGATTCCTGGGTCTTGAATTAGATAAAAAACTTAACTGGAAATCACACGTTGAAACTTTATGCAAGAAAATAAGTAAGTCTGCATACGCTCTTCGATCATTATCAACTATATTGAACACGGATGCTCTTCTGACTGCTTATTATGGAATAACAGAATCACATTTAAGGTATGGGATCATGTTTTGGGGAAACTCTACTGAAAGAGAGACCGCTTTCAAGGTACAAAAAAAATGCATTCGAGCAATGTTTAAACTTAAACCCACTGACAGTTGTGAACCGTACTTTAGAAATTACAAAATATTAACATTACCTTGTTTGTACATATTTGAAGTAGCTGTGTTTGTAAAGACAAATCCGAGTCGATTTAGACGACTATCAGATGTAGTGCCGCGCAATAGACGGGATAATAGTGTGCTATGTCTGGAGCCAGCCAAGACAGCACTTATGCGCAAAAGTGTCTACTGCATGGCGCCAGTCATTTATAATAAGTTGCCGAAGACATGGAAAGAGCTTCCGCTATCATTATTTAAAAAAAGACTCAGAGGGTTTTTGGTGGCGAAATCATATTATACTATTAAGGAGTTCCTAACTGAGAAAGAGTTCTAAGCTAGTGCATAATATATAACTTGATATAAGTATAATTAACTGTATAATATTTTCAAATTGTGTTTTGTGTGTAATATTTTAAAAATTGTATTTAGTTAAATCTTGTTAATTGTATATCTTGTTATTGGCTTGTTTGTTAATTGTATTTAGTTTAATCTATGTTAAATCTTTTGCATGCCTACGTGGTAAAATATGGCTGTACTATTATGTTTTTTTTGTCATCGTTATATCTTACCCATATTTGCAAAATAAAATTATCTTTATCTTTATCTTTAATCATTTTGCTCTGTTTCGGACAATAAGTGTCATGAACCACACGCTATTTGGGCTCACCTTTTACCCGTTATTAAATTATTAAAAACAAAATGTCCTGAACTTAAATGCATACATTTTTTCTCAGATGGACCCAGTTCACAATATAGGCAAAAAACATTTTATTTTCTTTTGAATTTTTATACATCTAAACTAGGCCTTGACACGTCTCCGTGGAACTTTTCTGAAAGTGGCCATGGTAAGGGAGTCGCGGATGGAATAGGTGGGTCGGTAAAGAGGACATTAGACAAACAGGTTGCTTATGGACTAATGGGCCTACTACCACACGCACAAGCTTCACCACAGTTTTACCTGCACAAGCCGGTTTGTACACGGAACCCCGTGCATGCGGTTGGTAAAACTGTATCACGCGCCAACCCCACAGCGCAGCCTGCGCATTTTTCGACTTGCTTGAAATTTTGCCTGCGCAAGCCCGGCCTGCGCGTACTTGCCTGTGCGTATGGTTGGTCGTTCAGTGTTCAAGCTGCAGTCGAGGCTAGTTGTCGTTCGGTGAGGTCGTGGACGTCCGTCACTCAAAAATGGCAGATTTGCGAATGTACAATCGTGACTTCTTGACTGAATTTATGTCTTTATAAATCTCTGCCTGCATTATGGAAAATTAAATCTAAGGATTATTCCGACCGAAATAAAAAGAACTATGCTTACGAAAAAATGATAAATAAAATGAAAGAGGTAAGAACTTTAATATTTGATTAAAGGAGATGTTAAATTGTGTACGAGGAAAGGTTCCACAATCCTTTAAATTTAATTTTTACCCGACTAAGGCAAAGCCGAAGGGTAATGATTTTCGCAGTCTATGTGTGGTCTTAATTGTTTATCAGAATCTAGAATCTTTCAGTATGATTGATAAAAGCGAGTAATAGGTAGGTACTTAGCTACCTATTACTCGCTTATAACTTTTTACCCGACTGCGGTAGGGTAATGTGTTTTCTAGCAGCTATACGTGTCCAGACTGCACCACTCCACGAAGGTTGAGGTGATCGTGGAGTACATGCGTGTGAAGACCAACTGGACTTTGAGGGTCGAGAAGTTGGAGTCGCGTCACAACACCCATATAAACTAAAAATTGAGGTTTCGACTGAGGAATGTGCGGGCAGGTTACTGGATAGCCCGGAACTAAAATCCAAAGAGTGGAAAGTTTATAGCGCTATGGATGTAAATATTTCGTACGGGATGTGGACCTGGAGCTGACTGACGAGGAGGCATTAACATCCATAAAGTGTACTAAAGAATTTCAAATCGTATCACTAAAACGACTGCAAAGACGAGATGAAGAAGGCCGGTGGGTACCTACACCTAGTGAGGTAGCGAAGGTGGGCTTCAGGGGTTCATACCTGCCACCATTTATATATGTAGATTGTCTACGTGCCAAAGTTGAACCTTATGTTTTCCCAGTAACGCAGTGTTCAAACTGTCGGAAGTTTGGGCATGTTAAAGCAAGATGTACGTCAAAAAAAACCATGTCCTAAGTGCACAGAAGAACACAATAACTGTGAAATCGAAATATTGAAATGCGTGAACTGTCGGGGTGACCACATGGCGCTGAATAAAAGTTGTCTAATATATGTTCGGGAGAAGCGCGTCAGGGAGCTTATGTCTGAATTCAACTGTACATATCAAGCAGCCTGCAATATGTATGTTAGACCCAAGTCACCAATTGGTTTAAAGACAGTGAGAGATAACGATAAGTCACAGACCGACGACAACAATAGCTTTAGTGGTTTACTATTGGAAGAAATGAGAAATCAGCATAAAATATGCACCGAGTCAATTCCCACCTTTATTTACACATAAACGACCGAAATCTCTGCTAGGAAATAATAAAAACAAGCGATTACATTCGCAAAGTATCGACAAGACGTATTGGTGGGGACAGCGGGAGTCACCGGACTGCATTCGAACCCCGACGCCCGCGCCGCCGCCGCCACCAGCTGCTACTGATAACGATCTTGGTGACAGCGTAAACAATAACCGGCAGGTACATCTTGACGAGCAGTGATGTACAAGATACCTTAAATAAAGTATCTGGAATACAAAATGCAAAATACTTTTAAATTAAGTATTTCAGATACCAGATGCAAATACCTTTCTGTAATGGTATCTGAAATACAAGATATAAAATACGTATCTTTTAAATACTTTTTATAGATAAAATACTTTTGTAAAAAAAAACATTTTTTTTAATGAAAGTTTATTTTTTTACATGTAAATCGCGTTTTATTTTATTGAAATTTAATCGCGATTATCGCGTTAATATTTTTTGTTCTTTATGCAGTTTTAATCGTTATTTCAATACACACATACTGTATAAACAGCCGTCAAAATATTGTGTTATTTTTTTTTAGATAGTGTTATGAAAAAGTCAAGGCTTAAAGAAAAGACTCAATTTTCTCATAGCTGCGACCAACCGACCGAACTTTTATGTGTCTGTCTCCCTCAAACACAGACTATTATGCGAAATAATTAAAAATGACAAGGGGCATAGCCAATAACATTTTGTAGAAAGAAAGAATTGCCACGCCACCTATCAATTCGGCCCTAAAAGACTGAAGATTTAATAATGCGTTCAGTTTCATTTAAGACAACGTTAATATTTAAAATTATTGTCACCTAAGATGTCACAATAAAATCACCAATTACTAAAAGTATTTTAGCAAACATAGTATCTTCAAAATACTAAGATACCAAACAACAGGTATTTAAATACAAGATACAAAATGCATTTCAAAAAAGTATCTGAAATACAGATACAAGATACGTATTTTGTATCTTGTATCTGTATTTCAGATACTTGTATCTTAGATAAGTCACATCTCTGTTGACGAGTTAGTTACACGTTTGAAAGATATTATTTTTATGCGAGATCTTAGTTTTAAAGGTAAGTTTAATAATGTAATTAAGTGTTGTATTGAATGGATAATATTATTTGTGATCGATCGTATGTCTGAGTGGCCTATTTTGAATAAGTGTTTAGAGTTTCGTTTCGGACTTAGTAAGTAATGGATCCTATACATAAAATTGTTCAGTTAAAGTTGTTGCAGTGGAACGCACATAGTTTAAGACCTAAAATTAAAGCCTTTGAGAATCTTTTATTGAGAATCTTTTATTGATAAAATTTACATTTGCATTATATCAGAGACATGGCTTGAACCAGACAGTCACTTGAAAATAGGTAATTATTGTATATTTAGACAAGACCGGGATGATTCATACGGTGGGGTTGCAATTGTAGTCCATAATTCCATCAAAGCACAAATCACTAATTTTAGCTTATGTAATCGTAGCATTCAAGTTCTCCACATTAGAATATTTAACTGTGATTTTTTAGAAAATATTGTTGCGGTGTACTGTCCTCCTAATATTCACACTACAGATAACGATTGGAAAATGCTATTTTCTAAATGGTCAAGTAAGACTTTTATCGGGGGGACTTCAACGGGCATCATACAAATTGGTCATACAAAAGCGATCAGAGGGGTACACAAATACACGATGCAGCTGATGATTGGCAGTATGTCTCTCTCAATACTGGAGACCTTACCAGACTTAAGTTTGTATTAAATCAGCTTCAAGAAAGATCGCCCGATATCACATTCGCGTCATCAGATATAGCACTACGATTCAAGAGGAAGGTTTCACAGGAAAATTTAGGTAGTGACCACTTAATAGTTCTTATAACCACAGAAATAAGCGGTAGTAATTTTATTAAATCGAAACGCAATTTAAAAAGGGTTGTTGGCTAAAATATAAGGAAATAATAAGAAGTAAAATAAGTAGTATTAGTTTAACAGGTAACACCCAACAAATTTATGATGATCTTATGGATTTAATTAGCTTTGCATCACAATTGTCAATTCCAAACATATGTGAAGATCCCACCAGAAAGTTTATTCCAAGATCATATTGGTCCCCCGAGTTGTCTAGGGTAGTTGCAGAGCGTAGATGGGCATTGGCACAGATTAGAAAGAACCCTACCCCCACAATTTTTTTCCGTTTTTATTGGTGTCATGTGATTCATAGTAAGATATTCTTGCAAAACTTTGTGATATTCTTCTTTTAAAGTAGGATTTCTCTGCAGTCTCTTTTCTAAAAACTCATATCTTTTTGTAGCTATAAGTACTGAGTTTCCATATTGACATTCTGGTTCTTCTTTGTCCAAAGGTAGCTTGACAATAAATCTCCCTTCTTCATCTCGGGTAGTTGTCCTGTCATAAAGTTCTTCACATCGTTGCTCTGTTTCTGTCATCCTTTTCTGTATCAAGTTGGGCTCATTTTCCATTTCCCAGAATTTCTTATGTAGCACTTCTCCACTTAGTGTAATTGCATGGTGATTATTCTATTGACAGCAGAAGTTGAGTTTTGTGACACCCTCCCTGATAATACCCAACCTAAGGTAGTGTTTTATGCCAATATTTCATTGTGACGTACAATACCATCCAATAAAATCTCACTGTAAACTTCTGCTCCAATAAGAATATCAATTTTACTTGGTGCGGCATAGCCTTTTTTTTTTTTTTTTTTTTTTTATCGTGGAGAAATGCTCATGCATACTGCACTACCACGGGGAGATAGTGCAGTTATGTGGGACTCTAACCCACTAAAACTCCACGGTGTCCTCCTCTGCCGCTTACGGCGGGAACACGGGCACGCGTTAGCACTCATCCGTGAACCCGCCGCGGCTGTCCGTTGCCGGACCCTCCTCTGGGGAGTACTCCCCATCACCGGCGCACTAGAACAAATAGCACGCCGTAACCACCCCAGGGACCAAACAAGCACATGGGCGCCAGACGACCCCGTGTCTGGGCACCCTTAGTCCCCCCTGCGACGGGTCAGGACATTGGCCCCGCCGCCTGCCAATTTTCGGCTGCAGAGGATAGGGAGAGCGGCCAACGTAATACCGACACTCCTCTTCCCCTGCAGCCCCACCGCGTCCGCCATCGTACGGTGGCGACCCCGTCAAGGCCGCGGAAGGTAGGGAGAGCGGCGCACCGTAATACCGGCACTCCTCTCCCGCCGCGGCCTCCAACCCTCAACCGCGATGCCTCCGGTACGTACGACATCGCGGCCCGCCTCAGTTGCGATGTCGCCCAAGCGACACCGCAACCTACCTTTGGCCGCTACGTCGTCGGCTTGTCAGCAGAAGCCCTGACGAGCGGCCCCTCCTCGGGTTCCTCTTAGCTTCACCGTGGGTGTCCAAGCCACGGCTACTGAGCCCCCCCGCCTCGACAATGCGGGAACCCACCGGGGGGGGTGCGGCATAGCCTGGATCAGCTAGTGGTATTTTATCTAAATGTAACCAATCAGGTGTGTGTAACTCAGTTGAAGGAAGTAATGACGTAACAGATCCCAATACATATGCATTTACCTGGATGGATACTTCAGGGTCATGGCGTGATACCACTCGGAGAGAAACCATGTGCTTTACTCTCGTGTGGCTACCGCCACCTATACCGGAAACCGTACCACTAACATGTTTACGAGAAAGTCCAAGTAATTGAACTACTGATTCACTAATAAAAGATGCCTGCGAGCCTTGATCCAACAATCCTCTCAACTGTTGTCTGTAACCGTGATCATTGTGGGACCAAACAGACACAGTTGCTAACAAAACTTGACTCGGTTTTAATCCTTTGCTCGAAAAATTAGTTGAAATGGTACTCACGGTTTTGTCTGACTCACTCTGCACAGAGACATCCTCACTCTTGCTGCTCACCTCCTTTTCAAAATGTAATAATGAATGATGCCTCCTGCCACACCGCTTACAACTCGCTGAATTACGACATTTGATAGACTTTTTACTCACATGGCCACATGAGCGTCTTTTTAGAAATGCCAGCAAGTTGGAGTATAACTTGATATCAATACCATGTTTTGTTTTCACAGTGCTTTTTAGCATTAAATAGTAGCACCACAATGAGCTTGACTTATATTTTTGAGAAAGTTCCATTAAATAGGCTAAAAACATGGCAAAAAATGTACCTGGCCGATGTTGGTACATTGGAGGGCAAGCGCAGTTTTCGATGCGTATTTTAGTTGATTATTAAATGACTAATAAATGACTAACTGTGCTTGCTCGCGGGGAGACAGTTAGACCTTCCAAGCATAAAGTGCGTCACTCACCTGCTAGCCTCCTGTGGCTCTTCGAGGGTATCTTGTCCTTTGGCACGTGGTTGGCGTTGTTCCACGACCGGCCGGTCCGATTATCCACTCACAAATTTGTGCACCAGTCTGTACAGCACTATATGAGCCTTCAGGAATCACGATCAGTCCAGATAAAAGCCGTTTAGCGACAATAATTAACCCTCATCCAAGGATTTCAACCGGGAGCGCGCACTTAGCAACATCAACATCCGCAATTGCTGCCATTTTGATACGCTTGCTTGTCTATCGGTCGATTTTTCGGGCAAGAGGGTTAGAGTAGCCTTTTTCGCTGCCTCTGAGACTTCTGGCGGTGTGGAATTAATAAATTCATCATTACTTGACGACATTTTCAAATAAAAAAAAGTACAGCGTAAAGAAAAAGCGCGCGTTATAATTTTAACTTCTTAACAAATAAGCGATGCGCGCGCGTTCGCGCTTTTTTTTTAGGCATAGGCACAAAACAGCCAGTATTATTAATAAAGTAAATTAATATTTTTGTTTTTTTTTTACAGATATTAATGATTGTAATTTATTGTGAAAATTAATTAAATCAAAGAATTAAATGTTTATTTATTATATTCTATCTCCCAAAGTTAATTTTTTTTATAAAATGTTGACTACCTTTCTGAAATAAAACTCTTTGCTAAGATTTAAAAAAGTACCGTTCGTTTTGACCGAGCATCTTGATAAACCGTGCGATTTACATTACATTACCGCACAAGTACGTAATGAGATACATTACGATATTGAAATTGGTGAAATAAGAGACCCTTTACGAGCAAATGTGTTATAAAGGTTGTTTATTTATCATGTTATCATAAATTGTTGAAAAGGACTCTTGCTGTGCCATACGCGTTAAAATTCTTGTTGAAGTACCTATTTAATTCATCAACCGACAGACTACCTTTGAGGTGCTGTGAATTTATTTTATGTCGACAATTATTCATAAAACGTATAATGGAGGCCATCACGCGTAGCATACGATTAAAATTAGAAAACCTTTCAAAAGGAAACAGACTCGGCATTGTTTGATTCAACAATGCGATTTTTGTGGATTTTAATTCTGGTAATAGGGATGACGAATGATTTTGAAATCCTCTTCCGTAATGTAGGTACATACACATTTACTATTTACGAAAAAACCTATATTTCGGTAATAAACTAAAGTTTAACGAAGTTTAAAGACAATTTTCTAAAAATTTTTCAAAAGTGCGCGAAAACAGCTCGCAGTGTCATGGCGTCGGATCTGACGTCATGCCTAGGTAAACATCAAATGTGTCAACGCGCTGTCAGAAGAAAGCTAATTAGTCCAGTCATTTTAGTAAGTTCACCTCGGAATTCGAGATACCCAGCTGTAAGTCTGTAAATAGTTGTATATTGACACCCTAAAAGTTGTCTCAAAACCTACATATGGTAGGGTGTACGCAACTATTAAATTTCAAGGTCAAAGGTCACAAAAATCGGTTTTTTGCGCTTTTTTTGTAAATATCTCATTTCCTATGGGTTTTTTGCTATTTGTATTTATGATCAATATTGTAGAATACAAAATTCTCTACAAATTTTGTTTAGAAAAATTTTTCATACGGTGAACCGTTTTCAAGATAGAGGGCGGAGAGCGCGCGGTCACAGCATCACTTCAGGTCAACCGGTGCCTCCGGTCGAAAACGCGCCATATATAGTTGATGAACTATCGATAAATCAATGATTATATAAATATTTGTCAATTTTTATTAACTATTATATTATATTTATCATTTTTATCCTAACCTATCCACTTTTTATTCAGTACCTATTAATTTATTTAACAACACTTACCTGCCCATGTAATTGCAGAATTGTTAATGAAAATATAGGAATTATATTTGAATTTTAACCCAATTAATATTAATAACTTCTTCCATGATGAAAAAAAAACAAATAAATTATGAATTAATCTTTTTATTAAAAAATATCATTCAATACATTTATTTTTATTAAAAGTAAAAAAATGGAATAAAGGGTACAAAAACTACAATTTATAATTTTAATCATCTTCTTCCTCTTGATCGTCGTCTTCCGGCTGCTGGTAAATTTCAAACTGGTCTTCATTATCGTCTTCAACGACATTTGTCTCAAGTTCTTCCATGATTTCGGGGTCAAAGGTTCCATCTTCGTTAACGTCCCTCTGATATGGTAGAGCATTGAGACAAGCATTGCCCATTACATTGGCCACAAGCTAAAGAGCAATGCAAGCCCGCTTTCCTGCATCCGCATCGCGAACCACAACCACTCTTGCAGTTGCAGAAAAATTTATTTAGCAAATCTTCTGGAGCACGTGGTAAAATTGTCATGATAGGCTCCAGAAAATCGTTTCGCATTGCCCAATCCCATACCTGGGGTTACCATTACCTTTACAGATTTTAAAGAAGATGCACTTAATTATTTTCTATTTAAAATGTCATTAGTGTAAATGGGAATATAATTATATTAGGTCCCCACGTATGAAATCAGCGTTTTGTATGGAGAATTTTAAAGAAGTTACATTTTTCATACTAACATTTTCTTAATTAATTTAACAACCACGAACACTAATGTTTTAAAACTTTTATGCACTAATGTTTAAAAACTAAGATAACGTATGCCACTTAGATTAAGCGACAAAAATAAGTTTTGGCTAAGTTAAAACAAATACATAGTGGTCATTTCTACTAACAAAAAAGGAGTCATTTTTAAGGTATTTTTTATGTTTAGAAAACTATATGTACTAAGGTTTTTTTACTATTGGTAGTTGTCTATGATGCTCATAATCCGATAGAATATCAAGCAATGGATGAATATTTTAAATAATAGAAATGACAAGGTTCTTTATTTGTGAGAAAAAAAACGCTAGTTTCATAGGTGGGGACCCAATATTATGATTTAAGTTTTTCCCTTAATTATTTTTTAATTTTAGGAAACGGTTATCAGTATTATTGAATAGATTTAGATTTAATGCATGAAGAAAATGATAAAATATAATATAATAGTTCAATCATTGATTTATCGATAGTTCATCAACTATATATGGCGCGTTTTCGACCGCAGCCGCGCAGGCACCGGTTGACCTGAAGAGATGTTGTGACCGCGCGCTCTCCGCCCTCTATCTCGAAAACGGTTCACCGTATGAAAAATTTTTCTGAACAAAATTTGTAGAGAATTTTGTATTCTACAATATTGATCATAAATACAAATAGCAAAAAACCCATAGAAAATGAGATATTTACAAAACAAGCGCAAAAAACCGATTTTTGTGACCTTTGACCTTGAAATTTAATAGTTGCGTACACCCTACCATATGTAGGTTTTGAGACAACTTTTAGGGTGTCAATATACAACTATTTACAGACTGACAGCTGGGTATCTCGAATTCCGAGATTCTTACCTAATTTAAGCTTAAATGACTGGACTAAATAAACATTGCATATTTCGTGTGATTAAAATGAATTCCAAAGTTTATAAGTGGTGTGCAGTGCCTCAGTGTAAAAACACATCAATAACCACACCCCACATGGTGTTTATACGTATATGTCCCAAACAAGAAAATAATGAGATCTATGGTAAAAGCTCGAACGGCGAAACCCGAACGACGTAATCACTAATTCGCCGCTTTATTTCTGTGAAGACCATTGTGATGTGAGTATGTTATTATATATTGATTGGTTTTTTAAACTTAAAATGTTCGTTTGACGTGAAATGGTTGAAATATCGAGGCTATGAAATAACTCATATATTGAGGTTATGTAAATATGCAACAATTGGTTTTGTAATTTTGGTAAAAGTAAATGGGGCTGTGCATAGACCAAATGGTAATACATTAAATTGATAAAGCTTTCCTTGAAAGATGAATCTTAGGTACTTTTTGCTTTCTTTATGTATGCTGACCATGTAATAAGCATCTTTTAGATCAATGGAGATTAAAAAATCATTTTTCTGCAAGATTTTACACACTGTTCTATAGTCTTCTAGCTTAAAGTGTTCTGTAGATATGAAAGTATTTAATTCTTTTAAATTCAAGATAAATCTGAAGGATCCAATTGATTTTTTAATGATAAATATTGGTGAACAAAACTGATCCCTATGAAATTGACAAACTTCTATAGCTTTTAGATTTATAAGCTTATTGATTTCTGATGATATTTGAATAACCTCTTGTGCAGAAAATTTGTCATTTAATGGAATGTTGCTTTGGTGTGGTTTTGTTTCAAGGGGAATCTTGTAACCTAAGACCCAGTCTAGAATAGTTGGGTCACTGGTTATCTGCTTCCACCTACTCAAATGTAGCTGAAGCCTGCCCACCTGATGGTTCACTTCCTGCGCTGATCCTTTTTCTCTGGTGGCCTCCTGTCTGCCTGTCGTGGTGTCGGCTGTCCTTGGTGATGCCCCCCTCTCTTTTTCGCCTCGCCTCGAGGAGGGCCCCGCCAGTTTAAAAATCTATTTTGTGCACTGCTGGATTTCGGTCCTGGTGTAGTTGGTTGAGGAGTGAATTTCTTGACTTGAGGTATTTTCAGTTCTTCTCCTGACTTCTGCACTGACTTGGCAGTCTTAATTTGGTCTGTAAGGTTATCACCAAAAAGAAGGCTTCCTGGTTCTGATTGAATAAGGAATTCTTTCATATTTTTATTTGTGACCGATAGCAAGAGAGATCTCCGTCTCTTGGTATCCATGAAAAGCGAGTCACATAACAGCCGTGATGCATCATTCAACTTCTTAATAGACTCAAGCTTTTGGTCTTTCATGTTCAATTGAAGCGCAGAGCCCAGACACGACAGGGCAGTTGCAATCTGTTGCTGTCTTTTATAAATGATATGGTCTCTCTTCCTTGCAACATCATTTACTGCTGCATTAACCTCTGGATTCAATTTCGGTGGTTTCATTACCTCAAAGTTTGCGAATGGTTGATTGTCAGTTTGTATCTTTTCCTTCTCCTCCTTAACTAGGCCTTTTTTAATTATAACTGCCCATCGTTCTGCAATTTGTTTATGTAGGTTCTCTCCTTTTATTTCTGTTTGAGGAGCCATGCCGAGTATCTCTAAGACATTGTCCTCTAACTGCTCTTCCTCCTTGGGAATAGGCTCTTCTTCACAGTCAATGATTTCATTGAATATTTCGGGTTCAGTGTCCTCTGGAGCCGGGGAATCATATTCCTTATTTTCAGGTGATTGAATAATTGGGCTTACCACAATGTCTGAAAAAACAGGTGAAAGCATAAGCATGCTGAAGGAATGTAGGTACACACTGTCCACCCCGTAGCCCTGTCCTAGCACGTTAATAGCCATGAAGGAGCCCTCGGAACCTCCCTTGAAGGTTACGTGCTAGTAAGCAAGCATTGAACATTATTATAACCACGTAAGTCCCCGCAGGACTTCCCTGAAGGTTATAACTAAACACAACCGTGTATGCCCCCGCGAGGCATCCCAGAGGTCGTTTATTTGTTCATAATAAGGCGGTCGTAGACCAAAATGCGCCCCCGCAGGGCGCCCTGTAGGTCCGCCATTTTGTTGCTCTCGTAAATTTTACGTGCGAACATTACTCAGCAATATTTAGATAGATGTTATGTGCCGTTAAATGTAACATAGAAAGATGGCTTTTGATCTTATTACTGCAAAATATCCACGTCTATATGTAAGGTAAAAGGTGTAAGTTTATTACAAAACCCGGTACCTTCGTCACTCGAATCCGTGCTTATTTGCATAATCTTGTCCTCCAACTTCTTAATTTTCTTCAATAAGCGTTCACGAGATTTATCTGCGTGCTTTCTTTTCCCCATTTTTGAAGTAAATCACACTTAAAAAAAGTAAAAGAAAAGAATTTTTTATGTGACGCGTAGTTGACATAAAGAACGAATGAACTATAGTGCCACAAACTTATCTGGCCCGGTGGCAAAAAGAGTAACTAACGACGCCATTTTGAAATGTCAATCTGCCTGCCATCCGTTGACATATCCGCCATTGGTTGTTTGCTCTGTGTGTTTATTTTTCGTTTAGTGGTTATAGCTAGTGAAAAATGCCGAAAGCTTTAAAAAGTGACGCGAGGAACATTATATTACAAGTCTTAGATTTTATGAAGGAAGAAAAGCGCCTTCAGGCACCGATAATACCGTTCGAAAAATTGTATGAACGCGTAGCTGCCGCCACAGGTTAGTGTTGTCAGCTTTTGAAAATAAATTCCACGAAAACACCATTTCGCACGTGCTAGTAGAATAGACGTATGATTTTCAAAAAATTTCGTTATTTTTGTTGTAGGTGTTGGGGAGCGATTTGTTAGAAAACTTGTCAAGGAAAAAGAACAGGCAGATGAAACTGGAACAAAAGTTTCCACGCCAGGAAAAAAAAGGAAAAGGACGAAAGGTAAAATTGAAGTGGATGATTTCGATCTTGGTGTCATAAGAAGAAAAATTCATGAATTTTACACTATGCGGAAAGAAATTCCCACAATACCAAACTTATTAAATGTGCTCCAAGAAGACATTGATTTTAAAGGGAGTCGAGAAACTCTTCGGAAAATACTCCATAAAATTGGATTTCGTTACAAGAAGACAAAATGGAACAGAAAAATTCTAATAGAACGAAATGATATTTCAGCATGGAGAGCCAATTATCTTCAAAAAATTAAAGACAATGAACGAGGTGAACAAAAACCAGTCATATTTTTGGACGAGACCTATATTCACGCATCTCATACAGCTGGGCGCTGCTGGCAGAGTGATGAAATTGACGGTGTGCTAAACCCAGTCTCCAAAGGAAATCGATCGATAATTGTTCATGCGGGAGGACAAGCAGGGTTTGTGGAGAATGCTTTATTAGTGTTCCAATCGAACACAAAAAGTGGCGATTATCACGACGAAATGAACAGTAAGAATTTTAAAAAATGGGTGACCGATAAACTTCTGCCCAATTTACATCAGCCAACACTGATTATATTGGATAACGCCCCATATCATAGCATTTGCATAAACAGAACTCCTAATGGAAGTCATAAAAAAGCTGAGATGCAAAAGTGGCTGACGGAAAATAATGTAGAATTTAACGAACAGTTTACAAAACCGCAACTCTACGAACTCATTAAGAGACATAAACCAAAAGCTATATACGAAATAGACGAACTGTTGAAAAACAGTGGACATAGCGTGTTAAGATTACCGCCATACCATTGCGACCTAAATGCAATCGAAATGATTTGGAGCTCTATGAAACGAAACGTAGCTAATCAGAACATTAATAAATCAAATTCTGAAATGCCTACTTTGATTGCAGAAGCCTTCAATAAGATAACAGTGCAAGAATGGCAAAAGCACTGCAATCATGTAAAAAAAATTGAAAACGAGTATAGGAGTAGGGATGCATACTTAGACGAGCCTTTCATCATTAATTTGGCCAGTGACAGTGAAAGTGAAAGTAGTGACTCTGATGATGAAGTGACTGATGAATCAGGTGGCTCGGGAATACCTGGAGTATTCCCGTTAGAGAACACTCGCCAGACATTTTATGTAGATGATCATAATTATTGTGTTAAAATATAGATATTTTCGAGGAATATGCTTGTTTTTGTTTTTTAGGTACCTAATTAACATATTACCTACATTCTTTCAAATCGCCAGGTGTTACGTAGGTAGTATGTGCATAATTTCATAGTTTTAACTTTTAACCATCTTCAAAAAAGGAGGTTATCAATTTGACACGTATTATGTACCTACTTATGTAATATTATTGGAATTGCAATATATTTACATAATTATAATAGTCTATTACGGCTTCCAAACAAATATGCATATTTTTATAGGTATGTATGTATGTGTATGTTAGTCCACGTATTTCTCCGAAACTATTAATCGGATTGAAAAATCGGTTCAGTAGTTTTCAAGATTTGGACCAAAATGTTTTTGTTACATCGACTTGCTTTCCCACTTTATTGTAAAATTTATTTTTCCTGGCGACACCAAATGCGATATCAGCGACTCCCTCACCGGGCCAGATAAGTTTGTGAGACTGTATAGAGTTACAGACTAGTGAGGGGCAGGTGTACTAGTGATGTTCGCTCTTCGCTTTGAATATGTGGCGCATAACCGACTAAACGGATGGGACTACACTATCATCTCTCATCATACGAGGAGGAGACCACAATGTAGCATAATCACTAATTCGCCGCTTTATTTCTGTGAAGACCATTGTGATGTGAGTATGTTATTATATATTGATAGGTTTTTTAAACTTAAAATGTTCGTTTGACGTGAAATAGTTGAAATATCGAGGTTATGAAATAACTCATATATTGAGGTTATGTTGGTTTGGTTATCATTCTTTTTATCCATTTTAATTGTTTATTTTTATTTTTTCAGTTGCCAAATTATGTGGGAAAAAATGTTCGTTTGACGTGAAATAGTTACTATGAAATAACTAATATATTGAGGTTATGTTGGTTTGGTTGTTGAAGAAGTTCCCCAATTAATACCAAGAGTGTTGGATAAATCATACATTTGTAAAACATTCAGAAGTAAAGCTAACCAACAAAAGTCAGTTTGATAAATCAGATGACTTCGCCGTTGAAGCAGTTTCTACATTCTGTCATCACCATATAAAATCAAGCATGGTGTTAAGTGTTAAGTAACCCATCAAGACCAAGTATAAATGTTTTGAGTAAATAATAATTCCGTTTTTTTTTTGTTTTCAGATACAGTCGTCTCCGCGACACGAAGAAGATAAAGAGGAGACATTTTAGCGAGTAGTTCATTAATAAAAAGCTTATATACAAATATCTGTTTAATTTATTTATTTTTATAATACTCTAAACTTTAATTCGGCTTCTAAAACTTGTGCTAGCAAAACAACATTTTTAAAATGTTTCTTTTCATTTGCCATCTATGCCATCTCTTTTGTAGGCCGGTTCAGTTTCTGCTATTTGTAGTGAAGCACCATCCTTACTGGTCCTACTGTCCTGAAATACACATTAATGTTATAATTCTTTCTCTTCATTATCTTCTAAATACTAAAATAATGAAAGAAGTGTTGGCATAAAAATAACTAATATTACGAGTAATTCTTAGTTATTGTTATGGCGGGGGTTTTTTTTTCTTACAAAATAAAGAGTTTTGTACAAGTAAACGAAGTTCTTGACATGCTTACTCAGGAACTTTGTAACTTATCAGTAAATTGAATAGGCACCTAATTCGTAAATCATGCCAGGCCGCCCCATTTTCACGTTGGTTTCGGTCAGTATCAGTGATTTTATTTTCTATCTTCTTAGTTCGGCCAGAATTCGACTACTTGTTTGGCGCCATCACCAGCGTCCACCTTCATTTTCTATTATGGAGACCCTCTCCCTGACCAATTCTTCCAAAAAGATCTAAGGAAAAGCAAGCATAGGTTTAAGAAATTAAGAATGTTTACAAAACAAAACTTACCGGGATGCCGGCTGCTGCCTTGAGGTTTATAGTATTTATGCTTACTTACACTTTAATCACGCATAATACTATTTATCATCCTTTTTATTTGTTTATATGTTTACATTATACTTTTACTCAATTTTCATGTTGTGAGTTTGTGACACGTCAATTGTCAAACTATCAATTACTTTTTAAATGTCTTTCTGGCTTAGTCTATGGTAATTACTCTTTGGTCTAAATAACTTCTATTATTTTTATCAATATGTTTAGCTATTGTATTATTAAGATTATTACCGATTGTTTAGTTTAAATAACTTAATTTTAAATTAGATTTATAATATTCTTTACGTACTCGTGGATATGTCTTGGCCGACCACACTTGTCAGATGAGATGATGGCCACAAAGAAGGAATCTGATATTTGAAAAAGGAAGACTACTTGAAAACGAGCTCACGAACAGCTGGAGGCTGCTGGCATTCGAGTCTTGGGACTGAGACATTTAGCATCAGAAAACTGCTTGGTTTTGCTGTGACATCTTGAACTGCTTGGTTCTGCTGCGACATCTTTGACTAACCCAAAGGGGATCCAGCTAAAGATTCCACCTGGGACCTTCTACTTCTAATCTTCGCGAGCTAACCACGTATAACTTGCTACCCTGACGCCTGATTCCCGTTCCTACAGTGCTGAGCTGATTCCATAACGTGAACTATAAAACTCCAGAGAATGCGCGCGTGTGTGAACTATAAACTTCCGAGAGTGCGTGCTATTTAGTACTTTTATAACTAGCTGTTTTTTATAACTTTCTGTATTTATTCTTCCCTAATAAAATTTATTGGACGGTCTGCTTACCCTCTATTTTAATAGGAGTACAGATCGTTACAGGTTCCACGTGGTTTTTTCCAATTCTCTTCAATATCTGGGCTCCGAAGGACCACTGTTGGGGCTGTGACCTCGTCCCGTGTGTGGAGATGAATGATACTGCAGGCTCCGAATACTTGAGTTATATTAACGATTAAAATGAATAATATGAAAACGAGTACATGTCGGACACCGCGACGCGACAATATAAGGTGTTCGCGCGTAATGTTTCGTCGAAGTCCGCTCTTAAGGCGCAGATATATGATTTTCAATGATTTTAAATTCATCATCACGTCTAAACGACTGGCCTGATTTCTTTGAAAATAAAATATGTTATACTAGACAATTTTCTTCGTAATTTGATATGTGAATATTTGCAATTATATTTTTTAAACATAGTGTAATTAATTTGCAAAGTAATGTCTACCGCGGACAAAAAAACGATAATCACGCAGACACTATCGGGTGTATTTTCATAAAACTTTCACCATATAAAAGAAAATTTAATTTCCCAAATTTTAATATACGGTTTTTATTTGTTTTGTGTTTGATAAATCAACGTGGGTTCTTTTTTCGAATAATCTTGGTGCGCGTGGAAGCGGGGCCTCTTGCGGGCGACGGGCGGCAGTGCATCGCTGACCACTGTCACGGGTAGACGCTAACGCTCGGAGAAATCAGAACATAATTTTATTCGCTGTTGAGTTTCGTGCTGAAAATGCCTGGTAAATCCAAATTACTAAAAAAGAAACGCCTTATACTGGCAAAAAATAGATTATTGAGGTAAGTAATGTATTTTAATTATTGTAATGTAGTATATCCATACCGCATCCTTGTAGGGACAGTCCGGATCAGTTTCAAAAAATACTTGAATGCTATTATTGACATAGTTGTGGGGTAATTATTCTTGATAATGCTAGTTTTTATTCTGTTTGTTTTAGCTGTAAGTCATCCATAGCAAATAAATAAATAAATAAGTGACTTTAGTACGACTTCGTCTGCGGAGATGTAACTTTTGCGTCTGTTTTAGACTTACAGTACTTATGTCGTGCACAACTATCTTCCTAATTTCTCACATGTCTATACTTCCATGCCGATGCCTAAAAATCCATTTATTTTGTAGCTCTGGCTGTATAGAACACGAGAAAAAGGCAACTCCGCATATTGAAAATGAGGATATTATTGCTGACAAGTAAATGCATATACCCAATTTATTATTATTATTTTCACAGTAGCTCACATACAGGGGATCTGGTACATTTGCGCTCCTTTTGCGCGACTGGACGTTTCCACGACTAGACTGTTACACGACTGACATTTCCGCGAAAGACATTTGCGCGAGTACACTTACGCGAAAGGATGCTTGGGAGACATTTATATTCGTAAAGGATATTGGGCAAAAATCCGAAAAATGAGATCCCATACAGACGTAACATCCCGCCTGTCTTCTCCGAAGGGTAGGGCAGAGGTGTATACTAAGTTCGTGTAGTACACCCATTTATTACTTTATCTAGTTAACATAAGTAATAGCTAGTTTAAATTGTTAAAAGTTATATTATGCGGTCCCACACGTTTCTTCTCCCGAGGGCGGGGATCGAAATCAAAATCCAAGATGGTGACTGCGAAATTTTACAAAATATGCGTCATGGGTGTCGTTTCCATGGTTTTCGGGGGCGCTGATGGCGAAAATGAGGTCAAACTCAAAATCCAAGATGGCAGCTGCGAAATTTTACAAAATATCCGTCATGGGTGTCGTTTCCATGGTTTTCGGGGGCTCTGATGACGAAAATGAGGTCAAAGTCAAAATCCAATATGGCGGCTGCAAAATTTTACAAAATATGCGTCATGGGTGTCGTTTCCATGGTTTTCGGGGGCGCTGATGGCGAAAATGAGGTCAAAGTCAAAATCCAAGATGGCGGGTGCGAAATTTTACAAAATATCCGTCATGGGTGTCGTTTCCATGGTTTTCGTGGGCTCTGATGACGAAAATGAGGTCAAAGTCAAAATCCAATATGGCGGCTGCAAAATTTTACAAAATATGCGTCATGGGTGTCGTTTCCATGGTTTTCGGGGGCGCTGATGGCGAAAATGAGGTCAAAGTCAAAATCCAAGATGGCGGCTGCAAAATTTTACAAAATATGCGTCATGGGTGTCGTTTCCATGGTTTTCGGGGGCGCTGATGACGAAAATGAGGTCAAAGTCAAAATCCAATATGGCGGCTGCAAAATTTTACAAAATATACGTCATGGGTGTCTTGTCCATACTTTTCGGGGTCCTGATGCTGTAAATGAGGTCTAGTTTAAAATCCAAGATGGATGACGCTTATTTTGTAAAATTTTGCAGCCGCGATTTTGATTTCGATCTCCCCTGCTCTCGGGACGAACGTATGTAACCGCATAATATAACTTTCTACAATTTAAATGAAGTATTATGAACGTTATCTAGATAAAATAATAAATGGGTGTACTTTACAAACTTAGTATACACCTCTGCCCTACTCTTTAGAGAATAAAGGCGTAATGTTACGTCTGTATGGGATTTAATTTCTCGGATTTTGTGCAATATCCAAAATAAATGTCGCGCAAGCATCTTGCGCGGAAGTGTAGTCGCGCAAATGTCTTTCGCGGAAAAGTCAGTCGCGCGTGTCTAGTCGCGCAAAGGGAGTCACACAAATTCCTTTCACTTTACACTTATTAACGTAATAATGTAAAGTTTATTGCGTTTATCAGTTATGTTGTTTTTGCAACGGATAATATAAAAAATCTCTTCTAGGTTTTTTCGTTTTATTTATCATTATAATTATGTTTCAGTTCTGAAGTGATTGGAACATTTGCATGCTTCCTGAACTGGTCGATCCAAGACATACAAGGAACATGGCAATAAGGGACCCCTCTTACATAGTTACTGCTATACAGGGACGCAAAAGAAAATCGAAAGAGGATAAAGAGAATAAAAAAAAGCAAAACAAAAAACGAGCAATGGTGGTGGAAGACAATAGCCAAGACAATACAAACGACCAAGAGACACTTTGTAATACAAACACACGTATAAGTGATTCAGTGAAAACACTAAATTTTGAGGAATATTAAATAAAATTTAAAATAAAATTAAATAATTCACATATTTTTGTTTAATTTGATCATTTTAAATCTTTGTAAGTACATAAACAAACATACACATATAAAACTCACGCCTTTTTCCCATGGACGCCAATTGATACGATGCTTACAAGCCGATTCTATTTATTTCGTTTACGTTCATATACATATATTATCTGGTCATACTCGCACACAAATCATCACACATCTTTAACAACAACACTATATTGAAATAAAAATGGATGATGATCAAAAATCAGGCAGGATTGGATTATCCTCACCATCTGAAACGTATGGTTACCCTACGAAATTACGTGCATGCAGTTGCGGGGTCGCGGGGCGTGACGCTCGCGCTCCTCCCACTCGCTCAAGGTCGCTGTCACTTATTGTCGCCTTAATGGTCGTTGCAGTCGTACTGGAGCACGGCGCAGGCCGCCTGCGACAGGCGGCGGCGGCTGCCGTGCACGCAGAGGGGTGCACGGCGCGGTCACGCGGGCATGAGACGCCTAGCGTGGAGGCCGCCCGGCCGGCCTCAGCTATCCTCTCCCCCCGCGTCCCGATCATGCGTGCGAGGGGCGTGTGTGCGCGCCAACATCGCGCTTGTCCTTCCATTTACATGCTGTTAGATTGGCCCGGTGACAAAAGGCCATTTCGTTTTTTTTCCAGCGGTTGATGACGCCAATCCTGTGGCAGGCCACGACGATTCGCCATTACAGTGCCAACAAGGCGAGTGTCCTTTATCCACAATAAGTCTGCGATTGTCGGACTTGTAAAGAAACGATCCATATATATGGTGTGCCACTTACCGAAGTATGGTTCACTCAATTCCGTGATAATTGTTTCCACCGATTTCGAGTCGCCTATGTAGGGAACCATGCGCGGTATATATCCTGTTTCCGCGTCGCAGAGCATGTCCACTTTCATGCCATATTTATCGGGCTTAACTTTATTGTACCTACACTTTGAAGTGCACTCGTCCCCTAAACCCTCAAGTACCCTCATCGATAGTCAAGTTCTCATTGGGATAATAACACTCTTGACACAACCGACACATCTCATCAAAAAAAGGTCGGTATATGAATCACTATAGAAAAAAATGTCTTTAGTTCAGATTTTGTGACAGCTTTCCATTCGTACAACATTGTGCTAGGACCTAGCACAATGTTGCCATAGCAGCCTAAGTACTGACCGGGACATTAGCAGTAAGGGACTGAAAACATCCATGTGATGTAAAAGAAAAAAAAACAAACTTGTTACTACTGAAACTTTATTAATCAAATTAAAATAATTAAAAAAGAAATCAGATATCTACAATGTAGATTTTACACAGGAAACACTAATTGCTATGATATTTTTCAGATTTCTTCACCTTATCTAACAGGTCCGGTTTGCTCATAACATACTTATGAAATTCTGAACATGTAATTTTGTAATTGAACTTGCATTGAATTATGCTTTCGACCGTGTCTACTGTCTGTCTTACGTTCTTTAGTCCACTGTTCAGCTACTAAAGAAAATATTCTTTCCACATTCGCGTTATGACCAGGGATAGCGTATAAGTATTGGCACATTAAAATCAAAGTCTGCCAGCTAGGTTTCAGAATGCCTTTTCTTGCTTGAAGTTGCTTGTTTGACTTTCATTTGCGCTGCGTAACGGTTAGTTTCGATCTTTAGAGTGTTCCAAACGGAATCGGGGAAAAAAGTTGAAAAACAATCCAACTCTGACGACCTTTCATCTACTGAAGCCAATACTCGAGATACTTCTTGAAATACTGTATTTTCTGGCGGTTCTTGCACTGCTTGGTATGACCATCCATTACCTTCATCCATTTCTCTGAGGGTAAGTGCTGCTGCTGATGTGCGGGTACCGCCGCGCCCGCGTGTAGCCGAACGTGCCGCTGAGCGATCGCGACCGCGGCGGGATCTCGTATTTCTTCGAAGTGTACGACTCCGGCCCCGTCCGTGTTCCGGTTCAGATAAGTCGTCTGACATGTCAGCATCAACATCTTGTTGATCTTGAACCAATACAATCTCTTCAAGTAAGTCTTGAATAAGGTCTGGAAAGAGAAAAAACCAATAAAAATACGTAAGGTAAGGTGCCCTAAGAGTGCGCGGGTTGTAAAGACTTGCTTATAACTCGAAATAAAAGAATATGATTCTAGTCAAAATGCGTTTATTACAAAGCAACATTATTCTTAATTAAATTAAACTACAAATAATCAACAGAAATAGCAACATTGAGGTATTTTATTAATTTAAATGACCAGGAAAAACGCGCACTCTTGGCATAGTAGTACACCAAGAGTGCGCTTAAGGTACCGTAAGAGTGCGCACGTTATTCCAAGAGTGCGCATGGCATACTATTGGCATAAATCACAACAATAAGCTCCAATACCCATATAGGATGTGCATTTGTCATGCCACCATTCTGTGCAGCTTATACACTCTATCCAATCTTCTGTAATTGGCTCTTTATGGTTTTCCTTGCATCCGGGACATTGCCAATTTTTCTTTTTACTTTTTGGTGGATTCGCTGGTTTTTTTGGCGTTTTCTTTGGTATTTTTTTCTTACTAGAATTCTGTTCATTTTCCAATTGTTTTTATAAGGCGAACTAGTTATGAGTTCAGATCGCTTACTTCTGTATGATTATTGGCGTACAATTTTGGCTTTCGGCAACGGTGAGATTACTTCAAATGATGTAGATGGTTTTTCTATGTTTGATGCGTTGTTTAACGGGGAAATATTTGTTCTTTCATCTGGAGGAGTATTTACACAATGTTGTTCGGAGTTAGTGCTGTGCTGCTACTCACCACTTGTAGAAATGACGTCCAGGATTGCTTGCTCCTGAATGTGAGATCCATGCGGGTTTGTTTGAGGCAAGTTCATCACTGGTGGGTTTTCCTCAGGTGGGTTTATCACAAGTGGGTTTATCTGTTCTAGAGGCCTGTCTGTTACAGAACTGGCAAGAAAATCTACCTCCGTGAATAAATCCCTATTGTATGGGCAAATGCCGCCTACTTTAAAACCCTCCACAGCATTAGAAACGGTAGCAGTTTTTGCATAAGCAGCATTAAATAATGACGCAATTTGGTAAATTGTGATGGGTCTGGCGGGATGATTAAGCATCCATTTCTCACATTCATTAGCGAAATATTTCTTAAGAGGCGAAAAAAACAACGATCCAAAGGCTGCATTTTGTGTGTGCTGTGAGGCGGTATCGTTAATACGTGAATAAAATTCTTTCGACAAAAATTGACAGCTTCTATACTAGTATGCGATAAATAGTTGTCCAGGATGAGTAGCAGTGGACGGGTTGCTGTAGGTTTTGCGTGATATTTGAAATGTTACAGCCAATCTACGAATAATTCTGTATTCATGCGACCAGAATCAGTTACGAGACCTATAGAGGAAGGTGGTGCTCCATCTAACAGTTCCGCCTTCATACGCTTGCGGGGGAATATAAAGGCTGGAGGAATGTAAGTGCCCGATGCACTCATAGCACAAACTACCGTGACGTTGGTGCCCCTTTCTGCGCTGCTTATTTTATTGACACAGCGTTTCCCTTTGACACTTAGAACCTTAGGTGCTTTATTTGGCACAGTAGAAAAACCGGATTCATCCATGTTATAAATGTCACACGGCTGAAATTTAAATTTTTGCATTATCTCAGAAAGTTGGTCATAAAACCTGTCTACTTGGGGTTTATTAAAACCCATGGCTCTGGCAATACTAGTAGATGTGGGTTGACAAAGTGAAATTTCCGGATTCCTGCGTAAAAAATCTCGTACCCAATTTTTGCCTGCTGCTTTAGTTTCTGTATTAAACTGATGTTTTAATTTATTTTTCTCAGCGTACTCGTAAACCAGAGACCTAAGTTTCTTCATTGTTAAACCGTAAAACATGGAATCCAAAGTTTTAATATAACCAACCAATTCTCTTTCTGTTTCTGGAGTAAATGTAGGCTTATGCCTGCCGAGGGATGTCGCAACGTCATCTCTTTTCAGTCTTTTTCTTAAACTGGATTCCGGCATACCCAGTAAATCAGCCACATGTCTCTTATTTTTACCCTCCTCAAATACTAACTTTCACGCAAGATCCAGTGTTTCTTTTGGAAACATTAGTTCTGGTAGTTTTTCTTGGTTTTGATGCCATCTGGAAGTAAAATCACAGTTTATTAATAAAGGAACCCTAAAAGTGCGCATTACTACAAGAGTACGCACGCGCACTCTTGCTATGCGCACTCTTTATTTATACTCTGTATTTTTATGCGAAGTTCTATTTAACGCCATCTATTACGAGTCTGTATGAACTAATGCTTCTAGATTGTTGTTACGAACTATTTTCACCGAAATAAACACATAAATTAAACTTGTCCTTCGAAACTAAGTTGTCACACATCTTCTAAAATACAAAAACATTTTAGGAAAAGTATTTAAAATCAAACTTTCGTTGATGCGTGGGCCTCTGACGGACGTTCAAAACACAACTGAAGTTCGTTCGACTCGTGCACTTTTTGTGGGAAATTTGAATGCTGCGTACTCTTAGGGACCGCGCACTCTTAGGGCACCTTACCCTACGACCCAAAAAGGCTACTTTTCTACAAAAATAAACCAATAAAATACAATAATTTACCTTAAATTTCAATATCAGAGGCTTTTTCAACATCCGAATCATCATCAGCAACCAAGGCGTCAAGAATTTCATTCCAATCGAGCCGATAACTTCGCCGTGAACTCGTCTTTTCCCGCCAAAACTCGTGGACCTCGCGATAGCGGCGTGGGAGCACTGCTGCCGTGGCATAACTAAAATGCCGTTATCCGACATCTGGTCGATTTTTAACTTTTAATGCTATTCTCTTTATAATAGAATTAAAAGTAAAAAATCGACCAGATGTCGGATAACGGCATTTTAGTTATGCCACGGCAGACTGGCGGAGCGCGCCCGCGCGGCGCCACTCGATCGCTTGTCCCGCTCACACCAAGCGCTCTTTCTTGGTAAATCATACATGTGTGCGTAGCTGAAGCATCACACTATTATACCAATACACGCTAAACACGGACCACGAACGTCGTTTTAAAATAAACACTAGGAAAGTCAGACACGTACTGAGAACGTGATCAGCGTCCTGAGGCTGGCTGGTACGTACGTACTCAGCACGGAATGGACTGTTAAACTGTTAACAAAATTCTGCCAGTCTAACAAAATCGGCTTAAGGCTTGAAAATAGAAGTAGTCGAAGATTACAAAGTAACCGAAAAAGACTGGCTTCTTCCTGACCAATTAAAAACGTTTCCAGGTACTTTGAAGGTTCACCAGATAGTTTGGATGAAAGAAGAGCCATGACGATTAGCTTTGCGATCATTGTCTTGTATACATCCTGACTGTTTGATTAAAGCAACAATTTGTCCTCATGGAAAACATTTAGGCTTCTATAATCTTGCCTGCAATGATAACTCGCAATCACGAGACGAAAAAGATTGTTTTATGACACAACTTGACCTTCAACGATATTCCACAAGAAGCACTGAGTCTAAAGTTCAGATTTTAAGCGTGCAACGATTTAAAGCTTCTGAGAGATTTGACTTAGTCAAGTCATCAATCAAAGCACAACACTCCAGAAATCCATTCGACAAGAAACTTTCTATAGCAACCATTCCATCAAAATCATTGGCGATATTAGATGACTCACTGAGTATTGAAAATGTTGATTTGGATATCATCCCCTCCACGACATTTTTTGAAAATGTTGACAGCGCAATGTGTTTGGAATTTGAAAATTCAATACCTGAAACTAATTGGAAGAAAGATGACAAAACTGAAAAGAAAAAGGAAACAAGATTAGCTGAATCTTCTACAGAAGAAATTAAAACCGATATTGAAAATGACTCTGACAGTGATTTGAATATTTTTTGATTTTTGCTTTGTTCATTTTAATTATTTGAAAGTTTACTATTTTATGTTTGTTTAAGATTTTTTATAAAAAACCATAATTATTTGCTGAAGTGTTAATTAAACGAAGATATCATCATAACTTCATTTTTTTTTAGTATTACCCTCAACATGGATCACATTAAGCAGAACTAATGTTAATTTAGTAAATCTGCTAAATGTGGTCATGATCCATCAAAATACACTATCAAATATAGATAAATAAACGTATTTTACACCTGCTATACCCGCCTCTGCAGCCGTTATATAATGTTGCCAACGGTAAAGTTGTTCTTTGTTTAATAACTGTCACGGTGCATTACAAAACATCCATTTTGAGGTGATGTTGCAATTTCGGTGTAAGATTTGCAATTTCGGTGTAAGATTGGCAATTTCGGTGTAAAATTTTCAATTTCGGTGGGTTGGTAATTTCGGTGGCCGTCATATTTTCAAAACAACTACGGTTATTTATTTCCTACTAAAATAATTAGAATACTAATGTGTTCTAGAATAAAACAAGTTTATTTTTTTATGCGAAAACCTACAAAAAAAAATACCACCGAAATTAGCAAAAAATTGTGCCTGCGTGAAATGACCCATTTACGAGCACATGGTCTAGAGGACGAGACAGACCAAAGGAAGGTCGCCATTTTGTTACACCTCGTGGGAACGCATGCACTTACAATTTTCCATAGCTTCAACGTGGACATAGACACCGTGAGCTATATCGCTCTACTGAAAAAATTCGATGCACATTTCTTACCACAAGTAAATATTACAATGGAGCGACACAAACTGCTAAACAGGAGACAACAGCTTGATTAATCCACAGATCTGAAAAATCAAACCAAGCAGTGCGATCTAGGCAGCCTGTAAGACAATCTGGTACGTGATATATTTAGTCTGAACCTCCACCAAAAGAATCTGTACATAAAAGAAAGGATCTTGCAAGTAAAACCAGCAGACCTGGCGAAGGTAATCCAACTGGCGAAACTAATTGAAGTAACCAAAGAACAGACTAGGCAGCTTGAAGAACCGCTCGTAGGCGTCGCACAAGTCAACAAGACACACAAGTCACGGTCACCGACAAGCTCATCAGGATCCAGTCGGGCCTGTTCCAAGTCTCGTACATCTCAGTCAAGCCATAATAATTCAAGGTGTGGACAAATTCATCGCCCCAAATGCCCAGCAAAAGGTGCAAAATGCAAGAGTTGCGGTAAATACAACCATTTTGCCTCAGTGTGTAGAACTGTGAAGATAGGAACCAGTGAAGCAACGGACAGTGATGATAGTCAGGTGCCGGAGGACAATAGTCTATAGGGTCCATTTGTGTTAATTCTCTTAACCAGCAGTCATGGACAGCGGACTTATCTATCAATATTAACAAAGTTAACTTTATTTTAGATACAGGAGCCGACACTAACATTATTTCACTGAAAACATTTGGGAAACTTAACATTTCTACACAAAATGTACACAAAAGCAGTCACACACTATCAACATTCAGTGGTGAAACAATTCCTATTGTAGGACTGTGCCAGATACTAGTAAATCATAACAACAATAATCATGTTGTTCTTTTTCACATAGTAGATTTAAATTGTCAAAATATCGTAGGTCGTGATACATGCAAGAAACTCAACTTAATAAAAAGAATGTACAAAGTAGGTTTCACTCCTCACCTCCCAAAGGATCTCATAAAGGGAATAGGTTGCATCAAGGACGTCACAGTCAACCTCAAGGTGAAATCAGACGTGACCCCGGTGATAGCAGCATGCAGACGCATCCCCTTTCAACTGCGTGAGCCTCTCAAGGAAGAGCTACACCAGTTAGAGCAACAGGGCATCATCAAGAAAGTCGAATAACCAACGGAATGGGTGAGTCCAGTAGTAATAACTAAAAAAAAAACGGTCAGATCAGGTTATGCATAGATCCCCGTCAGCTAAATGAAGCAATCATGAGACCTCATTATCAGTTCCCAACTGTAGATGAAATTAAATCACTCTGAATGTCGTCAAATAATGTGACACATTCACACTTAACACCAACATTATTCAACATATCACGCAGATAAATAGCTTCTTTGGTAGCTTCCGAAAGTGCCATGTATTTTGCTTCCGTACTGGACAAAGCTATAGACCGCTTTGCTTTCGTGCCTCCCAGTTTATAGGGGCACCTGCTTAAATAAATGCAAAACCAGAAAATATGACTTCCGATCGATTGCGTTTGATCCCCAATCAGCATCAACCACACCATACAACGATTTTCCTGTCCTTTCATAGACTAAGCCAAAATTTGATGTGCCTTTTAAATATCTCAATATGCGTTTTGCCGCCTTCCAATGTTTTTTTTTTTTCTTTATTTATTATTAGGGACATTTATACAATTGTATATGCCAGTCCCATCGGACCTTACAACGTAATAGTACTACATGATAATAAAAGAACTTATCGGACCTTATAACGGAAAACGTAATAATACAAACTTAACTAAACTATAAGCAGCTCCGGAGTTAGGTGTCGACAAGATATGATGGAACATACAAACATCATTCATATTTATCTTGAGCTCTCTAACTAAATCCTCTCTTGCAGACTGAAATCTGACACACTCCGTCAATAAATGGAAAACATCTTCCAATGTGCCACACACCTCACAATTTGGTGAATCAATTTTTTTCATTAAAAATCCAAACATATTGAGCGGCATGTGTCCAGATCTCAGTCTGTGAGCTGTAACTATATTTTTTCTGCTTAGCCTAGAGTTACAAAACCATGGTATATGAGGAGGCTCCGAAACTATGGACCTGTACCAAATCCCTTTATCTTTCGATCTTTGATTAAAATACTCTTTCCAAACTTCATGACAGTTATGTTTATACCTAGGCAATATTTCTATATAATTAGTTCCAATGTTTTTTTCTCTTCCACCAACAATACCCAACTTTGCTAAACGGTCAGCCTCCTCATTACCCTTTATACCTATATGTGAGGGAACCCATTGCAACTTCAGATCCATATCTCTTTCAGATAGATAGTGTATTTTAGAAAGAATTTCATAAGCTATCTGTGCACCTCTGTAACCAGAGGCTGATTATATTGGTACCATTTTGTTACAAAACACAAAAGCTCCTGCTATGCTGACTGGTACAGAAATGGCTATTATCAACGAGTTAATAAACATTTTATCACCAATAATTGAAAACGATACAAAAGAAATATCAGGGCAAGAGTATGCAATCAGTAGCATTTTAATACCGATAATTTATTGTATGACTAAAGCAATTAATTTGGCTAACTCTGAAAATGCAACTGAACTATCAGACATAATATCAGCAAAGATATTAAGTGAGATTGATAAACGATTTCGGAATACAGAAAAAGTTAATATTCTAGCAATTTCAACCATATTGGATCCCAGATTTAAGAAAATTTACTTTACTGACGCTCAGGCTTGCGCAAAGGCTTTAAGTGATATATCCGTATTGTTGAAATCAACTACATCTCTTGCTACTGTATCCACCGCTTCGACTAGTCAAGAAATAAGTGTTCCGCCTGCAGAGAGCAATAATATATGGATGTTTCATAAAGAGTTAGTATTTCAGTCATCTCAAAGTGAACCCAAAAAAAAACCATGGAAGAGAATAGGAAACATGTGACAATTCTATCAGATATAAAAAATACAGAACAAAACAGGTAATATTTTGATTTAATAAAGATTTTGGCCCTTTTAAAACAAAAAAGAGAGAGAGAGGAGGCCTGTGTCCCAGCAGTGGGAACATTATAGGCTGATGATGATGATGAAAACAAAAAAAGTGAATTTGGACGATATCCTAAAACCCACAACTTCTGGAATAACTAAAGAAAAAAAACGGGAAAACTGAAGCGTAAACTAAATAAAGCGAATAAAGTAGTGAAACCTAAGAAACCAAAAATTGATGTCGATAGTTCTACAGAAAATGATGATAATTATTCATTACAAGATTCAACGGAAGATGGAATATTTATTCCCCAAGATGTGACGGATGAGGAGGTTCATGACGATAACTGGAGTGATCAACAACCAAATATAGTAATAGAAAATGACATATTGCCGATACAAGAAAATGTAGAATTCTTAGATGAAGACTTGCTCAGCCAAGAGGATAATTTAAATACTCTTGAAGAAAAAGAAACAATAAATGCCAATGATTGTGTACTTGTAAGATATTATTAAAAAAATAATTGGAAGTATTACATAGGATTTGTCGAAAGTATAACTACAAAAGATGAAGCTAATAATTATTTGATTTCATTTTGAAAAACGGTCTCAAAGCCAACACTAAAATTTGTGATAAAAAAAAAAGATTACGATAATGTGGCAATGGTTTCTATTGTAAAAAAAATATATCTATTGCAAAATGAACAATGCCCAAAAGAATATTTTACTTAAATATAACGGTGTTGATATTTATTTTAATAATTAAGACATTTGATATGGTTTTTAAGTGAAAAATTTAGTTGATTAATGAATATTTTGTATTTTTCACACTTTCCAGACCTCTATTCTATTATTTTGTTGTTTTTTCGTTAATAACGATTTATGCTAATACTCAGCGTTATTGTCACTTACTGATTTTTAGTCATTTAATACTTTAATTGAAATTATACCCCATTCGCAATAAGATTAGACATTGAAATAAATCTTTTTTACAGTCCGTTCAACCGATTTTGACATCTATTGCGTTGGTGGCATGACTAATGGCAGCTGCAATAAACAGTTGGTATTATAATCACGTTTTTGCTTTTAATGCCGTCCTTATGCCTACGGAATAGAAGTAAAAATTGGTTGAACGGACTGTAAAAAGTTTTGTTTAAATGTCTAATCTTATTGTAAATGGAGTATAGATGGTAGATATAAAAATAATGCTATTTAGGAAGATGTTAAAAACATTTTTCGCCTTAGTTGCAATTGTTATCATGTTACTTAGGACTCTTAAATATTTTTGTCATGTTTGTTTTCAAAGTGTTTATAGCTGAAAAAAATAAAGAAACATTACCTACCCACCTACCTACCTACCACCTACCTAGGCATTGACCTACTTATGATATATTTTTTATTTTTAACCTACTACTACTACCCTAACCTACTACCATAAAAAATACCAACATGTAAACCCATCTTTACTAATTTCTGCCTCTTTCCAGTGTGTTAGTGTGTTATGCGTGTTACATGTTCCAATGTGTTATGGTACAACTTTTCACGGCCAGACCCACGCGTCTCACTCGTCACGCGTCTCCTCTAAGGAGCGGGTTTAGGCCGTAGTTCCACACTGGCTCTGATGCGGGTATGGGACTTAACAAATAATTAAAATATTAAACCTGAATCGAGCCTTCAGTACTCCTATGCAACGTTCCACTGTGTTGCGTGCTGAAACATGAACTTTATAATAATTGTGTTCAGCAGTCCCCCCCTTGTATCCAAAATTGGTGTCATCATAGTTGGCCGTAAAGGATAACTGCTATCACCTAGAAATTGATAGATAGTTGATTACCACTTTTTTACATTGTTCTTATGCTTATTTAGGTCTGTAATATTATATAATACTATATATTTGGTACCTAACAAAAAAACTTCCTCTCCAGCATTAGACACCTCAATTAGATGGCGGTTCAGTGGGTGTGCTTGCCACACCATGGAATCATGGGCTGAACCAGGGCTGCTTGCATCAACGCACAATATGTTTAAATCTGCTTCTGAGATCTGTAAGAAAGTTTATTAGGTATAAGTTAATGCTAACTTAGAATTTGATAACAACCAATCATTGATATACATCTAAAAACAAATGGTTGCTTACAATCATGATTGTAAGCAACCATTTATTTTTCACGTTCAGGGAATGGTATCCTTTTCTGTTATAGTACCGCTCTTCGTGAAGTACAGGCCTCAGTAAAGCGACATTGTGCCGTCAATACAACCCAGTACACCCGGAAAACTAAAAAATGAGTAAAATCTGAATAAACAAACAACATGAACAAAAGTTCAGCTTATTAATTCTGAAAAATAACACTCACTTTGCCTTGATTGCATTTCTTTCTTGGGGACGCATTGGCCAAACTATATGTTTATAATAGATTTGGTTCAATGCATTGGTGACTTGTTTAACAGCTCTTGACACTGTGAGACACTATGCAATGCACTTTGGCCAACCAGTGTTTGGTATGACCCGGTGGCGTAGAAGCTCAGCGCAATAAGTATCTGAAATGTTTCAATTTTTTTTTATTTGAACTAATATATGGAACAACTTCGGCAATCACTTAAATCATTATTCAACGTCCGTTTTTTAAGTTGGGTCGGAATATCAAGTTAGGTAGGTATCTTCACATACAAACCTTTAATTCAGCAGGGATTCCATTCCGCCGTCGCTGTCTCTGGAGAAGGGGAGCGAGCTCGTCAATTAACTCCCTTGCTTGCTCTTTACCAAGCCGAAACGTTTTCACAAACTCCGCCTCGGGCAGTTCCCGAAAAGCATTTACTTGCTGCCTTATTAGTGCGCGAAATTTGCGGCGCTGCCGCAAAAGCAAACGTCGGCGGTCGGCACTATAATATTGAGGTGTGCAGGCGCGCGGCAATATTTTGGTTGAGAAAAAGGTGTCAAGGCAGGCGGACGTTCATGTTTTTTGTTCAAAATGGAGGACGAAAATAGTATCCAAAGCGAAAATAGTGTTGATACTGTTGATGATAGCACTCTCACGGAAAAACATTATTTGTCAGTGTTTATTAAAACATGGGAAACTTATCCAGAATTATGGAATACATCCTGCAAATCATATCGCGATACAGTTAGGAAAAATAATGCGCTTGATAAGTTGCTCGATATTTATAAAAAAATCAAACCAAACAGCACGAGAGAAGACGTAAAGAAAAAAATGAATTCTCTATGAACAAATTTTCGGAAAGAATTAAAGAAGATTCACAAATCGAAATCATCGGGAAAGGGAAGAGGTTTACGTCCCGTCTGCCTGGACGTATTATGAATTGCTGTTTTTATCAAATGATGAACAACCAGTAAAGCAACCAGAAAAGAAAACAATAGAGGTTTGTATTATATTTTAATAAGTTTATTAATTACTCTCCGTAGGTTAGTACAAAAAACTTATATTAGGTATTTAAACTACAAAAGTACTGAAAATTATTAGTCTCTTATTATTTTAGCATTTATAGTCGCGTGGTTATACCAGAAACAGTGGCTCAGTTTAAGAATCTAAGAAACTGTCAGAGATATATATCTGTCTCTTTCACCCAATGTAGCCGTCGGTACATGAGCTCGTCGAAACCAGTCGGGAAGCGCGTACGACGCGTGGAACACCACGCGTCGTACGCGCTTCCCGACCCAAACATGTGTGCAAAGAAAATTTTGTTTAAGTGACAAAATAAATAAAAAATAAGGTAAGTTTTCTTTTGTTCCAACACGTGTCTAGTATGGTATTTGAATATTCTTACATTTTCCATTGTAGTTTGTACTTAGGCTGGCCGCACACGCACGGTTTCCTGATTAGGTTTCCGGAGGAATTCAGATTCGGAAACCTGAATGCTCTTCTTTCATACAAAATGTTCAAACACGCGGACACGTACTTATTTTTTACGAACGGAAAAATACCTAATATCCGTTTCGAAATTCTCCCCGTGCGTTCGGGTTGTTAGAACGGAAAAAAACCTAATGACGTCATCCCGAACGCAGCGATCTCGTACATTAAAGGCCGGCCACATACATCAGTTTTCCTGATTCGATTTCCTGATCCGTTTTCCGAAACCGGGCCTCCGAACGCAGTAAATTCATGCAAAAGTAATTGCATGTCACACACATTCGATAACTTTCCGTACGGTTTTTTTTCGTCCGTTCTTTCCGAATGCAAGCCCATGCATCCGGAATTCCTGAGAGAAAAAAACGAAACGGATGCAAAGCCTACATACATTTTGTAGGGCCCGCCACACACATTCGAAAATTCCGAACGGAACGCTCAGTCAGCGCAGCGCGATCGAGCTGAGCAGACGCATACGAATAGCGTTGTCATTACTGGGACACCCACGAATACGACTTTTGACGATGAGTGATATTGAACATTTGATCATTGCTGTAGAAGGGTTTCCATGCCTGTGGGATCTAAATAACGAAGATTATTATAACAGGGATATGAAAGATCTTGCCTGGCAACAAATTTGTAAGGAAATCTACACTGACTGGGAGACATTAGATGCCACACAGAAATTAAACTCATGTAAGTTGCTTTTCTATTTATATTTTTAATTGCTATACCCACTAATTGTTATTACAACTTTTAACATTTATTAGTTAATTACTATTATAAAATATTTACATTGATCAATCGTTATTATTACCTAATATTCTTTCGTTATATTGAAACGTTACTTCTCCTGCCGGTGAAACGAAATATTCACCAAATAAATCTCTGTTACCTCGTCCTCGGTTGGTTGATCGGTTGGGCGGTGTATTAAATTCAACATTTTCAAAGTAATGTGACAGTGTATCCTCAAACCGAAAACCATCACGTCTTCTAACAAAATTATGTAAAACGCATGCTGTTTTAGTGACCAAAATGGCAAAGTCTGGAGAAATGGTCATAGGTGTATGAAAAATTCTCCATTTGTTTGAAAAAATTCCAAATGTACATTCTACTATTCTTCTGGCTGATGAAAGCCGGTAGTTAAAAATTCTTTTTTTTGTGGTGAGGTTACTTCTTGGATATGGCCTTAGGAAATTATTTCCCAGCGGAAATGCTTCATCACCTAAAAAGACAAATGGCATTGCTGGACTATCAGTGCCTGGAAGTGGTTGTGGTTCTGGTAAATTTAAGCGCTCCTCCGCCAGTTTTTTCCCAAATACCCAGTTACTAAAAACACTGCTATCACTTTCCCTGCCATAAGATCCTACATCTACAGCAGTGAAACAATAATCAGAGTCAACTACGGCCATTAACACTATAGAGTAGTATTTTTTATAATTGAAATATGCGGAACCACTATGAAGAGGTGAAATCAAACGTATATGTTTTCCATCACATGCACCCACACAATTAGGAAACTTTGTCCGTTTATAAAAATTATCTGCGATCTCTTTCCAACGGTCCGTTGAAACTTGTGTTTTCATTTCCAATGGCTGTAGCGTCTCCCAGATAATCTGACATGTTTCTCGAATTATATTTGATGCAGTTGAACTCCCCAAATGAAAATTAAAATTAATTTCTTCAAAATTATCTCCCGTTGCTAAGAATCTGAAAAAATAAACAAATATTAATTTGATTAATGTTCATTTATTTATTTTTATTTATTAATCTATGCCAATTCGCATGTATAGTTTATAAATGGTTAAATTTAAATTATTACATAAATGAAATTTGATTACTTAAAACTTTATTTGTTTACTACAGGTAATAACATAAAAAAGAAGTGGAACCACATACGCGACTATTATAGGAAAGACTTGCAGAAATCTCGCAATACATCATCTGGATCTGGTGCGAAAAAACCTAAGTCGTATACATATGCTCGTTTTCTTGAATTTTTGAGGCCCGTTTTTGAAAGAAGACAATCTCAAGGCAACCATGATGATGCAGCAAACGACCCAAGTCCCGACCCAAGTCCCGTAGAAGATCCATTATTCCAAAATGAAGAAAATAACGTTGTGCAACATTCAACAGCTTCGCCAATTAGTCCTGAAGTTCACAGACAATCCAGTCAAGTTTCCACAAAAATCATTCGTAAGAAAAAAGATGTACCAACAGCAATTTTAGATATATTACAACGGCGTACACAACCGGCGGCACCGATAACTACTAGTAAAGAAGATGACGATGACAAATTTTTACTTAGTTTCCGCAGTGACATGAAAAAGATGAATCATAGCCAGAAACTTGATTTTAAAATTGGCATGCTGCAACTGATGAAAAACATAACAAGCTCAAATGAATTTCAAAATTCCCGCACTTCTACTAGTTCGAGCAGTTATTATTTAAGTTCTAATCCAGGAACACCACTTTCTAACACAACACAACCAGCTGCAATTAATCCACATGTTCCGAATACAAATTACGGGTATATCCTCAATATTCCAGAACTTAATCAAACTAACATTACTTCACCTACACCACCCAATAATCCACGTGTTGTCATACAATCAGTTACGAACATTCCAGAATATCAGAGTCTTGGCGACGCCGTCGACGACAATTGCGATCTTGGAGATTACATACTAATTCCAAAAGATAAGAGTTCATAAGTTAAGAAGCTCTACTTTACCTTCATGAAGAAATTTTGGGAAAGGTTGTCAGTCCATTATTGTTACTTGGTACATTATATTTTTCGTTAAGTACAAATAATTTCCAATTTTCGTTTTTTTTGTATTGTCAATAATAAATGATGATAAAATATATTATTTTTTATAAACCCCAACGTTGTTTAGCCCCAGTCTCCCCTACATAAAAACATATGTTAAATTTTTCGGAATATACCTATACAGGTTGTAACGGAAAGGGTTTATGCAAAAAAAGTGGTCGTAACGTAACTTTGTTCTCACTAGTTCGATGTTTTTTTCTCAATGTAAAATTTAGTATCAAAATTATTATATTTTTTTTAGTATCCAAACACAACCACTTTTTTTTTTTCATATACCCTTTTCGCTACATTCTGTATAGTAATAAGATTTTAAAATAATTACTTACCTCAAAGTAAGAACAAGTCTTTCTTCTGCAGAAATGGCTAATCTCATGTGAGTATCTTGTTTTACGAGTTTGTCTCTTATTTTACCAAATAATTCGTCGAAAGAGCTTATGGACATCCGATGATAATCAAAAAATCTTTCTGGATAGGCTCGTAATTTAGTTCTTTTTACATAATATTGGCCCTCCGTTAATCTTCGTGTGTTTAGTGGATGTACCCAGTAACGACGACGCTTTTTCTTTCTCTGAGACATTAAAAATGCGATTGCAAGGAGGAAATCGTCGTCGAAATCCATGTTTCTTCTAAACGTGTGCACTCCACTGAAGCTACTCCAACACTAATCTAGGTATTCCGAACGGAAAAAATCGAATGTGTGTGGTAGTTGTACGGAATTTTTCATGATACGGTTTCCGAATCAGGAAAACTGATGTATGTGGCCGGCCTGGCTCAGCCGCCGCACACGAACGGAAATTTCGATTCAGACTCGCGCTAGCGTTGTTGCAAGTGGACGTGTATCGTGCTCGTGCTAGTTTTATTTACGTTAGAAAATGTGTGAGGTCGAAAATTTAATAATGTCTGTAGAAAAATTTCCATGTATATGGTATATTAACAATGTGGACTACCACAATAGAGACATAAAGGAGTTGGCTTGGGAGCAGATTTGGAAGGAAGTTTTTGGTAACTGGGAAAAGTGCACAGACAAAGCAAACAAATGTAAGTACTTGCTATTATTTTTATTGTTTTATTAAAGAGGGTTGATAATTCTTTGACTGTATTGATATGATAGTTCTCCAGCCGGCGTCATGAAGTACTCAGCAAAATTATCTCTAACAGTTCTACCTCTATTTGTGGATTGTCGTGAAGAACTGAATGGCACATTCTCGAAATAATGCGTCAAAGTATCAGAAAAGTTATAACCATCTCGTCTACGTACTTATGCAATACGCATGCTGTTTTCGTTACTAAAACTGCAAAATCGGGCGAAATGGTCATATTTGTATGAAAAATTCTCCATTTGTTTGAAAGAATACCGAAAGCACATTCTACAATACGTCGAGATCGACTCAGACGATAATTAAAAATTCGACGTTGGTAATTGAGGTTACATCTTGGATATAAAGGTTTCAAAAAATTATTGTTTAATGTGTAGGGACTGTGTCTTACTTACCCATCCCTTGCATAGTTTTAAGAATGTAATATTTTTATAAAGGAACTTATTGTAATTATTTTTAGAAAGTTTCATTTTTGTGTTTTTCCCACGAATCACATCTGCAAGCGATTTAAGTTATAGGTACTATTGTCTTTCATGATTCTTTACTGTTAGTTAAGGTTCATTGTTCTGTTATTTTTAGTTGTCTTGTATTGTACCCATTTGCATTTCTCGTGTTTTATTATACTTTTAAAATGAAATCGTTTTGCCGCGGCCTTTGTTTAGAAACTGCAGATGTGGGAGTTGCCGCGTCCTTTGTTTAGTGATGTGGTAGAGTTTTGGTTCGGAGCTTCAGTCTGTGCTGAACTACGATCGTGCGAGGTCCTCTCTGACCCCCGATCATATTTTACTCGCCGAAGCTCGCCGTAATAGTTTACGGCGAGCTTCGTGTTTCTATTAGTTTTACTCTTCATGTAACATTATTTAATTTTACCTTTTCGTGTCAAGTGTAACTACTAGCTTTAGTTACTTGATATCTTAAATAAACTAATCGCTACTTATTTACAACTTACTTCAGTGTATCACTCGCCCACGCGGTCACGAATAACCCACAGTACCCCCCTACCGCTACGAGCGGTTGATTGAGTTGCAGCTTCAAAATTGATTTAAGAGGTTCACGTCGTAGTTCATCAGTTACAGATACATCCGTAACAAAGACTGTAAGTAAACAGAAAAAGGTCAATCCTAAACCGCCTCGTAATACTTCAACCATTGAAGTACCATTACTCGAAGGCTCTCACGGTGAACCCTCATTGTCGGATTTGCAACTTAATCCAGTTGAGTCGGTATTGATTCCAAACGAACCGTCTGAACTCGTCGCAACAAGATCTCAAGTAAAGAGAACTAAGGCAATTCAGGTACCGGTTCGAGTAAACGTTCCCGTTTCAACTCAGGTGGTAATTGAGCAACCAGTTGTTAGAATGGCGGGAGGTTACTCGAACTGGACATTTGAAGTTGAACTCATTTCATCCCAGAGTTTTGTAGCCCTGATTGATTTGGTTCGATGCTTGGGACTAGCCCACCGAATTCCCTTTGCTATTAAAGCAAGACGTGATGAAGCGCGGAAGACGATTGGTAATCTCATTGCATCAGGTTTCCAAAAGTGACTTCTCGGTATCCTGAAGATCCACATGTAAACACCACTACAGGAATTGTCGCTGACTTGCTGGACAAAATACTATCAGCTTTAGATTACGGAGAGAAGTTTTGTGCTGATTCTGGTTCACAACAACCTAACAATAGATTTGGTTCTTTGGAAGACGCTAAACAAGCGTATTATAAAGGAATTCAACGCATACTTGATGTGCTGGTTAAAACCAAACCTGAAGCCAGAACTTTATTCGAAATTTACGATCGAGCGTCTTTCGAGATTTGCAGAGGTTTGGTCTTAGTTTGGTTAGTTTAATTGTCTATTGTTAGAAAAGCTAGACATAGGTATTATTGTTCCAGTCACAACATTCGAACGTTTTCGTGTTGGTACTGTTTCAGTAAATTTTCAATGATTAGTTATATTATTGTATTATCTAGTGTTATTACTATGGCACTATCTCAGTCTGTCGTGTCTGCGGGATCTCCTCCTAAAGATGAACTGGAAAGTTTTGCATCCGCTTTGATGACATCTATTTCTGCAGATCCAACTATTAACTACGATCTTTCTGGAGTAGCCAAGGTAATCAAGTTGGGAGGAAGTTTCGTGTACTCGGCTAGTCTGTTTAATAAGGACAAGGATGCTGCCTTTGTTAAACCAGATGATATGTTTAGAACTTTCCAGCGTTTGGTGGTTAACGGTTACACATTTAGATCTGTCGAGTCGCTTACGTTCACTTCGACATCTAAACTACCTTTACCTGCCTGGCGTTTGCAGGTTAAGTACACCCCTTCTGGGTGATTAATTCATTCTAAATTGTAAGATTATCTTTAGTTTTATATTCTGTTTTAGTTACTTGATTTGTGTTGTAATTGATTCAAACCATGTCTAATAAGAATCAAAATAGGAATGATAATTTCCCAAAGAATTCATCTGTATATCAGGGAAATCCTAAATCGGTTCCCTATCCAACTCCGAGTGCGGAGTATCACGCCAGGTAGGGGGGTACTGTGGGGACTGTGTCTCACGTACCCATCCCTTGCATAGTTTTAAGAATGTAATATTTTTATAGAGGAACTTATTGTAATTACACTGGTTAACAATGGTTTTGCCCATGAATGATGAAATACAAAAATAGGCAGTACTTGGTAAATACTAATCATCAATTATAATATTACAAGTGTCTTAGCTCGAGTTATCGAGCTATGCAAGTTTAATCTTGTATTGCGTTCGCCGCACTCTCGCAAGTTTCGACTTGTTCGTTATTATAGCACGGCTTTACTTTACTAGATTTAATACATCATAAAGAACGTTAAGATTGCGCTGGCATTCGCTATCAAACACCGTGAAAATACAATTAGTGTATGACGTGGTAATAGCACTGTAACATACAGCAACGTCTTAAGTGTATCAAACAAATTTTGTTTTTAGTTTTTATTGTGAAGTTTGAACTAAAACTTTGTGAATTTATATTTTTGATATGCCTCGTTCCTGTGAAAGCAATCCTAACAATTTTTGTTACGTGTGTGGTAAATTCACTACAAAAAATACGAGCGAAATCTTCAGTCCCAGAATCTGTCGTGCTTACGAACTTTATTTCGGAATACCAGTGAAAAATCAAGACAAGCCCTGGGTTCCGCATGTAATATGCTCGAGTTGTGGTAAATACTTGCGAGATTGGCTATCCGGCCGCCGATCATGTTTGCCTTTCGCAACACCGATGCTGTGGAAAGAACAAAAGGATCACATTGAAGATTGTTATTTTTGCATAAATAAGACAGAAGGTCTTAATACGCGCAAAAAGAGAAAAAATAGTTATATTGAAACGGCATCTGCTCAAAGACCTCGCCCGCATGATGAAAATCACCCCGTTCCGGCGCCACCAATGAATGCTTCTGAAGAAATTGACCAGCTTAGCACTGAAGAAGACGATCTTACGGATCCTGATTTTAGTCCTCACAGCCAGGTACGGCAACCCCATCTAATTACTCAACCAGAATTAAATGATCTAGTACGAGACCTAAGTTTATCAAAATCACAAGCTGAACTTCTTGGTTCGCGTCTCCAGCAATGGAATCTCTTGGCAAAGGGAACAAAAATTACTGTTTTTCGGAACCGATACGATGATCTTGTAGCTTTTTTAAGTATGGACGATAAGAATCATCTTGTTTACTGCAACGATATTGATGCGCTGTTCGAAGCTTTCGGAATGGAGCATGAACCAAATGCTTGGAGATTATTCATAGACTCGTCTAAAACCAGTTTAAAAGCTGTATTATTGCACAACGGTAACACGTATCCTTCTATTCCTGTCGGTTATGCTGTATCTTTAAAAGAAACCTATGAAAATATTAAACATCTATTACAAATGATAAAATATGAAAGATATTCTTGGAAAATATGTGCAGACTTTAAAGTGATTGCAATCATTTTAGGCATGCAACAGGGTTACACAAAGTATTGCTGTTTCTTGTGTCTTTGGGACAGTCGCGACAGGAAAAACCATTACATAAAAAAAGTGTGGCCGTTACGAAAAGCTTTTACACCAGGAACTGAAAATGTTTTTTATCCACCTTTAGTGCAAAAAGAAAATATTATTATACCACCTCTGCATATAAAATTAGGATTGATGAAAAACTTCGTAAAAGCACTGAATCGCGAAGGTCAAGCTTTTCAATATTTAAAAAAAAAGTTTACAAAAATGACAGATGCCAAGTTAAAAGAAGGAATTTTCATAGGACCTCAAATAAAAGAATTAATGAATGACAAAACTTTTGAAAGCACATTGAATAGCAAGGAAAAACAGGCCTGGACATCCATGATAAAAGTTTTTTAAAATTTCTTGGGTAAAAAAAAATCTGAAGACTGAAAACCTGGTTAAGAATATGATCCAATCATTGTACGCTCTCGGTTGCAAAATGTCCCTCAAAATACATATTCTCGACTCACATTTGGATTTTTGTCCTGAAAATATGGGAGATGTTAGCGACGAACATGGTGAACGTTTTCACCAGGATATTTCAGGCATGGAACAGCGATACCAGGGCAAATGGAGTCCTGCTATGTTAGCAGACTACTGCTAGACGTTGAAGAGAGAGGCTGTAGATATTATTTATAAACGGAAAAGCAATATATTAACTCATTTTTAAATTTTATAATATGTGATTTATGAATAAAATGTTATCTTAACCCTTTCCAACCGAGTTAAAACGATCGTGAGTTTCGACTTTACAAAATTCTAAGCAAATTTGTAAACGACTTTAGCGGACGCAACCGGCGTCGATCTATCGTGACACTATCTAAGAATGAGACAAAAAACAGTTTTGCACTTTGCGCACACGTTTCGTCCTGCCAGTTCGTTGAAACCCGCATGAGGGATGGCTGCGTCTTTTAATCCCGGCGCCTCCGCACGTAAGTAGATCAATTTTTTGTAGTTCTATTGTATTATTCATATTTATTTGATGTTTTTTGATTAAATACGAGTTTCTGTAGATATAGTCATAAAGTTTTTGCAAATGAAAGTATTAGTTTCGTAATTATTTATCGTCAAAATTAAACACGCACGATCATGCAACATCGGTCGTAGGATGTGATATTATAACATTTCGTTGTTTTGTGTTTTATTTGTTATTTTGATTCTATCTGGTATTAAAATTGCTTTTTCTTTTGTATTAGGGGCTCGAATTACGGATGATGCAATATTTGAACAATTGTTGGACGGAAATCTATCGGAGATTGAAGATTTTAGCGACGACGACTTGGATTTTGAACCAAATAATCTGTTTGATCAATTGGCATGCGAAGATCTCTCCGATCGTGATATTCCTAATGAAGATGAAGAAATTAGTCACCAATTATCACCATTGATATGTTCACCAGTGATGCAGCCTCCGTCTACATCGATACCGCAACCTTCTGCTTCATTAATGACGCAACATCCTCCTCCAACAACGACTGAATCACCATCAACAATGCAGTCGCCTTGCCCATCGTTATCATCTACGACTCGTCGTCCTTTACATCGACTAAGGTCAGTAAATTTATCCTCTGAACGTTCGAGATCAACCACCAGTATTCAGGAAAGAAGAACAGTGACAGCATCACGTTCTCAAGGACAAAGATCGGCATCAACACCAAGTATTAGGAAAAGAATATGGAAGCAGGTTCCATTTGTAGATAAACTGCACAACTATCTTCCATTGCCTACAAAACCAGTAAGGCGTCCCATCGAGTACTTTCGTGACTACATAGATAACGAGTTCATAGAAAGGATATCACACTGTACTAACTTATATTACTTACGTACTACAGGCCGTGAATTGAAAAGTACAAGCAGTGAGATCGCGAAGCTTATTGCAATACAAATACTCATGGGATGTCTTCCTTATCCCCGACTGCCTATGTATTGGAGGGCTGGTACTAGGTTGGAAATTGTCGGCGGTTTAATGTCACGGGACAGGTTTTTAACCCTTCGTAATGCACTACACGTAGTTGATTCAGATTCTCCACCTCCAACTGAAATTGGTAATCCACTATGGAAGGTTCAACCCATGATCGATCAAATTAAACGTGCTTGTAATAAATTAGAAAGGGTGCCGGGATTTTACTCAATCGATGAGCAGATGATACCATTTACAGGCCGCTGTCAACTACGTCAGGTAGTGAAAAACAAACCTAGGCCTGTAGGGTTTAAAAACTTCGTCCTGACAACTAGTGAGGGATTGATGTTGGATTTCGACATATACAGAGGTGCAAGGACGATGTTTGGTGATACGAATCTCGGCCTCGGTCCTTCGGTAATCCTACATTTATCTAAAAGTATTCCCCCTGGTAGCTGTGTGTATCACGATAGATATTTCACCACAGTACCTTTAATTGAAGAAATGAACAAGTTAAATCTGCATTCTACAGGGACAATAATGTTAAATCGTATCCCTGACCGAGCTACAATAAAATTTAAAACGGATGTTCAAATGACTCGTGGAGAAAGCCAACAATTTGTTTGTGAACCTACTACCATCGTGAAGTGGAAAGATAATAAATCCGTATTACTCGCATCAAACTGTACTGGCTCCGGTGCAACCACTCTCGTAAAAAGGTGGGATAAAACTAAGAAACGGTACGTCGACGTAACTGCTCCAATAATAGTAAAAAATTATAACCAACACATGGGAGGAGTAGATGTACTGGATCAACAAATGGAGTATTATCGAACATTTATAAAAACCAAAAAATGGACCCTAAAAGTATTGACGCATTTTTTTGACCTCGCGCTGGCAAACTCTTGGAGGCTGTATAGAATCGACTGCCACAGTAATAATTATGCAAGGAAAGACACAAAGCCTTTACTGGATTTTCGCTTGGATGTGGCGGATGCTTTATCTTCTACACCAAGTAGAGCTCGAAGGGATAGTGAAGATGAAGATCAGTCAACAGCTCCGCGTCGAGACTATAAAATATATAGACCAGCAATCAGACCGTCGGTAGAGAAACGATATGATGGATATGAGCATTTTCCAACCAGCGATGACATAAAAGCGCCAAGGACCTGTAGGTTGGAAACTTGCAGCAGTCGTTCAAAAATTAGGTGTGAAAAATGCGACGTCTATCTATGTTTATCTCGTGATAAAAATTGTTTTAAAACATATCATTTGTGTACACAATAATTATGTCGATCTCATTGATTGTAGTGGCTAAAAATTAAGATTTTGTTGATTATTAAGAAGTAACATAGTTTATTTTTGTTCTAATTTAAAAAATTAAGAAGATCTCAATTGTTACTCGTGATTTTATAAATACTCATATAGTTTATTTTGTAATAAAGACTGATTAAAGTTGTAAGAAAACTGAAATATTCATATTTTATTTTAATTGATAATATTTATTTCATTAATTCGTTCTTAACCCTTAATTTGATAAAGTCCGGTGTGACGGACGTCAACAAAAATTAAATCCTACTAGTTTTTTATCCGATTCTCATCGATTACAAATCGACTAAATATTTCTTAAATTCATAAACGAATAGTAGAAAATATATTTTGAGTGTGGCAACACTGAATTATGTCATTCGTGACACAAAATGTCAGAGCAAAGACGACCACCTGTTTTGCTCAAGGTATTTATATTCTTTTTTCCTCCTTTTTGCCTATGAATGTCTTGAAATCTCGACTCCATTATTAGAAAAACATTCTATAAATAATTATAACCTACAAATCAATACGTTCTTTTACATTTTCATGCTGTTTTTTGTTGCTAAAGTGCTTTGTCCGTCACGGCGAACATTGCTAATTGCATAGAGATGTAGTACTTTATTACTATGTCCGCTGTGGCGGACAACGCCAAAAAGGTTAATATATTTTTTTTTGGTATGGTTCTCAGTTTTGTTTATTTTTCTTTGTCAACAGCCTAACCGTGCTAGTAAAATTATCGCTTTAGTTCCAAATGAGCATGCACCTTCCGATGCTAGTGAGAATTCTGAATCTGAAACAGAAATGCATGATGACCCGCGTGCTTATGCTTCGTCCCCACTTTCTTCTTCTGCACCATCAATTACATCTTCCCTTGCAAACCTAACAATCAGTACATCTGAAGACGAAGAACCGAACATTGATAATAATGATGTTATATCAGATTCTATCGTGCGCGAAATTGGAGAGTCTAATTATGAGAATGTTCCATCCCTATCTGCTGTTCCCTCACTGCCATCAACGCCTATGGCACCTATAGCTTTTTCTTCTCCACTTGCATCACGAAACACAAGGTCCAGGAAACAGCCATCTACAGTACCAGCAAAGAAAGCGAAGAAGGGTAAAAAGTTTCAGCTGTCTTATAAATGGAAAGTAGCACAATTCCGCCACAGAGCGACAGTAGAAGAGGATGAAAATGGAGATTATATTGATTTGCCAGAAGATGTTGACTCACCTTTGAGTTACTTTAATCTTTTTTTTTCTCAAAATGTCATTTGTAATATTGTTGAACAGACAAATTTATACTCTGTTCAACAAACTGGCAAGTCAATTCAGCTGTCAGAAGAAGAATTTAAAGACTTTTTGGCTATTCACATTATCATGGGTATTGTTGTAATGCCTTCATACCTCGATTATTGGTCGGATAAATTTAGGTATGCTAAAGTTGGTGATATAATGTCCTTGAAAAGGTACCAACAAGTGCGACGATATAAATAACATTTTCAGGTCAATTTTTGCGTTTTTTGTTTTGTATTTTCTTATTTTAATAAAATAAATATAATAATATTAACGTTTTTTATTTTTCCATAATTTGGCACTGTCCACCACAGCGGACATGCAAATCTACGCGTTCATCGTTAAGTTATTGGTAATGTCCGCTGTGACGGACATGACTTTTCCCAACAGTGGGCAACTCAGGATTTATTTCAACATTTTTTCGGGGCTCTTTAGCACACCCCCAAAGGCCTCCAATAATTAAATTTATGTATTTCTTACTTTTTTTCGTTGCCAAATTAAGGGTTAATCATTGATTATTTACATATACTCACGATCGTGCGATTTGCAAATTATTCCTGAACCTCACGTATGTGAGGGTCTGATTGCTGAAGACCAGCTTGCGTGAGATTTTTTTCAGTATTTTTTCCAGGGTCTCTTAACACTTTCCAAACGATAACTAAGTTTTTACTGATCTATGCGAGTTTTTTTACTCCCGGTTGCAAAGGGTTAAGTCAAAAGATTTTTTTGATTCCACAAAAAACGCGAGCTAACTCGACCTTAAAACTTACATCAAAATGTATGTTTAGAGGTATTCTTTCGCAATTAGCACAACTCATTTCATGGATTAACAAAACCTTAAAATTTGTTAACCAGTGTTATTTTTAGAAAGTTTCATTTTTGTGTTATTCCCACGTTCCCACATCTGCAAGCAATTTAAGTTATAGGTACTATTGTCTTTCATGATTCTTTACTTTTAGTTAAGGTTCATTGTTCTATTATGTTTAGTTATCTTGTATTGTACCCATTTGCTATTGTTAGTTAAGGTTCATTGTTCTGTTATTTTTAGTTATCTTGTATTGTACCCATTTGCATTTCCCGTGTTTTATTATACTTTTAAAAGGCAAACATTTTGCCGCTTCCTTTGTCTAGTGAACGGCAGATGTGGGAGAGTTTTGGTTCGGAGCTTCAGTCTGTGCTGAACTAAGATCGTGCGAGGTCCTCTCTGACCCCCGATCATATTTTACTCGTCGAAGCTCGCCGTAATAGTTTACGGCGAGCTTCGTGTTTCTATTAGTTTTACTCTTCATGTAACATTATTTAATTTTTCCTTTTCGTGTCAAGTGTAACTACTAGCTTTAGTTACTTGATATCGTAATAAATTAATCGTTACTTATTTACAACTAACTCACTTCTGTGTATTACTCGCCCAACCACGGTCACGAATTCCCACAGTGGTGACCCCGACGTGATCAAAACTATCAATAGCGTGAGTTCGTGACAGTGCGTAAAGAGTTTCGCGAGTGCTAAATCAAAGTACGTGTTAAAATGGCGAGCGATCCAGCGGGAGTCACTAGCGGCGGATGACGCGCATTCCCAGCCAGCCAGCTCCCACGGCTTCAACGGGTATTCTGACCACCAGCATGCAGCGACCGCGCATACCTGGTCATCACCCTCAGCCTCATCAGCAACCTCGGCACAGCACACTGCACTTTCGGCCGGTCAACAAGAAGAGCTCAATTCCTCTCCTGGTCGACGCAGCAGCCAGCTTCAACCCGGCGCTGTACCACATCCGACGCACTGGAGCATAACGCAGCGCCCGCGCCACCCCGACTCACTGGGGACATCTTCGCAGATAGTTCCGACTCACCGTGAACTATGCGGCAACCGGTTCCGACTCACTGGAACCTAAGTTGGCCTGGCAAGCATATTCCTCGCCGTTCTGGTAGGCGAGTTAAATTTCCTGATTACTATCAGGCAGGTGTTTCGTGATCTTTATCACTGGTAGGGGGTACTGTAGGGACTGTGTCTTACGTACCCATCCCTTGCATAGTTTTAAGAATGTAATATTTTTATAAAGGAACTTATTGTAATTATTTTTAGAAAGTTTCATTTTTGTGTTTTTCCCACGAATCACATCTGCAAGCGATTTAAGTTATAGGTACTATTGTCTTTCATGATTCTTTACTGTTAGTTAAGGTTCATTGTTCTGTTATTTTTAGTTGTCTTGTATTGTACCCATTTGCATTTCTCGTGTTTTATTATACTTTTAAAATGAAATCGTTTTGCCGCGGCCTTTGTTTAGAAACTGCAGATGTGGGAGTTGCCGCGTCCTATGTTTAGTGATGTGGTAGAGTTTTGGTTCGGAGCTTCAGTCTGTGCTGAACTACGATCGTGCGAGGTCCTCTCTGACCCCCGATCATATTTTACTCACCGAAGCTCGCCGTAATAGTTTACGGCGAGCTTCGTGTTTCTATTAGTTTTACTCTTCATGTAACATTATTTAATTTTACCTTTTTGTGTCAAGTGTAACTACTAGCTTTAGTTACTTGATATCTTAAATAAACTAATCGCTACTTATTTACAACTTACTTCAGTGTATCACTCGCCCACGCGGTCACGAATAACCCACAAATGGAAAGGCTTCATCGCCTAGAAACACATACGGTAAAGGCGGGCCATTAGTTCCTGGCAGAGATTTTGGTTCAGGCAAATTAAGGCGACTTTCTTTTAACCTTTTCCCAAAAATCCAATTGTTAAAAATATTGCTGTCACTGTCTCTGCCAAAAGCACCAACATCTATAGCTATGAATCGATAGTCTGAATCTACTACTGCCATCAATACAATAGAGTAGTAATTTTTATAGTTATAAAAAGCAGACCCACTATGTCGAGGGCAGATCAAACGGATATGCTTCCCGTCAACTGCACCTACGCAGTTTGGGAAGTGAGTATTTTTATAATAATTTTCTGCAATTTCTATCCAACGCTCTTTTGATGACGGTGGATTCATTTCTAAGGGTTGGTACACTTCCCAAATAACTTTACAGGTTTCTTTAACAAGCGCAGATACAGTTCGACTTCCCGCCATATAATCTGTTTTTAATTCTTCAAAATTACAACCAGTTGCCAGAAATCTGAAAATCAAACAATAATATTATTTATGCCAGGTGCCGAATTAAAGAAGAAGTGGACAAACATCAGGGACTACTATCGAAAAGAAGTGCAAAAAAACAAAAATGTTCCTACTGGCAGTGCAGCTAAGCATTCACTTTATTTTCTAACACCCATGTTTTCAAAAAGAGATTCCGAGGGGAATTGTGCACAGGATTTAGACTCTCAACCAGATAATTCAGAACAAAATATTGAACCGGAAGTTCCCAAAGATGTCAGTCATATGGAGTCACCTCCAGTAACAAATAGACCTGTGGTGAAAAGGAAGAAAGATATTCCAATTGAAATATTAAATATATTGCAACAGAGGCAAAAAACAACCGGTATGCCATGCAATACTAAAGAAGACGACGACACCAATGTTTTGATGAGTTTCAGAAGTTATATGAAAAAAATTAACACTAAACAAAAAATTTATTTTCAACAACTCTTCTTCTTATGAAGCACCAGTAAAAGTGCAATAGCAATCAATTCGTCGTCGTCCATGATGACGAGCTTTCACGACTGTGTCTCTGAACGCACTGGACGTATAAAATTCCTTATACAAAAAACCGAACATCTGCGCTAATCTCACGGAATTCCGAATCTGAATTCCTGATCCGGAAACCGAATCAGGAAACCGTGCGTGTGCGGCCAGCCCGTTTTCCGTATTCGTTTTCCGTATTCGGACATCCGAATGCATGGAATCAGTAGAAAATACATTAAGGCTGGCCGCATACACCCGTTTTCTGTATTCGATTTCCGAATTCGTTTTCCGTATTCGGACATCCGAACTATCGCTGTCTCGGCCATAAGCACCGACATCTACAGCTATAAAACGGTAGTCAGAATCTACCACTGCTAATAGTACAACAGAGTAGAAATGTTTATAGTTATAAAAGGCAGATCCACTATACAGAGGAGAAATCAAACGAATATGTTTCCCATCCGCTGAACCTACGCAATTAGGGAAATTGGTTCTTCTATAATAATTTTCAACAAATTTCTAGCCAACGTTCTTTTGAAGATGGTGGCTTCATTTCCAAAGGTTGAAAAACTTCCCATATTGCTGTACAGGTTTCCTTAACTACGGCTGATACGGTCCTGCTCCCCATGAAATATTCAAAGTGTAACTCTTCAAAATTTTTACCAGTTGCCAGGAATCTGAAAAAAACATATAAAATAATATTAATTACATTTCAGGTGCTGGGGCAAAGAAAAAATGGACACACATGAGAGACTACTTTCGAAGAGACTTTCAAAAAAATAAAAGCGCTCTTACAGGCAGTGCCGCTAAAAAGGTTAAAAAATATGTTTATGCAGATCTGTTATATTTTCTTATACCGGTATTTGATAAAAGAAATACCGAAGGAAACTATCAATTCGATGATTTACACAATAATACTTCACAAGATTCCGAAACGCAAGAAGAACACAGCGTGGAACAAGTAGATGACCATACAAATATATTACAACCTCCATCACCTGTATCAACTCCACCTGCAAATAGTTTAAAACGAAACAAAAAAGATATCCCTTCCCAAATACTCAGTATCCTACATCAAAATCAACAGAAAGCCAATCAGAAACGACAAGAAGTAGAAGACAATGACATGAAATTTTTATTGAGCTTTAGAACACATGAAACAAATGAATGAAAATCAAAAAATTGATTTTAAATTGGGAATGCTGCAGTTGGTAAAAAAACTTAATACTGAGTACAATGCATCTCCATCTTCTTCACTGAGTTATGATAACTTCAGTCACCGTTCAGTAACGCCAGCATCAAGCCGTGGTTATTCCCCCTCTTTTTCATATATTTCTGTACCAGAAACTTCACCTAATATGTTATATAAAACGCAATCTCCATTGCCAACCTTTAGTTCATCATCCTCGCAAAATAAAACCACTAATTATCAATCTGCCCCAAACAATTCCAGAGTGGTTATTAACTCTATTACACATCTGCCACCGCTTCAACCACCACGTCATCACTACACATCACCTTCTACATCTCTACATGGTGATAATCTTCAACATGCCGAAGATACCGAAGCTGCAACTTTTTTAGTTCTACAATCTCAAGGACAAGAACAGGAAGATAATATTGGCAAATACTTAAACTTTAACCATTAAATAAGATAGTGAATTTGTTTTTTTTTTATAAATATAGATGTAAAAATAAAGAGAACTTACCTCAATGTTATGGTTAGTTTTTCTTCCGTATCCAAAGATATGTTATGGTTAGTTTTTCTTCCGTATCCAAAGATAATCTCATGCAGGTATTTTGCTTTATTAATTTATCACGTATGCCATTAAGAAGTTCATCAAAAGAATTTATTGACATCCTGTAGAAATCAAAGAATTTATCTGGGTGTGCTCGTAACTTAGCTCTCTTCAGATAAAACGGACTCTCGTAGACTCTCCGAGTATTCAATGGATGTACCCAATACCGACGTTTCTTTTTCTTCTTTATTATTAACAGAAATGCAATTGCTAATAAATCGTCGTCCTCCATCGTCGTGCATTCACCACGATATCACTATCTGTACTGACGTGTCAGGGTTGCCATTTCGAAATTTTAAGTTGCTGTGTTTTGGGATCTGAATTGCCGTGTTTTGGAATAAAAACTACAAAATTGCCGGGTACATTTTTTTTTTTTAATTAACACGTAAGATCAAACATGACATAAAACATTATTCTTCACAGTCATCATACAAATTTCTTATCGTATGCAAAATTTCTTCTTCATCTTTGTTCATTTTATATTTATTTTTTTCTTTCATATTGTCTATCATTTGTTTTGTCGGTTTGAAATTTACACAATTTCCTTGGGATCGGATAAAGTGCTTAGCTAGTAAAGTTCCATTTATAGTAGAAGTAATAATTTTATTTCTTGTTTTTGTTCTTATCAAATTGACCTCACTGAAAATCCTTTCACAGTCTGCATTGGCGTGTGGGAGGGATATTACGCTAAGGACAAAACCGGCTAAATTTTCGCAACCGAGTTCAGGATGCGCTAAAACTTTTGACCAAAAGTTATCCGTCTTCATTTGCGAAACTTCTAATTTGGAATACTTAATTACAGACGGGAGCATTCGCCACTCGTCATCGATTTTCTGATGAAGATCTTCGTCTCTTGTAATTATAAACAGTCTTTCGACTATAGGCATTAATGTGGGAAATGTTTCCCGGATTTCCTCACTGATTGCTTCTTCTGGCATTAGATATTTTAATAAAGGTAATAAGGGGTCGGAAAAAGTTGGTAACCATTGGATTGCCGTGTTTTAGAACACGGCAATGAACATATTGCCGTGTACCGTGTTTTATTGGTGAATAGACCCAAATTGCCGTGTAACACGGCAATTGCCGTGTAAATAGCAACGCTGTGACGTGTATACATTCCGAATGAAGAAAAACGAACGTTTGCGCTAGTCTTACGGAATTCTAAATCGAAATTCCGCATTAGGAAATCAAATACGGAAAACGGGTGTATGCGGCCAGCCTAACTGACGCACATGTTCGCTTTTTTTCCGAACGGAACCAATTCCGTACGTACGTTTCGAATGCAAGCCGGCGCGTTCGGAGAAATCTACTGGAAAAAACCTATTGACGTCATGCGGAACGCAGCGCTTGCATACATTTTGTTAATTTCTATTCAGTATCGCGCCTGCGCAGCGCGTATCGGACGTATTCTTTGTATTTGTTACGCATAGAATCGCAACACGATAATGTGTGAAGCAGAAACATTAATATTGGCTGTTGAAAAATACCCCTGCCTGTGGAATATTCATGACAACGACTCTTGCTACGTCTATATGCGAAGCCCACCGACTCAAACCGACGAGACGAGTTTTCTGGTGTGACTCAATGACGACTTTAGGTTGGATTCGCAGCGACGCTCGCACTTTTAAGCCTTTCGTGTCTCATAGGGTAGGTGAGATACTGGAGCTAACGGACGTCAGTGAATGGCGTTGGATTCTGAGTGATTTAAACGTGGCAGATGATACAACTCGGGTCAAACGTTTTTGAATTTTGTCTCTTTCAGTTGAAGAATGTGGGGACCTCCCCACATTCTTAAAATGTTATAATAAAATACCTATTTTATTATAACATTTTAAACAGTACCCCATAAAAGATGAATCTACTTTAGCCAGTCTGAAACCTGGTTGAACTAATAGGTCCCTATTTCTAGTACTATCTGTCTTCTGTCTTCTGTGTTCTATCTGTCTTTCACCTCTTTTACTAAAAAGATGTAAATTTTTCCTTACATACATGATGTTTTCATAGATAAATTGACAAGGCATCGTCATGATGTTAATTTCCTTAAACAGTTCCCTTAGAGAATCGCGCCTGCGGAGATTATATATATGGCTCTGATGGCTCTTTTCTGCAGAATAAAAATAGAATCGATGTCTGCAGCCCGTGATGTCTGAAGTAAAATACCGTAAGACATGGTACTATGAAAGTAACCAAAATAGACTAGCCTCGCGGTATCTACATCAGTAAATTGACGGATTTTTCTGACAGCATAAGCTGCTGAACTTAGCCGTCCTGCAAGAGATGTTAAATGAGGACCCCATTGGAGCCTTGAGTCGAGCGTGATCCCTAGGAACATAGAGTATATAACCTTTCTTTCAGAGACGGAACTTAGAACACTCCGTTTGTAAAAAATTGTTAACCTTCTTTAGCCAACCACATAAAAAAAACATAGCTACCAACATGAAAATTCATTAGCACTGACTTTATTCAATGTACTCTGTGGCACTGACGGTGACAATCATGACCTTGACGGGAAGAACTGTCATAGATAGGGATGTGCATGTCATCGTTTAGAAATTAAACTTATCGATATTTATAGCTTCTCGATATCGATGAAATACGTAGTAGGTATGTATACAATATTGCAGCTCCAAAAGTAATTTATTTAAAAAAAATAGTAAAATAAAACACTGATTTAAATGATTTCAGGATTTATTAATTATATAAATTACTAGCGACCCGATCCGGTTTCGCACGGGTACTATTACAGAAGGGTTCTAAAATAAAAGCAACGTATCGTTTATCTTAGAACAATGAGGGCTTATTGATAATGAATTAATAAGCCTTAATTTTTACGCACAATTATGACTGGTTGAAAATTATGTGTCATTTTGCAATGCCTTGTTGTTGAGCTTTTTTGTTGTAATCAGCAACTGTTTCTTCTTCTACAACTATGTGTTGGTTAATGCGCTGGCATTGCCTTCTAATTAATAGAAGAGCTAGCCGATTATATATGTCATTTTTTATTTTATTTTTGTGCTCTTCACATATTATAAAAGTAGCATCACAGTTGGAGATAAATAAAGTAGTTGTCAGTTGACAAATATTTAAATGATGCAGACATGGTAAAATTTCATTTTCAAATGTTTTACAGGCTGCCTCGACTAACCTACACAGGTTTTTTGAGGGATATGTTAGGGATAATTTCTCTGGCCACCATTCTCTTAATTTGATGTAACTAAACATGGGGTCATCATCGGGATCCTCAATCTTCAAGCATTTTTCACAAATGTCACATTTATTAGTTTTTAAAATGATTGAAGCTATGACTGTCGTCTAATTTCAAACACCGCTAGATCCAGTTTTAAGAAAAATAAATATTTTTACTCTATGGTATAGTCAATCTTGACCTGTATGTGTCTACTATACTTTTTACAAGCAAACTACGCCAGATCCCTACTAAAATAGCAAATTAAAACAGTAATTTAATTCAAAACCCGCCACATCCATGACGGGCCTTTTTCAAACGCCGCCATATCCATACCGACCAATCAGAGCAGAGAATTATTGCAAAACTGTCATGGCGATTAATGGCGTCTTAATTAATTGTTTGGTGTTTTCGTGTTGTGATTTTTATTGTTTTCTCCTATAAATAATGACCGATTTATCTCGGAATATCGAACAGGTTCCTCCGAATTAAGCAAGGAAACGATGTGTTGACAAAAATAACTGGAGAAGGGAAGTTAAGAGACGCAAACTGTGAGTATTCACTGAAGTATTAATCGTACGCGATCCATAAACAGTATGTTTGTTTACTGAGACCTAGGAATTTATATTGGTGTTAGCGTATAATGTATTTTTGTTTATTTATCACTAGTAGGTACCTACATTCTATTATAGTAACTAGGAGACTTTTCTTATAGTTGGAAATTCAGTGTTTCATTTTGGGATAGTCCCAAAATGAAACACTGAATTTACAACTGTTAATTTTACACTATTCATCGAAATAATTAAGCACTACTTATACTGAAAAAAAATATTATGAATTAACGTTGGTGAATAAGTTTATTTTAAAAGTTTTATTATTTTTTTTTTTGGTTTTGAACGTTAGTCATTTTCATATTAATATTTTTTTTCTTTTAGGTATGAACCAAAATATCTGCCGAGTCTTCCAAAGTGTCACCATGGAAGTAATAAAACTTTTAAATGTTCAACCCTAAAAACACAAGACGTTTCGAGGATGCATCGAAATTTTTACAAAGAAAATAAAAAAGTTGACCAGGACAATTTTATTTTAAATTATTGTCGCTTGAAACAATGCGACCGTACGAGGCTTAAAACTGGAGCACGAGGACCTAAAAATATGAGTGCAGATTATTATATCCAGATTAAAAATCCACAGAAGCTCGTTAGAGTATGCAAAAAAGCATTTACTGATATACTGAAAATTGGCAAAGACAGAGTTACTGGCGTCTTACAACGCTCTTTTAAAGAAGGTGGTCTGGCGAAAGAGAATAGAGGAGGCGATCGCAAAAAATTGCGATTTCTGGAAAGACATAATAAAGTACAGGCTTTCATTGAGTCTCTGCAAGCAGTTGAGCCTCATTATTGCCGGAGCAAGTCATCTGTTAGAGTGTACTTACCCTCCGAATTAAACATCAAAAAACTGTGGAAGATGTATAATAATGGACTAAATGAAACCCCGGAATCAAAGGTAAAAGAATCATTTTTTAGAAAAGTGTTTAACACTAAATATAATGCTGGTTTTGGATCACCTATGAAAGGCACATGTTCTCGATGCTCAGAATTAACGATGTGAATTAAAAATGCTACTAGTGATCAGGAGAAACAAAAGTTTATTACAGAGAAAAGACTACATTCCTTAAAAGCCAAGGCGTTTTACGACTTATTAAGAAATGAAGAGGATCATGTCTTGATCGCATCATTTGATTGCCAAAAGAACAACGCCTTGCCAAAACTGCCGGATCAAGCAGCCTATTTTAGTCGGCAAATAAATCTATATAATTTCACAGCTGTAGTGGGTAGCTCTAAGAGTCCATTGAATAATGTGCACATTTATTACTGGAATGAAACCGATAACGCCAAAGCATCTAATCAAATTGCTACTGCTGTATTTCACTTATTGACTAATTTGGACATTGCTCAAAACAAAACAGTAATAAGACTTTTTGCGGACGGCTGCGGTGGACAAAATAAAAATAGTACTGTAATAGGCATGTGCTGTAAATGGCTAATGTCTAGTGCACCACCTCAAATAAAGGAGATAAATATAATTTTCCCCATGGTAGGCCACTCTTTCTTGCCACCAGACAGAATATTTGCGAAAATAGAAAAAGAGATTAAAACAATGTCTGTGATAAGTGATCCACAGTCATATGTGAATATATTTAAAAAACATGGCAGTGTATACAATCTTACGCAGGATATTGATGTTCATGACTGGAAAGGAGAAGTTTCTAAGACATTCAAACCACCAGGAAATTGGCACTTTAAGTTTAATTTGACTAAAAGATTTATTTTGAAACGAGGAAGACAAAACGTGAGCATCCAAGGTGAAGAAAATTATAAACATGAGGTTGGTGCAACTAAACATGTCACAAAAAAAGGCAAGAGCTGCTCTGAAATGGAACCATCTGTAATCCCGAGAGGAAACAAAATCAACTCTGCAAAAATCAAGGATGTTGTTGCACTACTGACAAAACACTATGGAGAAGATTGGCGAAATATACCATCCCTACAATTTTATAAAAACGTTGAAGAAACTAATGATAATTTCATGCATGTTGCAGATATGCCCTGTGTTCCTTTGGAAGAATCTGAAAATTTTGTGTAGTTCATAAGATTAACGAAACGTTCTATCTATTTTTTTTATGTTTTATCCAATAAATATTTGTCTTAAATCTTAATTCTTCCTACAATTTCTTTTCCTTACCTAGCTGCCTACCCACGTTATAAAAATAAAGGCTAAGAATAATATGGTAACAAACTTCTTTCTTCTACCACTCATTTTAGAACATCCTGTGTACATGGTACTACAGTTTAAAGTTAGTATCAAAGGCAGCTAGATCCAGCACTTTATTATCAAAAGCCGCCAGATCTCGAATTGAATATCAAAATCCGCTATTTCCTATTTTTCAGGACGAAAATATGCTTATTTTGCTATTGAATTATATAAATATGAATTATATTATTGTTTTATTTAATTTTAAAAAGTCATCTAATTTTATGGCATTAATTTTATTAAGGTAGCCTTACTGACACATATTTTAACTCTACTGTAAAATTGACTTATATGGATGTGACGGCATTTGAAATTAGACGACACATTGTATCCACTAACATAAACAATGGGCTGTTGCTCCATTTCTGTTAAATCTATTTCCATAGGCTCAAACTCCTCTGGGATACTTAGCACAGGAATGTCCTGACTGGAGCTTGCAGCAACAGATTCACCCAACCCGACTTGCTTACAACTACTTTTTCCAGACAGCTCCTTTTTATTTTCGGGGTCCTGAAAAACTTCATTATGGAAATCAGTTAAAAGATTTTTAAAATCTTTTTCACAGTTGGAACCCCTATTGTGTGGAGCTGTCATTCCTGAAATGATTGCCGTTTTAAGGGCTGCTATAAAAGAATAGCAAGTCGGGTTTCTGTTTGTAGGGCTGTGCTGTCTAATCACTCCAAATAAATTTTCGAGTGCATCTTGGTTTAATTGTCTTAAATTCAAATATTGAAAACCGCGAGCGCTCAGCTCCGACCAAATATCGCGCAATGATTTTAATGTTATATAACCATCAATACAGCGTACATTCTTGGCTTTGATCCCACTGAAGTTTCTAAATACTACAGTTTCTAATTTAGCCCGGTATTCAACCCAAGCATCCACATGGTCTGTCTTAATGGATACATTTTCCCGGCGCCCTCTTTTGACATCAGCTGGACATGATGGACCATTGATTTTATCAAAAAGGCGGTCGAGGTCATGGATTATTGTGCCTGTCTGCATCATCTCTTCCAATATTAATGGGTCATTTTGTGACTGTGCCATTAGTTTTACTACTGCTGCTACTGTAGTACTCAAAATTTGACCAGCATATTTTACCTTCATTTTTGCCCTATATTTTGGCTCCACATGCATTTGTGTTATTTTGCTTAAGTACAAGAGGTTTCTATTATTTTCTTCTGCTTGAAGCAAATGGTCCCATTTGGCCTTAATTCCACACATAGACATTTCGCCATAGTTGTGGAAATTATTTCTTATAAAGAGATTATTTATTAATCAGAAACAAAACAATAACTAATCCTTGTTATTTACACACTAACTCTATAATAGAAATAAAAATATTTATTTATTAAATATTTATTTCTTATTGACTTGAATAGGTGAGGTACATCAAAGATAATATATACTTTTTTGCCATTATGGTTAATAAAATAATTTTCATCAGTCATATATGGAGGGGTCAATGATTTTAGCAATTTCAAGGCTCCCATATTTGTAGGGCCCTGATCGCAAATTGTGGTTATAATATTAAAACCGGTATCTTCTACCACAGATATAATTTATTTTATTAACGATGCTAGTTTTTGGGAGGAAACTGTTCCCTTGACAAAATAAAAAGCTATAGGTTGCTTAAATTTTGCTCTTACCCCTTGCAACATAAACACCAATGCATGATCAGCCAGTTTAGAGCTACGTCCTGATTCTACCCCGAAGTCTTCATATCCCTCAACTTTATCCGGTGTAAGGTCAAAGAGAAGACGGCGTTTTAACGCAATTTCGTCAAATAGTAAGCCACAGTATCTGTCTTTGATGTCTTTTCTGACAGCAACTTTTTTTAAATGTTCAATTACCGCTTTATTTACACCAGTGGACACTAGAATTTTTTTCAAAACATTGTACTTTGTTTTTGTGCTTGGCAATGGTATGAGATGCTGTAAGTATCTATAGGCTTTTGGTGACCTCTTAAATATAGCCAATGCTGATATTTTATTCTTTGTAGTCCAACGACGGCCCTTAGGCTTTCTTTTTTGATTTTTGAGCGCCGACGTCACAATTTCTTTTAACACATCTGACTCCAATTTTTCCAAGACATTTGCTTTGCGTCTTAGTGATGACAGGCTGCATTTAGTTTTCGCTAACTGCTGCATCAACTGCATTTCCCTTGGCGTTAAATCTGAAAAGATAATTATATATAAGACTAGCAGACGTCACACGGTTTCAACCGCGTAGTTCTCGTCCCCGTGCTCCCACGGGGACGAGAACTACGGGGATAAAATATAGCCTATGTTACTCAGGGTGAATGTAGCTTTCTAATGATGAAAGAATTTTTGAAATCGGCTCGATAGTTTTTGAGATTATTCGTTACAAACATACAAATCTTTCCTCTTTATAATATAATTACTTGTCACGTTGTTTGTCCGCGATGGACTCCTAAACTACTTAACCGATTTTAATCAAATTTGCACACCGTGTGCAGTTTGATCCAACTTGAAAAATAGGATAGATAGAATAGAAAAAAATAAAATAACAGCCGTGCGAAGCCGGCATGGGCAGCTAGTAATATTATATATAGATGAGACATGACATTTCTCTGCAATCTGCATATTTTCTGTAACTGCTTTCAGTCCCTGGATGTAACAGACTATTGTAGTGTTGGGTATTTAAAATGAAAATGACTCCGCTTGAATCTAGCTTATAATTTCGACAATCGGTTATGTACAATATTACTATATTTAATAGCGCGGTACGTGTGTCGCTGTCCGAAGCCGTAGGCGAGAGTGCGTTGCGCCGCCGCCGACTCGATCAGCTGTTGTGTCCTCCCGCGTCCCCCGCCGCTGCTCGTTCACGCGTATGATGCGTGAACATCACAGAATTGTTTGCTGCAGATAATAATGAATGTACCTTCAACTCCGGTAATTTTTGTAATACGATTTTACTTTGGGGCCATTCTAAACGTTCCTTCTTAAGGAAAGAAGGACCTTCCCACCACAAGGAAGAAGATGATAGACCTTGGGGTTCAACTCCCCTTGAGGCTAAGTCAGCCGGGTTCATATTTGTAGGTACACGTCGGTGTTCGCTCATTAATTTCATTAACACTGTTGCAGACAAACATTTTAAGATTCCTCACATCTGTTTTCAACCATCCTAAAACCACTGTTGAATCAGTCCAAATGGTTTTACAACTTATATGAAATCGCAATGACTGTAGAATTTTATTACATAATTTAGCCCCCAGCAAACAGCCCAGTAATTCTAGTTTAGGTATAGTCATTGGCTTTAAGGGCGCAACCCTTGCCTTTGCGCACAAAAGTCTTACCGTAACCTCATTCATTCGCAGTTGAGCACTTCTGGGAGAGATGGCGCAGGGAGTACATCTCTGAGCTGCAGCAGCGCACCAAGTGGCGCACTGGACAGCAAGGGCTCAACTGCGGTGACGTGGTGGTACTGAAGGAGGACAACTTACCGCCATTACAATGGCGGCTGGGGCGCGTGTCTCGCCTCTATCCAGGGGCCGACGGTGTCAGCAGGGTAGCTGACGTCACTACTTCAAGGGGCATTATACGAAGGGCGATCAACAGACTATGCCTTCTGCCAACTTCACAGTCCAAGGATGACAACGAAGCGGAGCGGGCCACACCCAGGCCCCCTACATCGTCTACTTCTTGAAAGCTATGGCTTTCAACGCGCCGGAGGATGTTCACGCATCATACGCGTGAACGAGCAGCGGCGGGGGACGCGGGAGGACACAACAGCTGATCGAGTCGGCGGCGGCGCAACGCACTCTCGCCTACGGCTTCGGACAGCGACACACGTACCGCGCTATTAAACATAGTAATATTGTACATAACCGATTGTCGAAATTATAAGCTAGATTCAAGCGGAGTCATTTTCATTTTAAATACCCAACAGTAGTTTTGCATGGTAAAATCCTACCGTACGGGGTCGTGGTCATATAACGATGTATAGTATATCATAATGATGTACTTACTTGGTTTTGCCTGCGATCGTTTTTCAAATGTAGCTTTGTTTTCCAAAATTTTTCCAGATCTCTTTTGAGACTGGGTACGCATTATTTCTGAAAAGTAAATGCAAAGAGTAATTAATAAAGAAATAGCAGTTTTCCTTTATCACAAATTACCACAACACTGACAGTCAAAAAAATGGAACCTGTGGCTTAGTGACAAATTAATACTGTCAATCTCAATACAATTCTCTGTTATTAACACATTCCTTTTGAATGATATTGAGACAATATTTAATTCAAATAATTTGGAAATTTTATTTAAAATATTTACCATTTTGAGAGAGCTCCTTGAGGACATGTCTCGATTGCTGGCTCGTGGATGGAACCGCTTCAGGCAAAAGATCTGAAATGATACATTATGATTTGAAACTAGTCTGAGAAAAGCATCTTAATTTAATAATGTTTAAATTTAATTTTCTCTGCTCAGACCACCTCAACAGCTCACTCTATATTTGTCTTAAATAATAATGTCTATCCCTCTCACAGAGAGGAGGCCTATGTCGCAGCAGTGGGAACATAATTATTCCCTAGAAATGCGAAAAATAGTAATTAGTGTTTTAAAATACATACCATTTTGAGAAAGCTCCTTGAGGACATGTCTCGATTGCTGGCTCGTGGATAGAACCGCTTCAGGCAAAAGATCTAAAATGATACATTATGATTTGAAACTAGTCTGGGAAAAGTACTTTAATTTAATAATTTTTAAATTTAATTTTCTCTGCTCAGACCACCTCAACAGCTCACTCTATATTTGTCTTAAATAATACCACTTCAAATGTAAAAAGCAGAAGCTTCAGCTAAAGTGCAACAGCCTATACAGGCTGCTAGGAAGGAACTCGAGACTCTACTCTTTGGACAACAAACTGCTTATATTATAAAGACATCCTATAGCCCATTTAGACATATGGCCTGCAACTATGGGGCAGTGCAAGCGATTCCAACATAAATATACACCAGCGCCAACAGAACAAGATTCTAAGAACAATTGCAAAAGTACTATGGTGCTCTGGTACTATGGTATGGTTCATTCAGGAACTTCATTGTTGGTTATGTACTGTTATGTACTATGGTACATAACCAACAATGAAGTTCACGAGCACCTTGAATTGAGAACAATCAAAGAGGAAATTCAGAGTTTAGCAGCTAAATACAAAGAGTGGTTAATCCAAACAAATTGGCTTGCCAACTCACCATGGACCAGTATGTGAGACTCCTAAAACGTCAACATACCTAGAGCCACCTAGAGCTAGAAGACCGGCACTAGCTCTGGGCAGCAGATGAGTAGATGCTTCCAATGGGAAGCCACTCTGCATGACAGCATCACAGAACACATTTGCTCATAGCCTTACGGCTGATTGCAAAAACGAAGAGAAAGAAAACAAAAGTTTGGTAGTATCAATTTCAGTTACAAACAACAACAAAAAACACAGTGTTTTGAACACTTGAATGACATCACAAATGTTTGAGTGTGCTTCACACAAATTATTTGCTGTGCAGGGAATACAGGAATTAAACTCTGCTTATCCTTTTCATTCTAATTAACCTTGCAGGACTCTACTGTATAATAATATGTATAATTGAGATCAATTATAGAATTTATTGTAGTTACCTTTTGACTCTGAATGCCGATACACATGTTGTGGAAACTCTGCCAATTGTCCATCAGTGAGGGGTGAGGCCATCAAATTTAAAGTTGGGATTGCATGTCTTTTCAGACGATTTCCCTTTTTGTTAAAATCCTTTTTTTCAAAGTGGTTAGCACATACATTGCGCTGTTCATGCAGTTTTTCTATTGGTAGATGCACCAGTTCTTCATTACCAACTGCTTTTAGCCACTCTCGACAGCTGGAAGATACAAAATATAAAAGGTTACTTCTAAATGACTATGTTTGACGCTGAATTTCTTTAGTTTACATTTTAAAGTTAAGAAAACACCCAATTTGCACTATCTATGCAACTAAATGGTATGATTATTATATACTTGATGAAATTTTAGATTTATTTCATACTAGCACTTTGACCGCGGCTTCGCTCCCGTGACCTATCCCATGGGAACTATTTTTTTTCTGGGTTAAAAATTGGTTACTCAGCAATGGTGTAGCTTTCTATCAGTGAAAGAATTTTTGTAATCGAATCAATTCTTTCAGAGATTACCTTTTCATACATTTAAACAACATTACCTCTTTTTAATATAGATTCCCAGTATTTACACAATGGTGCCACAGGTAAGTAGATATAATAACGTATTATACTCTCTGACCCATGTATTTAGCAGTCAACCTATTTAAACTAAAAGAAGTTTAGACTAGACAATTATTATTGTAGGCACGAATGTTTTATAACATTTCTTTAGTTTCAGTCTTGATTGATGGCTTGACGGTCGTACAGAATTTGAATGATGCTTTTAATTTACAATTTGGTATTGCTATGTGAGCAAAAGATCACATTTACATTAACAATAGGATCGGTATCGGTACTCACCGGTTTGGATCCAGTGGAAACTTAGAAAAAAGCAACTTATTTGCAGTATGCCAGGCCTCCTTGATACCGCAAACTTCACACCTTCTGTGACCCTTGCCCATGATGGTTCACAAACTGGAGTCACTGTCGTTATTTCAGTTAATAATAACAGTTTAAGAGTCAAATATCTCGCAAGAATCACTTAACCTACTAGAGTCAATATCTCGATAAAACTATGTGAGGATAAAACGGAGGAGCAGGTGCTCTCTGACTCGACGTTAACACAAGCACAGAAATTATTCTGATAAGTTTTATTCAAAAATCTTACAGAAAGATAAAAAACAAACAGAAAAATCACAACGATACGAAAACGAAGCGAAGCGACGCAGACATGTTTGTTTTGAGTCGTGTTTTGGGGTGGTCACGTGGTGGTCAGTTTGTTAGTGTAATGTTGGTCATCCTGAGATTCTGACGTTTGTTTCTGAATGTTGGCTAAACAAGATTAGGTACAAATCCCATACAAAAATAATTTGTTCGGAGTTTCACAGGACTGCCTAGGAAAACAGTTTTATCGACGAATTCTAGTTTCTCTTGATTCAATATTATCTCACAATCACTACCCTTGACATTTGGTAAAGAAAATCTTATACATTTAGTTTTTTTTCCATTTAATACTAAATTATTAGCAGTGAACCAATTTTGGACCTACAGTAGGGCATTATTTACGTCGTCAAAATTTGTAGCATGTCTATTTACCTTAAAAACTAAGGAAGTGTCATCAGCAAATAACACCATTTGTGGTTGATTGTCATTCTATTAAAACTACTACATAACTCATGCCATGAATTGATACTCTCCTCTTTTAATATCCTTTTCTTTTGAGCATCAAGCTTTTTGTAATGTATGAAGTTGGGGATGCTTGGTGATGTTCTATATTCTAATAGAGCTTCCTTAGATTTTTGAACTGTCTCATTACATGTTTGGTTCCAACAAAGGAGCTGGTATTCTTAAAATTTGCATAGTTTGGTTAGGTTTTCGTTTCGGGACTGAATTTGTTGTTGTATTTGTTTGTAAAAAATATTCACAAAATTATCATACAGATGAAGAGGTTCCATATTATCAATGTCTAAATGAGAAAAACCGGTTTCTGATAATTCATAATATTTAGACCAATCTGCACTATAAATATATTTTTCTTCCACAGGCCGGACTTCATATGTTGATGGATTTACATTTAAAACTACCTGGGTGGGGTAGTGATAACTGCCCATAGGATCGTCATGAACCTGCCGTTCACAAAGAGGAGCTAATGCGGAACTTACCAGAGCTAGATCAACAGCTGATGCATTCCTGTTTGGGTACTGAACAGTGGTTGCTCTATCATCATTTAAAACACATACGTCAAATTCATCAATAAGGTTATATAAACTGTTACCCCTATTATTGTTTGTATGACATCCAAACAATATATGGTGTGAATTAAAATCACCCATGATAAGACATGGCTTGGGAATTTCAAGAAGCACCTTTTTCATTTTGTTAGTATCAAATCTGTTGCTATTGGGAGGACAATAAACACATAGGATATGCAATCTACTCATAGATGTTTCTATAGAAATATTGTTTTATCAAAATACCTACTCCAGTGTGCTTATTTACTGAATTTTTATATATAAAGTTGTATGATGTAAAACGAGGAATCACACTACTATTCATTCATTCATTTATTTATTCTTAAACAATTTACATTGTGTCGAACATTACATATTAAATACTAAACAAAATCATCATGTGCAGAAACAACACCAAATTAAAAGTTAAACAAAATTATCACATGCAGAAACAAAACATATAAAACGAACAATACAATAAAAAAGCCTAATTAAAGTTGATTTGAAATGTCCAGTTCCAGAGTCAATTCGTTTACCTAAAATATGTCACCCAATATATAATATCTAATGTCAATGCAGGTATAATGTCAAAATAGTGTCAAAAATTCTAGAAGTTGTAACGCTAGATGTCGTTAGCCAGCCGTTAAGCCGGATGTCAAGCCCGCCACGCCCAGCCATGCCAAAGCCATGCCATGCCGTGTCGTCTGGGTGCAGCCAAAGCCACAGCCACAGCCTCAGCCAAAGCCAAGACAAGCCAAGCCAAGCCATGACAACCAAGTACGACACAGCAGCCACAGCAAAGAGGAAGTCAATTGACTAGCACGTCACTTCCCCACTACGTGAGCCTTGCCCCGCCAAATTCCGAGCCGGGGGAGGTGAAGTAGCCGCCAGCCAGCCAGTATTATAAAAGCGCTAAGCGATGGTTTTGTGTACTTCACTCCATGCTAATAATTGTAAGAGGAAACTCTTTCCGAATAAACAAGTAAATCAATTACTGTGTGCATAATTTTACCACTGCCGTTATACTCAGAAGTGGTATCGAAAAAAAACCTACGATGAAACGACGCTCTACTACTTTATAAACGTCACGGTCGCCTAGTCGGGAGGACGAAAATTCTGCGTCGGTAAACCAGATGTCTGAAGATTCAAACGATGAAGGTCGATCCACACCAACTGCAAGGAAAATATTGAAGACTCTCCTAGCACAAGAAGTTGAAAAAGCATTTAACGATCGCCTACCCTCATTCGTCTGAAAGACCACCGTGCCGCATCGTTAATTCCAGAATTTGACCCTGAAAACGAAGAATGCACAGTTACCATCTGGATAAAAATTCGAGTTGAACCCAGACAAGCCAGATACGGATGCGCGATCATCGTGCATGTCATGTTGGGCATAGGCTGTATGCAGAAATACCTTTGCCCAGTGACGCGCCAGTTGCGCCCTACCGCCATGTAGGAAAAAAAAAGTGTCTGAAACCGGCGTTTGAGTTTATCCCGTTCCCGAAACGAAACGCCATAGGACGCGTGTGCAAACATAACAGCATACAATACGACAGCTGATTTGTGTTTTGCTGAAAATTCACTGCAAGGAGGTCAACTTGTGGCCGTCATTAAGGCGCACAAATGAAGCAGTATCAACGTGGCTATCGTAAATAGTACGATGGACGTAGCGTGGAGCTACCAGTGACGTGGGGTGACTTCAAAAATCGAGCCAAGCAGCCCGCAGCCGTCGGTGAAGCCCTTCGTGTGCTGCAAGTGAGGGAATCCAGGACATGTTGCGGCCCGGTGCACGAGAAGTGGCAGCCAAGCAGATGATGGAGGTGGAGCACGCGCTGCAAGCAGCAACGGCGAGTGGATGTTTGCGTCGCACCCGCAGGCACGTTAGAACATAAAGGTGAGCTGTATAATTTTTTTGTTAAGATTCTGGGGCTGAATGCTCGTTAGTGAAAGCGAGTTGTGCAGCCAAATTAAGTGCCAAATGAGTTAATAATGTTGTTGCGTTGACTGGTATTGGTTAAACGTGTGTATTCAGCACAAAACAAATCATAAGAAGCGTTGCGAATAGCCACAACCTGAGATTTTATTTCATTACTACACGACATTTACTTGCAAAGTATTATTTTGGGTAGACTATTTTGTGTTATTAGAAAACGTAGAGTGAAATCAGAATTATCAGACTAAACTAGGTCGGAAGTTCAGAGGTCCATTTAAGGTAGTGGAAGTTTTTACAAGTGATCGTTATGTTTTGAAGTCCCTTTCTTCCGCCGGACGTACAAGTACGCACATGACCGACTGTGTAAAATAACTGACGTTGACATGCACGTAGGTGACGATGACGAGACTAGCCATGACGAAAATGATAACGCTGACAAGACTAGTTGAATACTAAGTAGTCAACTTAAGATTTAGAGTACCTAGCATAGTAAGAGTTTTCTTATAATCTGTAACGTTATAGGAAAAATAAAGTAACATGTTGAACAAACCTACTTTAAGAATTATTTTGATAAAGGCTCGAAATGATGATCTTGATGGTGTTGTTTGTGGAGGTGACCGGATAGATGTTACGTGTTGAAGACCGAATGAAAGTCGATTGGTTTGATGCTTATGGCCGGATAGAGGTTATAAGTGTGATGATGAAGACCGGATGGAGGTCAGAGTATGAGCATTGCTATATTTTAATGAGTATGGGTGTTGTTCGACATGACGGCTTTGAGAGAAAGAGTTTGTGGTGATTTTCATCAGAACCTGTAATAATTTTGGTCAGAATTGGCCGAGTGGAACATGCACTGCTGTTGATTTTTTTGGTTACAGGTTATAACACAAGGACGTGTGCAAGCAGAATGACAGTAGTGGACAGCGCTGCATTCTTTGGATCTCCTGTATGTATGAATAATCGCTGATCAAGGACGGTGCTTTTCGAGCGAGGAGTTTCTGCCAAGGAAACTGTAGATTGCAACCACTACAGCCATTAAGCCAGCTACAGATCTATTGTCTACGAATTTGGTGAGTCGTTTTCATTATGTTTTGACTCGAGGTACCGAGTGCTTCCCTGGTAAACAACAAAAAAAAAACTGTTACATTGCTAGGTATAGCCCAATCTAGTTAACAAGGCAATTTTTAAATACGCTTACGATAGGTTACGAATGATGCCAGTAGGTCATGTACCAGTCGAAGTAGATGGTGATCACAGTGGTGATGAGCTATGAGCAAGCCTAAGTAGTGGGAACCACGCGAGTAGGGGTTCTCTATCTGCCGTAGTAAAAAGTGTGTAGTCACATACACATGGGTCCATGCGCTGGATGTGCGAGAGCAATGCGATTGCTGTTCGGCTAGAGAGCCGTAGCGTTAGAGTGGTTTACTCTTCTGTGGGTTTCCAGGTGTCTAAGGCTCTTAGTGAAAAAGATTATTGTTGTAATGTGGATCACGTTGGTACATGGCTCTGGTAGATGTTTTTTTTGTTATGATTGATTAAAGTTTGATTACATGACTCTGGTTGAATCAAGTACGCTCATGAGGGTAAGGCATATGCCATGGCACAGGCAAAGGGGATCAGAGTATTAATGACGAATTAAAGGAAAGCCAAGTAAAAGTCTAGTTGTGATAGATAGTAGTGAATCTTAGTTCGACTGGTCGGGGACCGTACCAGTAGTTATTACATAGTCGTAGCCCGGTAGAAATCGGTGTCTCTTGAGGCAACTCAAGTAGTCCGTGGGTGCGCGATGCGTGTTTAACTCTGGCGGAGGTCGGGTTCTTGTAGAGACCATAGAGTCCGTGGGACTCGGAATTCAGGAGGAATTCAAAGATTCAAACATGAGGTTTGTTGCAGGGGCTTAATGAAAAGCCACAGGCCACGAATAAGATTCCTGCTGTGTTTTGTGATGCTCTAAGGATGTTTTATTAGCTGCTCTATCATGTTTAGTTGATTATTTAGTTTGTGATCTTGAGCTGACTTGTAATCGTAGTTTTGTTGCTTCCATTGCGGGAGCAATTGTTACAGGATGGCCGACTGTAACGCTAGATGTCGTTAGCCAGCCGTTAAGCCGGATGTCAAGCCCGCCACGCCCAGCCATGCCAAAGCCATGCCATGCCGTGTCGTCTGGGTGCAGCCAAAGCCACAGCCACAGCCTCAGCCAAAGCCAAGCCAAGCCAAGCCAAGCCATGACAACCAAGTACGACACAGCAGCCACAGCAAAGAGGAAGTCAATTGACTAGCACGTCACTTCCCCACTACGTGAGCCTTGCCCCGCCAAATTCCGAGCCGGGGGAGGTGAAGTAGCCGCCAGCCAGCCAGTATTATAAAAGCGCTAAGCGATGGTTTTGTGTACTTCACTCCATGCTAATAATTGTAAGAGGAAACTCTGTCCGAATAAACAAGTAAATCAATTACTGTGTGCATAATTTTACCACTGCCGTTATAAAGTACAAAATTTATCAAGGTCCTAGTGATGAGCAACATTTAATTTAAAACTTGTTCACTGCTATTATTATAAGTGACTGCCTTTATCGTTTGTCATAAAATCTGACACAGAGTATAAACATTTTTCCAACAAGGAGGCTTTCAATTTAGTTTTAAAAGAGTGAGAGCAGAGAGTATTTTTTAACCAAGTCTCATTTAACAGGCATATATCTATTTTTTGTTCAAAGAGAAATTTGTTTAATAAGGCCTTCTTACTCTGTAAGCTTTGTACATTGAATTGTGCTATATTTAAAAATGTATCCATCAATGAATAATTAAATTTGCTAAAAATGTTTCTTTTATTTGTTATTGGAGCATTATCTTTATTATTACCAAGACCAATTAGTGATTTTACAATGGCGTTTATAATAATTATTTCATTATTTACAATTTCTTCAGCAAATGACTTTGAGTTCTCACCCAAAGTCCTTTAGAATAGTTTTCGTCATATTCTCGACCCTTCAATCTAGGCAGATTTTCGCTAGTATTATTCGTGATAAACTTCATTGTTATTCCTTTTTTCAGATAACTAAAAGCGTAAGAAGTGGAGCGGACGCTGAAAGTATTTACACTTCAACAGTATATTGGTTTCCACTTCTGAAGTTTCTGGACTTATCCCTTACAGCCGATGACTCCATTTCAAATCTTGATGAGCTTTCTTCTGTAAGTACAATTTAATCTAAATATAATTTTCTTGCCAAGGAACTCCGCCTAAACCATTGTAGTAGTTTTTAAATATTTGTCTTACTTCTGCACCGTGGCGACGATTTTCTCGCCCTATTTGCATACCAACGTCTATTGGTTCTTCAGTATCTGATCTGCTTCTTTTTGTATAATTATGTTCCATTTTTTCTGTTAGTAAATTATGCAAAGTACATGCTGCCATAATTAACTTAGTTACTTTATCAGGACTTAAATTTATTGTGGTGGTGAAAACACGAAAACGGTTAACAAGTATACCGAATGCACATTCCACCATTCTTCTAGCCCTGGATAATCGATAGTTAAAACTGGACCCTGGTCACATACCTTAAGAACGAGGGGGGACACATTTCCTGGCACTGCTAGAGTCCTAAAACTTGCAAAATTTACATTTAACTCTCTCAGCCACTACCTCCCGGGGAGTCTGAACGGAATTGCGTATCGCCTATCAAGGGGTTGCAAAGTACTAAAGTGGCATCTTCTGCCCCAAGCCACGGAGGCTATATTCAAATTGTGGGGTGTCCCAGACGTAGATCTGTTCGCGTCAAGAGACACGGCTATCGTACCAAAGTACGTAACATTGGATACCAGAGATTGTTCAGCAGTCTTCTGTAACGTATTCAGCCGAAAAAGGGACTATCATCTAAGGTGGGCATTTCCCTCACCCAGTTTATTACCAAGAGTACCGGATCTTTTGGACAGTGCAAAAGGAATGTACATCTAATAGCACCGGAGTGGATCAAATGTTTTTGCTACTGGACCTGCGAGCGAGAGTCATAGTCAGGGCCGTCTTTACCCGGGGGTGCAAGGGGTGCGTGGCACCCAGGCGCAGGGTCTTAGGGGGCGCAAGCCGATCGTTAATATTAAAGATTGCTAATAATATGTGCTATTAGTGATAAATATATGGTTTACGCAATAAATTGTAAAACTTCTAAGGATATTTTGGAAAAATTCGACACACTATTTCTTGGACATAAGGAGACTAAAATTTCTCGCCTATTAGAAGAATATTATAAATATAAATTCGAAAATAATGATTTAATGACAGACATAGCAGAAATTGAGAATAAAGCGACGAGGATAAGAGGTTTAGGATACGATTTGTTGTGTGGGTTTTTCGTTAAGAGGATTCTTTGTGATTTCGGCTCGTTCCGCGTGCCATGGCTATTTCGATAGCAGACGCTAATAGTTTCCGATATTTAATTGTTTCAGAATCTTTTAACTTGATTCCTTATTTGTTTGGATTAATTCATCTACTGATGCCAGCATATTTATATTTGAGAAGAAACGGTGAGTTTAATTGTACTCGGTCATAACCATATCGATCTCCATTTTTAACAACGCTGAATATCAGCTAACGATTATTCATGTTTGTTTTCAGCCACATGGCGTTTCTTTTACAACTTAAATTCTGAACGCTAGCCCCTACCAAAATATATCTTGGACCGCCTTTGGCAACCCAGTGGACATCCAAATGATAAATGATTTTATTTTGTAAGTAGGTTTGTACAAACACTTTTACACGTCAATAATATTTCTTAAACTAGATGAGGTCGGCGTTTCCTATCTGACTACTCTGAGAAGAAAGGCCGAAACAAACTCAGAGGTCATAGTCTCTTTTAAAGTCCAGACATAATCTTGGTCAGGTTATATGAAGACCATGTAGGTCGATGTCTGAGATGGTCTTTTGAGGAAAGAACCACACAGATTGAGAGGACCTGTCCAGTAAGTGCACGCATTTGTCAGAAATCGTGCAGCTCAACTCAAGACTTAAGGAGCTCAACGATCCGACGAACAATACCAAAGAAAGGACATTTGGGTAGGCCACAAAAATTACTCAAACTGCCAGACCATGGAGAGAATAGTAAAAAATATAAAATGAATAAAATTGTGGGGTATTCGTGACCGTGGTGGACAAGTAACACACTGAAGTATGTTGTACACAGAAGTAGCGATTAATTTATTACGATATCAAGTAACTAAAGCTAGTAGTTACACTTGACACGAAAAGGTAAAATTAAATAATGTTACATGAAGAGTAAAACTAATAGAAACACGAAGCTCGCCGTAAACTATTACGGCGAGCTTCGGCGAGTAAAATATGATCGGGGGTCAGAGAGGACCTCGCACGATCGTAGTTCAGCACAGACTGAAGCTCCGAACCAAAACTCTCCCAAATCTGCCGTTCACTAAACAAAGGACGCGGCAAATCCACATCTGCAGTTCCTAAACAAAGGAAGCGGCAAAATGTTTGCCTTTTAAAAGTATAATAAAACACGAGAAATGCAAATGGGTACAATACAAGACAACTAAAAATAACAGAACAATGAACCTTAACTAACAATAGCAAATGGGTACAATACAAGATACCTAAACATAATAGAACAATGAAGAACCTTAACTAAAATAAAGAATCATGAAAGACAATAGTACCTATAACTTAAATCGCTTGCAGATGTGATTCGTGGGAAAAACACAAAATGAAACTTTCTAAAAATTATTACAATAAGTTCCTCTATAAAAATATTATATTCTTAAAACTATGCAAGGGATGGGTACGTAAGACACAGTCCCCACAGTACCCCCCTACCAGTGATAAAGATCACGAAACCTGCCTGATAGTAATCAGGAAATTTAACTCGCCTACCAGAACGGCGAGGAATATGCTTGCCAGGCCAACTTAGGTTCCAGTGAGTCGGAACCGGTTGCCGTATAGTTCACGGTAAGTCGGAACTGTCTGCGAAGATGTCCCCAGTGAGTCGGGGTGCCGCGGGCGCTGCGTTATGCTCCGGTGCGTCGGTGCCGCATAATTCACGGTGAGTCGGAACTGTCTGCGAAGATGTCCCCAGTGAGTCGGGGTGGCGCGGGCGCTGCGTTATGCTCCAGTGCGTCGGTGCCGCATAGTTCACGGTGAGTCGGAACTGTCTGCGAAGATGTCCCCAGTGAGTCAGGGTGGCGCGGGCGCTGCGTTATGCTCCAGTGCGTCGGTGCCGCATAGTTCACGGTGAGTCGGAACTGTCTGCGAAGATGTCCCCAGTGAGTCGGGGCGGCGCGGGCGCTGCGTTATGCTCCAGTGCGTCGGATGTGGTACAGCGCCGGGTTAAGGCTGGCTGCTGCGTCGACCAGGAGAGGAATTGAGCTCTTCTTGTTGACCGGCCGAAAGTGCAGTGTGCTGTGCCGAGGTTGCTGATGAGGCTGAGGGTGATGACCAGGTATGCGCGGTCGCTGCATGCTGGTGGTCAGGATACCCGTTGAAGCCGTGGGAGCTGGCTGGCTGGGAATGCGCGTCATCCGCCGCTAGTGACTCCCGCTGGATCGCTCGCCATTTTAACACGTACTTTGATTTAGCACTCGCGAAACTCTTTACGCACTGTCACGAACTCACGCTATTGATAGTTTTGATCACGTCGGGGTCACCACTGTGGGTTATTCGTGACCGCGTGGACAAGTAATACACTGGAGTATGTTGTACACAGAAGTAGCGATTAATTTATTACGATATCAAGTAACTAAAGCTAGTAGTTACACTTGACACGAAAAGGTAAAATTAAATAATGTTACATGAAGAGTAAAACTAATAGAAACACGAAGCTCGCCGTAAACTATTACGGCGAGCTTCGGCGAGTAAAATATGATCGGGGGTCAGAGAGGACCTCGCACGATCGTAGTTCAGCACAGACTGAAGCTCCGAACCAAAACTCTCCCAAATCTGCCGTTCACTAAACAAAGGACGCGGCAAATCCACATCTGCAGTTCCTAAACAAAGGAAGCGGCAAAATGTTTGCCTTTTAAAAGTATAATAAAACACGAGAAATGCAAATGGGTACAATACAAGACAACTAAAAATAACAGAACAATGAACCTTAACTAACAATAGCAAATGGGTACAATACAAGATACCTAAACATAATAGAACAATGAAGAACCTTAACTAAAATAAAGAATCATGAAAGACAATAGTACCTATAACTTAAATCGCTTGCAGATGTGATTCGTGGGAAAAACACAAAATGAAACTTTCTAAAAATTATTACAATAAGTTCCTCTATAAAAATATTATATTCTTAAAACTATGCAAGGGATGGGTACGTAAGACACAGTCCCCACAAAATAAATTCAAATTCAAATTATTTATTGTGGTAAAACAGGTAAAAATATGGTGTTACAGTTTATGAAGTGAAGTACATCTATGAACCGCCTTTAGGCATACAATAGTTAAAGACTAGCAACATTATGGTAGTAGTCAATAGTCAATAGTTTAGTATTAATTTATTAGTAATAATAATCATCAATAATTAAAAAATATGTCACTAATTTTATAGTAATTAATTTAATATTAATTTTCCAATTTTTTATTAATTAAGTCACTCACTGAGTAGAAATTCTTTTCCCTTAACCATACTTTAAGACACTTGGCAAATTTATACGTGGGCAAGATTTTAATACTGTCAGGTATAGCATTAAATATACGCACACACATTGCATAACTGTTTTTACTGTATAGCGCTGTCCTTGGAATTATGGGCAAAACTATTCTATTCCTGTGCCTAGTGCTTTTTGAAAATATTTCATGGTGTTTTTTAAATAACTCTGGGTGCATTCTAACAAATTTAGCGCATTCAAAGATGTAAAGACATGGAAGGGTTAATATCTTGTACTTTTTGAAAAAGGGTTTGCAAGATTCCCATGGGCGTATTCCCGCTATGGCGCGGATACATTTTTTCTGCGCGAAAAAATGTATCCGCGCCATAGCGGGAATAAATGACCCACATCGTCTTCATATTCACAAAAATTAAAATAATGTAATACTTTACAAAGTAAGCAAATGTAATTGTTTTAAAAAAAAAATATTAATGTCAATGTGTATATTATATAAAAAATAAACAACAAAAGAACAACAAAAACACTCAAAATGCATAAATTGGAAGCAGCTCAATCCCAAGCCTTTTTATCCTCAATATAATCTTTAACAGTATAAAAGGCTTTCTTGCACAACTTACGTTTAATTAATAATTTAAATTTATTAAGGCTAAGATCTTGAACGTGGCTTGGTAGTTTATTATAAAAGCGTATACATTGGCATCTGAACGAGCCACCTATTTTCTTGAGCCTTGTTGCAGGTACAACTTTGTGTTTGTTTCTACTATTTATATTATGGATATCACTGTATTTTTTGAACAATTTTATATTTTTATGGGCATATAAAAGATTTTCATAAATATACTGAGAAGGCACAGTCATTACATTAATCTCTTTAAATTTGTCTCTGAGAGAGTGTCTCGGACTTAATTTATAAATTGATCGAACAGCGCGCTTCTGCAAAACAAAAATAGTCTGAATATCGGCGGCATTTCCCCACAATAGAATGCCGTACGACATTACACTATGAAAATAACTAAAGTATACTAAACGGGCAGTCTCTATATCAGTTAAATTACGAATTTTTCTAACAGCGTATGCTGCAGAACTTAGCTTTTTTGACAATTTATCTATAATGTGGACCCCACTGAAGCTTAGCATCCAAAGTTATGTCCAAGAATACTGTGCTGTCTTCAGGATTCAAATTCAAATCACCAAGATGAGCGTGGTTTACTGTTTTTTGGTTGATAATGGTAATGGTACAGGGTGTCTGGCGGCAGATTTATGTTTTTAAATACGATTATTTCAAAAAGTAATAAACGGTGCGGGGGGAGGGTGGCGTCATTAGAATCACAGACCGTGCGGATTTCTAAGTCACGATGCCGCAGTGGTCGGGTGAGCATCGCGCATTCGCGATCGAGGCATTTTTCAAGAGTAACGATTCTTACGTGATTGCTCGTCGACAATTTTGTTCACGCTTCGGTATTCGGCGGATAAGTGACGGACCGAGTGTGAATTTAATTCGTTCCTGGGTGCAGAGGTTCCGCGCAAGTGCTTCGGCTTTGAACACCCCACGGCCAGGGCCTAGTCGATCTTCAAGGACCCCTGATAACATTGAACTGGTGGAACGGAGTTTAAATGAAAATCCACGACTTTCAATACGGAAAAGAGCGGCCTCATTGGGACTTCCAAGAGCCATCATTCACGAAATTTTGAAAAAGGATCTGAAGCTCCATCCTTTTAAAATTCAAATTGTTCAAGAACTGAAAGAAAGTGACTTTCTTAGTCGCAAAATCTTTTGTGAAACGATGTTGGAGCGTTTTTGCACGACGAATTCCATTTTTTGGAGCGACGAGGCTCATTTCCATTTAAACGGGCACGTTAACAAGCAAAATTGCCGTTACTGGTCTCCAAGAACCCGTAACCCTCGACTGAAACACCAAAGACCATTGCACTGCCCCAAGGTAACTGTTTGGTGCGCTTTATCCACGAATGGGATAATTGGACCTTTTGTTTTTGAAAATGCCCGGGGCCAGGCGATAAATGTAATAGTGAGAATTATGGTCGCATGATTACGGATTTCTTTTTGCCGAACCTGCGAGCTCATCCATCGTTTTCATCACACACGTGGTTCCAACAGGATGGTGCGACCGCACACACGGCCAGAGCTTCGATGAATTTGCTTCGAGAAGTTTTCCCTCACAAACTGATTAGTCGCTTTGGAGACATCCCGTGGCCACCGAGATCGCCCGACTTGACCCCAATGGATTTCTTTTTGTGGGGATACCTCAAGGAGAGAGTATACACTAACAATCCGCATAATATTGAGGATTTAAAAGAAAACATTCGTCGAGAAATCGGCGCAATTGAACCGAGCTTACTGCAGCGTGTGGCGCGGAACACGAGGCTCCGTTTTGAACAATGCGTGAAACTCGATGGAAGACATCTAGATGATGTAATCTTTAAAAAATGAAATCCGCACTTTTACACTATCTACTTTTGCTTTTAATTAAACGATATGTCAATTAGTTCTTTTTTTATAATTTTTTGAAAATATAAATCTGCCGCCAGACACCCTGTATTAATGGTATTCGACGGAATTTGGTATGGTTTGTGATACATAACTTAAATTTACAAAAGTGCAGTAATGACAGGTCATAAAATAACAACTATTTCATCTTAGTTTTACACCTTTATTTAGAACCATAGCTGTTAATTTTAGAAAGGAATTTTCTTGTGTATTCTTAAAACCCAGTGTTGCCAGTGACAGATAGTCAAATATAACATGAGAGAGCTCAAAAAGTAACATTTTCACGAGAAAAGTAACATTACCTTATTTTTTGTGGAAAACGACACTAATAATAACATGGCACTTTATTACATAAAAAAAAAAGCTGTCCCCTTAGTAGGCTTCGAAAGAATCGTAATAACAAACTGAACTGAACCAACACGGATGCCACTACTAGGCCGTCGCTCACTCGCCTAAGTAAGCGGGATGGGTCATTTAGAAATTCACGCGAGTGAGTGTTAATATGCGATACGACAAACGAAGTGAAAGATTTTCGCGCTGTCGTCGCGTCAGAATTTGGTCACAAAATCAAGACAATCAAGTGCGCCAACATGACGAACGAAATCTTTCTTGTATGCGTTCCGTTTCAGGTTTAATTTTTGTTTGCTGAGAAATATTTTTTATTAAGTCTTTAAAGTAACATAAAAGTAACATTTTGAGGCGTGTAACATGGAGGTAACATGAGAGGGTCAAAAGTAACGTAAAATGTTACAAAAGTAACATTCTGGCAACGCTGTTAAAACCAGCAGCCTTCGGGTAATAAAATCGTTCTATAACTTTCATGATCGATTTTTATTGATACTTCCCGCTTGAAGATTAAAAGTTTCAAGCTCCCGCAAGTAAGTCTATCCTTGGCATAGTTTTGTGTGAACTCCTGGCGCCCGAATTTGCACTTCTACTTATTTTTTTATTTATTTGGAGTACACCACGTATTTTTAATACCATTCATCATCATTTCTTTTTTTTATTATTACAATAAAGAGATTTACTTAAGTAATTCATTCCTTGATAAAGGATTATTTAAGAATTATTTGTTTTCTTCGTCTGATTTAAAAGAAATTTATATTTTTTTTGTTACATTTGGACATACACAGATGTTATTATAAAAATTGCAATAAAACTGATCTATTGTCTAGAACAGTTGTATAATCTATTCATCATAGCGTTTGTATTTACCACCAGCAGATACCAAACAGGTCTTCATCTAGCAACACTGTGTGTTTTAGTAAGCACATAATATGACTGTTTTGCATTCCAACAAAACAGCTATTATGTGTGAATAAAACACACAGTGTTGCTAGATGAAGAAGCTGTTGTAAATCTGCCTTTTATGCTTGCCTGCTGCCAACTTTAATTTAATTTAAAATGGGCTTGTTTTTACCTTTTCAGTTTTTTTTATTAACTTGAGTTTTTTACGCAGTCGGGTTTTTTATTTTTTTAAATAACTTTTTTTTTATTTCTAGCTTTTTAGTTTACAAAATAATGTGATTGTAATAAATATTGTAATATCGCAGACGATTTAGTTCTTGGTACGTGTTTTTTTATGATTTGTCACTTCGAATTACTTTTAACCATATAAGTTGGACATATTTTTGTAATTACTTTTTAAACCCTTTATTTTGATACCCCATTCGATAGGTTTAGAGAAAAAAAATTTGAAGACAATATGGCGCCAAAAATCGGCCATTTTATTTTTTTCAATTTTGATATACCCAGTGTCACTCTCACAGTAAATACGAATCTAATGACACCTCTCAAGCTAAAATCCATCGAGCCGTTAAGGCTGCAGAGCGTACCAAACAATTATACATACATACATACTCTCGAAAAACATAACCCTCTTTCTGGCGCAGTTGGGTAAAAAAGGTTGCGAACTAGCTTGCTTGTCACCAACTGTCAGTGTCACCGTCAAATTGTCAATGTTTTGCGCAAGATTCTGTGCTTCGAATTGGAACGGTTTTTGCGTTTAGATATTTATTGTTTAGATAAATTTTCTCGCATTATCATAGTTGTGAAATGGATGAAAATATAGTAGAAAAATTAAATACCGGTGGGAGAAAAAGAAAAAAGAAATGCAAAGCAAGAAACAAAAAGGAGTAAGTTGCTAACTGAATGTCAACATTGCGATATTATTAATTAAATCTTACTACTTTTTTAGTTATGACATGCTATATCATTATAATATTTTTATTTTCAGATATGTAGACCAAGACCCATTGGGAATAAGTTTTAGAAAAACATGCCAACATAAAAGTGAAAAAACAAAGTTTAGATGTGCTTCCCTGAGTATGGATGTTATACTTAGGAATCGGTGAATGTTTTATCGTAGTAAAAACAAAATAGATCAAGATATGTTTTTGTGTCGATTATTGTCTACACATGAGCCGGTTCGTCGAGACAAGATTCCTCCCAAAAATTTGAAGAATTGTCAAGTAAACCTTTTCACTAGAAAAAATAAGGCTGTGGCAGTTTGTAAGAAACTCTTCATGGCTGCTTTGAGTGTCAATGAGAAAAAACTCAGAAATTTAAATAAAACTTTAGTAAATGGAGAACTGCCAAGGGAGAAACGTGGTGGTGATCATCGATCCCATAAGTCAACAGAAAAGAAAGAGAGCCTACGCCGATTTTTTAATAATTTGCCTGCACAAGAAATCCATTACAATAGAACAAAATCAAAGCGAATTTATTTAAGTAGAGAACTATATCCTAAGAAGTTACTGAAATTATATAATGATTCTGTTCCTATCAATTTAAAAGTAAAACCAACTATGTTTCTTCTTTTTCGAATTTATATTTATAATATTCTTCTAATAGGCGAGAAATTTGAGTCTCCTTATGTCCAAGAAATAGTGTGTCGAATTTTTCCAAAATATCCTTAGAAGTTTTACAATTTATTGCGTAAACCATATATTTATCACTAATAGCACATATTATTAGCAACCTTGTTTTGACATCTTTTTTTAATAAAATCTTTCTTTAATAATGTCGAGGTTCAACGAAGTAAAACATTGTATATCTAAAGCACTTATTGACCTTAAACTGAGGTCATCTTCATTTTCATTCACTGACGAAGAATTCATAACTTTAACAGATATAGAGCAAGCTTTAGAGCCAGTGAAGCTTGCTGTAACCGTCTTATGCCGCGATGATGCAACGTTAGTTACTGCAGAAACCACATTGCGTTTCATGATAAACAAACTGAATCGACAAAATACCAGGTTAAGCCAGGAACTTGTTGTGTCGCTATCTCGCCGGATAAAAGAACGCCGCACATCGATAACTTTCGTGTTTTGTTTTACTTGGAAAATCCAAAAAAATATCTAGAAAAAGATTCAAGATCTGCAAGTGTGGAGGACGATCCATTCTTTTATCCAAGAAAAGATACGTTAAGAACTGAAATGAAATGTTTAATCGAGAGACTGCTGTCAGACGCGCAACCTGAAACTGAAAACCAGCAAGTTGATGACAATGAGGAAGACATGCCTTTATCCAGTCTTAGTGATGAGCCTTCACACACACTAGAAGAAGAATTGTGTCCCTTCGTCCAGCATACTCACCATGGAATCCTGATATTTCATGAATGTCAAAAAACTGTTCTGAAATAGTGCTAAATAGTGCCCAAAGGAAAAAAATAGTGCTCTTGTACTTGCGAAGTTATAGCCATAGTTCGATGAGTATGCTGGACGAAGGTTTCGCCCAGCATACTCACCTCCGTCCGGAGAATCTGTATACGCTTCAAACATAATTCATACTTCAAAAAATAGTTCCCAAATAGTGCCAAACGGTGCCCAAAAAGAAAAAACAGTGCTCGAATAACTTCGGAGTTATAGGCTTCGTTCAGTGAGTATGCTGGGCGTAGGTTCTACGCCCAGCATACTCACCTCAGTGCGCGAATATCGAACGAGCTATAGGTACAATTTACGTCTCAAAAAATTGTGCTTGAAATAGTGCCCAATATCAGTCCAATTTTTGCTTGACTTTTGACCTAGAAAACCATTAAATTTGATTGTAAACTTCTACATACATTACATTGAGTACAGTCGAATACAATATTATTAACTTTCTTTCTAACAATTTTTGTCTTGTGTAAATTATTAATTGTCTATGTAAGGGAGTATTTACTTTAGAATCGCAATATTATTAATTACACATTATTTTAATAATACTTTATAATAATATGATTAAGCCTTCGCGCGTCGCATGGGACCCCGGTAGCTAGGAACAATGATTTTATATATTTTGTCTAGATCACGGCGCTTGAAGGATTAAGATATCAAATGAAGTAAATCATGCATGAAAAATAAAGTTGCTGTTATTAATGCTTACATTACAACTGACAAAATTATTCAAAATAATCATTTTCCGGATCAAGGACGGTACCACAACGTTTACGGAATTGACCTGTATTCCTCATGTGATAAAGTTCAATATAGTGTGGCAGTAATGGATGCACGTACGGTCAATAGGTATGGGGCTTACGACGCGCGGCGCCCGCGACGCAAATGAATATGTTTATGTTTAAATACTAGATGGCGCTGCCCTAACATCTTACGATTATTAGACAAGACTGATCTGTATTTTGAAGGTGATAAGGGTCCATTTTGTGTCACAAAGCAATCGAAACGAACAAGCGCTTCTCAGTTTCTTTGTTTGTTTACTTCGTCGCACATCATTATAATAACGCCGGCTTTTGAGTTTGACTACATAGTGGGTTGCAAAACCAAACAATGTGTTGGTGATGTCATTATTTACCTATATAAAATTGTGTATCTAGTACGTAATCAATATAGGAGCTGCACCCAAATCAGTAAGTATATTTCAATTTATAATAGTGGCATTTAACTAAATTGATTTTACACTCATTCATTAATTGCACTGTAAAACTAGGTAGCAAGCGAGTTGTTTTTTACAAAAACACGTTCATTTTTTCGTTGAATATGACACTGTACACTTAAAATTAAGGACATGCTTAAGAAGTTTTAAAAATGGGTACCTACTTAGTTACTTTTTTAAAGGTTTGATGTAGGTAGGTACACACATAATAACGTAATGTAACTTGTTTGTTTATCTAATTGGATCTCAAATACCTATTTATATACCTACTTCTGCGGAGGCCTGGTTTTATCCTCCAATTCTACTGGAAATGAAACACTGTCTTATTTGCTAGGATATAATTTACTTTTCTTCAATTTTTTTATTACAAGCTTGTCCTCGTTACCCGTCAGGATCTGTTCTCGTCTTAAGTTCACGTTAGTTACATTTCAATATCGAAATAGGTAGAATCAGTCAGCGCGAGCGTCGGTAGTAAGTATAAACGTAACTATAGAATTAACACAGATGTATTTTTTAGATAATATGACGTGAAGTGAAGACTATTACCGATTGTCATCCGGCGAATGCACTTAAACTTTTAAGTGTCGTCAACCTATTCATCACATTTTCTATGGGAGTTGTGACTTCGGGAAATCGTCTTCAGCCTCGTGTTTTGCCCCTTCGCTATTTATAATAGAAATCACGCTAAAATAATGGAAAACACGTAAGTGCTTAAGTACCTTTAGAGGAAGGCTGGAGCCTGTCATACCTATATTAAATTATTTAAATACGTGTTATTTTCAGATTATCTTGAAGACACAATGTTTACCACGTTAGAAGACAACTTTTTCTGACTCGTACTGCGTGAGCGGTGGGGCCCGTTATGTTTTTTACATCTATAGTTGGTATTTTCAGGTAATATAGGTAGTATAAGTACACAAGTGTTCATAATGTTATTGATGTTGATTTATATGTTAGTTAGTTAGTTGTTATTTCATATTATGTTAATATTGAAAACAAATGGCATAATAATTTGTGATAATTCTTGTGAATCTAACGACATGGATCAGCAAGGAAAACGAGGGCCTAAACCAAAGGTTTCATTAGAAACGCAAAAATTAGTAATTTCAGAATTCAAAGATGACTTTTTTAAAAATATTCCTTCCGCAAATGACTCAATTTATAAACAAATTCAAACACGGTTAAATTACAAAATGAGTATTAAATCAATCATATTAAGCATAAAACGAAATTACGAATACTTTTTTGGTGTTGATAAAAAAGAAATAATTCGTAATAATGATTCTAATTTGATAAATCAAAAGTCTACATCGTCATCAAACGAAAGCATTAATAGTGTTTCGGAGAACACCAGTACGCATACATTTTATATGGATACAATAACTTGGGATAGTATTAAGCCTCAAAGGTATTTTTATCACCGAAATAGCAAAATCGCCCCTGGTAGTCTGTATAATGTCAGACGTAAATTAAAACCAAACCAATGGACTAATGTAATTCAAATGCATCTATGGAAAGAAATAAGATCTTTATGCACTTGGTGTTTTAAAAATAATATTGTGAAAGACAATTACGAAATCAAATGCACAGGATATTGTAATCAATGTCACGCAAAAATAATTATAACAACTAACTTAGAAACGGAAAATTTAATTAAACTAGAATGTTGCATAATTAATGAAAATAAAAAGTACTCTCATAACACCAGTAAAAAAACCGATTACGGTATTACCAAATAAGGGAATTAGGTGAAAAATTACAACACGAAGCAGCAGCTTCTATAAGATATAAATTAGCCTCAACTTTAATGAAGAAAAATGACAAGGAACCTCCAGTATTGCCAAAATTACAAACACTACATCGAATTAAACATGAAAATAAAAAAGTTGATGTTTTCCATCCCAACCCAATATTGTCACTTACCTGTATGTGTGTTTCACCACCTTTTGATAAATGTGTTAGATATGTTTCTGCTTTTCCATTTTATACATTTTACTGGACGGACGATCAAAAGAATTATTATAAAAAATGCCAAAAAGAGTTTAATTATATTAGAGTTTCTATAGACGCAACACGTTCTATATTTAATAAAAATCTTCGGCCTGTCGTCAATGAACACACACAACTATCTCAAGAGTCGCAAAGTCCTATATTTTTGTATGTTATGATGACAGATACAACCGTTAAAAGTAGCGTGCCAATTTCACAGTGTATATCAGAAAGTCACTCTTTAGATACTATTGCTAGCTGGTTACAATCTTGGTTGGCTAATGGAAAACCTCCAAATGAAGTAGTAACTGATGATTCCGCAGCTTTAGTAGGTGCGGTGGTAAAAGTATTTTGTGGTTATAAATCCACCTCTGACTACTTAAATACATGTTTTAATATTTTAGAAAATAGAACCAAAAAAATTCCAACCTGTTATGTTCGCCTTGATACTTCGCATTTCATAAAAACATTGTACAATCAAAGTATTTTCAAAAATATAGACACTAGAGTAACAAAATTTTTTGTTGATTGTATGATTCTGATTAAAAAATGTGTTTCATACGGAGAGGTAAAGAAAATTATAGAAAATGTTTATATTATAGCAAATAATAAACACCGCGGCAGTAGAAATGGAAATTTAACACGGTGTGAAACGGCGATTTTAGAATTAAAAAACCGGATCAAAACTAATTTGCAGGAATGTGAAATACAAAATGTAGATTCGGAAAATCACGTTCCAATTAAACATTCTTTATGGGAGGGATTAGATAAAGAAGAAAACCCGCTTCTGAAAATGTATAAAGATCTTGAGGAGAAAGAAGATTTAATTAAACAATTGTGTGATGAAGAAACTGAAATCGAAAATATTTATTACTTGCCGGAAATAAAGGACACTTTGATTAGGATTCTTAAAAAACTTCCACTATGGGGAAATATAATGATGACTTATTTTAACAGTAATTATTGTACTCCAACCAGTTCAAATGTAGAAAGTTATATGAAAGACGTAAAAAAGTTATTTTTTAAAACAAATTCAAATAAGTACCGCGTAGATGAGTTTATTATTAAACACGAGCCTTTGATAACCGGTTCCATACGCTTAGCCAAAAGTGACTTGATTGATGTTCAAGAAGGAACTGAAAATATTGTCGATGAAAAAAATGAAATAAGTGACCATAACACACCACAAATAAATACTCTCGTCAATGATGAATCATTTTATGAAAACTCAATTTTTAGGAGCGAACCAAATTATATTGAAGACTGGCGGGGACTGGTGTCTAAACAGAAGAAAAATAAAAAACGAATCAATCGTCGTACAAAATTACATATTTTACAAAACGGCAGTGTTTCTACTTCAGGAACATACAGATTCACGTTTATTAATACGTGTGCTTTTGATTCCGTGGTCCAAAGTTTTTCAATTGCATATTTAGATAGACCTAATATTAGAAAATATATCAATGATAAAAAAAACGATCTTTCACAACTGACCAGAAGTTTGATCACGTATGACAATCTAAAGAAAATCACTAAGAAGGCTAGAAAACCAAAAGATATTTACACTACTCGTTCTAAGGTATTGGCTAAAATATATGATACTGTGGAATCCGATTTTAGTAGTTGCAAAAATTGTGAGTGTAATGTAACTTTTATAATAGATAACATACAAAGTTATGGTTTTTATAGTGCTAATAGATACTTAAATTGTACAAACCAGAACTGTGAAATCAATAAAGGTTCTGGCACAAAATGTAGTTGGATTCCAATAAATGTAAACATATTGACGACTCAAGGTATTGGAGCCCTTAATGAAGCTCTATTAGTAAATGATACTGAAAGGAAATGTAAATACCAATTATGTAACGGTAAAAATGCATACAAATATGAAGTACTAGACTTCGTATTTATTGAAATTAATACTTCAATTGAAATAGAAATTGATGAAATTCCTAAAGAGATCATAATAAACGGTGACACCTTTAAAATTCTGTCGGTAATAGATTTTACAAATGGTGAATCAGGACGCATGGGGCATTACAAGTCAAAGTGCTATCGATTGCTAAAGAGAACTTGGAACTGCTATGATGACCTTAGTAAAAAAGTTTGTAGTAATTCCCAATATACTGTACCACACTGCATTATTTATACGCGAATGTAAGATGAAGATCGGTCCTAACTTGTTAGTTCCTATTTTGTTATTGTTTGTTTGTTTTTTTTTTGTTCTTGTAAAAGTTATTTTATTAATAACTTACAGGAATGTGATTATAAACTGTGATTGTTAATTTGTAATTACTATAGGGTATTTAATATTAATAAAAAAAACGTGATTATAAACTGTGATTGCTCAATTTATACTTATTTGTAAGATAATTTTATTGTGATTAAAACGTTGTAGCAGTAAAACAAAGTACAAGTACCTACGTGTTATATTTTAGAAAGTTTTACCAATATTTGGCTAAACATTTTTTTATATGTATATTATATACAATATTAAAACTACAATTTTTTCTATTTACATTGATTATATTATGAATGTTAACAAAAGCTGTGAACTAGTTAACTAGAATTCTGATTACTTTGGCCCTTTAAATAGTAATAAATAACGTAAGTAATTAAAAATGTTTTTTATTGCTAAACCTTTCATTGATGAAACTATTGGAAAGAGTTTTAAAAATTTGTATAACTATGTCACAGTACTAGTTTTGACTGGTTATAAGTTTTGCCTGCAACATATATACAAAAAGAAACTGTATAATTTCCTTTTTACAATTTTTCAAGATATTAATTTTATTGGCTGCAAATGACTGTTTTTATTCAGACAAACACACAATGCAATGAAGTAATAGACTTCATTTACGCTTAAAGTTTCATTCATTTATTATTATTTATAAAATATATAATAATGCATTTAATCGAAAGTTTTTGACATGTGAGAAAATACCATAATTATTTCCAATAACATGAAGTCTACAATTAGAAAGTTTAATATTTTTGTCCAAAAACATGTGTCGACGACTGTACCCCATTTTACGTTAGTATGTAGAAGTTTACATTAAAATTTAATGGTTTTCTAAGTCAAAAGTCAAGCAAAAATTGGACTGATATTGGGCACTATTTCAAGCACAATTTTTTGAGACGTAAATTGTACCTATAGCTCGTTCGATATTCGCGCACTGAGGTGAGTATGCTGGGCGTAGAACCTACGCCCAGCATACTCACTGAACGAAGCCTATAACTCCGAAGTTATTCGAGCACTGTTTTTTCTTTTTGGGCACCGTTTGGCACTATTTGGGAACTATTTTTTGAAGTATGAATTATGTTTGAAGCGTATACAGATTCTCCGGACGGAGGTGAGTATGCTGGGCGAAACCTTCGTCCAGCCAGGGCTGCCAGATGTACGATTTTAATCGTACTCCTACGATTTTTTGGCATTTTTACTCATGTACGATCGCTAGACCAAGATCGTACGGAAAATGTACGATTTTTATATACCTGGCAAATATGGCAACATTTCATAATGAAACGAACGTGCTCAACTGGCAAGTATGAGTTTCGGGGAATTCCCCAACAACCTAACGCGTACGTAGATCTTTTACTTGAATGAAGATACTTTGTAGAGTCATTTAAAGGCTGTATTTGTTTGCATTTTTACGAAACTTATTATTTTTTTCTTTCGGTAATAATTGCGACTTCTTAAAAACTCTTTTTTCTTGTCAGTCTCGCTCGATCTGTACGTAGTTTATATATCCTCTTTGAATCTGTATACTGTCTTGAGTGCTTTTTTGTGTTTGTTGTTTTTGGTCAAGCAAGAATGTGTGACAAAAGTGAAGACGAGCGACCTGCGCCAGGTACTCCAAAAAAGAAATTGGCTAAAAGAGGAGAGCTTTCTGTAGCAGAGAGGGATAAACACAGGGCACAGAAGTATCGTCCTGATTGGGAAAAATTAGACTTTTTTAAGGACTGGTTAGGGCCTGGTAAAACCCAATTTAAAGCCAGGTGCACTGTTTGTGACGTCGAAATGGTTTCAGAATATGGAGTTTTAAAATTACATGCTTCAAGGCAAAAGCATATGAAAGCCATGTCTGCAATACCAAGCAAAACAAAACAGCGTAATATCATGTCCGCATTTGTTACGAAAGGAGTTATGCCGAAAAATAAAGTTGTCACAGCGACTGAAATCAAGCTGGCGGGTTTTCTAGCTGAGCATAATATTGCATTCCAAACTGCAGATCATATGTCAGATTTAATAAATGGTATATTGGAAGATTTCGGAGTGGAACATAAAATTGCTATAAAAAGAACAAAAGCTACAGCTGTAATCACCGAAGTAATTGGTGAAAGTGAAAAATCGTCTCTAGTCGAAAAACTGAAAACTGAGAAATTCAGCGTTATGTCTGACGAGTCAACAGATGTTAGCACTCACAAGGCCAGTTGTATAATTATTAGATATTATGACGTTGAGGAAAATAAAATTGTGAGTAAGTTTTGGGATCTTTGCAAAATATTTAGCTCTGATGATGAAAAAACAGCAGAAGAAGGTGCTACTGGGGAAAATTTGTTTAACATACTGATGAAGTCTTTTTCTGACCGGGATATATCGACTAAAAATATGATTGGTTTTGGTGCAGACGGTTGCAACGTGATGATGGGTGGGAATAACTCTGTGGCGAGCAGACTCAAGAAAAATTTGCCAGGTATATTTGTAATGAAATGTGTTTGCCACTCTGCACATCTTTGCGCATCTGAATCGTGCAAACAATTACCAAGGCGCTGCGAAGATTTAGCGAGAGAGATATATAGTTTTTTCAAAAATAGTTCAAAAAGGCAATTTCGCCTTCAACAGTTTCAAGAATTTGTGAGTGCTTCGCCTCACAAGATTTTGCATCCTTCACAAACCCGTTGGTTGTCATTGGTGGCGGTTGTAGATCGATTATTAGAACAATGGGAAGCATTAAAATTGTTCTTTACTGACTGTTGGTTGAATGAACGTCTTGTTTCAACAGAACTGATATTTAATAATTTAAATGATCCATTCATGCAGCTTTATTACATGTTCCTGTCTTGGATATTGCCCAAATTTACCAATTTCAATAAACTTTTTCAATCTGAAAAAGTAGTGATTACATCTTTAAACGAAAAGGTGCGCGAAATGTATAAAGATATTTTGCTATGTATTTTGGATCGTGATTATGTCAACAAAACTGAGCTTTCTACCATTGATATTGAACGACAAGAAAAATGGTTAAAAGATGATCAAATTTATTTGGGAATCCGAGTGATGAACAAAATTACACAGCCTGAATTTCGTCGTCAGATTCCTGCCACTAAGGAGTTTTTTCATCGCTGTCGGCATTTTCTAGTCACAAGCGCTAAAGAAATTAAAAAAAGATATGACCTAGATGATCCCATTCTATCAAAAATTGACTGTATTGAACCTATCAATGCTGCTGCTAGTAATTACAGGAATAAAGTACCTACCTTACAGCCGCTTATGATACTTGTTCCAAGAATTGTAAAACCCAACGACATTCAAATGATGCAGGCAATAGATGACGAATGGCGCAGTTTTCCCAACATTTCAGATAAAATTGATTTATCTATGAATACCGACGAGTTTTGGGGCATCATCAAAAAACAATTTGAGAATTACAAAACACTGGCTCAATTTGCCTTAAAGGTGATGTCCAAAAAATGACCCAGAATCGACAGAAATGAAATGTGTACCAATGGATTGGCATTTAAATATAATATAATGTTGCCAAAGCGGCAACCCTGAAATCGTTGTAGTATAGGAGCTAAGAGCAAAATAAAATAAGTTAAAAATTCTTTTTTTTTATGTTTTTTATTTTTATTTGGCCCATAGATACTACAATCGTTATAGTACTGTGTGTATTATTGGTAATTCTGTAGCTAAGGATTGCAAATAAAAAAATACACAGTTACTACTGGCTATTATGCGCGGGCGCGGCGCGGCGGACGGGGTGACGTGGGGGGCGGGGCGGTGTGGCAGGCAGGTAACGACTAACGACCATATCCCGTCGCAGTCCTTCGTTTGTTTTCGTTGTGATCTGTGTGCTTTGTTTTACTTCGTGGATTTTAACTTGACCTCTGCTTTTGTATACTGGACACTGATTTTTCTTGTTGATTCGAAACTGTGGCGCGTTAAACCGGACTTCGATTTTCTTTGCGACTGGATATTGTTTAAAATGGATGAACGTAACCGTTGTGTGACTTGTCCCCGTTCTATTCTACAAAGGCGGCATCATGTTTTGTCCCTCGAGTTTCTGGAGGCACACCGGGACTTCGTGGAGCATATGTTCAGCACTTTACAAGCGCCACAAGAAGTAAGTACTATGGTTACTCAATTACATATAATATAGTATGTAGTTTCATCTTAACTTATAATCAAGGCGACACCCCCATGTCAGCGGCGTCGCTCGACACGGCGACATGGCGTGTTATCATATTGCGTCATGTTTTATTTGGATTAGTATAGAATAGTAATTAAACTAACACAACTGACAACGCACAATAACTACGAGTAATATTCGTCGTCGATTCATCAACAACCTATTAGGTATCGTATAATAATGAGTCTAGTTTCGCGTATTTTCATGTGTTCGCTATAGATGTAAAACTCACGTTGTATACATATCAGATAGTAGGTATACCATAAACAATAGGTACTTTAAAATGAATGTGAGACTAACGAGGGAATGTTATTGCTTATTTCAGATTGCATTTGATGGCTCCAGAGCTATTTGTCATCCGTGCTGGCAGCGCATAGACTATAGCTTAAGACGACCTCCTCCACCACCACCCAGACCTCCAACTGCATCGATATCTACACCTGGCTTCGCACGCGCAGCAAACACATCAAGACGATGTATTGTCGACGTTTGTAGGAGTTTGGAACTTCGCGCTGTGCCCAATTCAATGAAAGTATATATTTTAAGCTACTTTCATTTATACATACCACCTCTTGCACGGATATGTTCACACCACTTAAGGAATACTACTTGGGAGGACTTACCAGGAAACATCGCCAGACGTCAAGACGATTTCAGAGGCGAGAACTTACGCGATATAGTAGAGTTATACACTCAGGCTCTCGAAAAAAAAAAGCTGCTGGATTTTGAAAAAATTGATGAAATAAGTCCGGACGAACTTCATAATTGGATCGGTATAAGTCACCAGCAATTCTATAGCATATTAGAAGAAACCTTTTCTTTACAAGAACGATCCAACAGAAACACAATCTTGGGTATCTATTTATCTAAACTGAGAAGCGGTGCACCTTACCGAAGACTGGAGACGGTTTTTGGCCTATCCAAGTCAGCAATATGTCAAAAAATGAAACAAGCAAGAGAATGTCTCAATAATGACTATGTTCCACGCCATCTTGGATTTGACCATATTACCCGGAATGAAGTTATAGCAAGAAATAGAATTATACCTAATTATATTTTTGGAACTGAAGATCATACAAAAGCCATTGTTATTATGGATGGGACATATTTATACATACAAAAGAGCTCAAACTTCTTATTTCAGAGATTGAGTTACAGTTTACATAAATATTCCAATCTAGTAAAGCCATTTATGCTTGTATGTTGCGATGGATATATAATAGAAGTGACAGGACCTTATAATGCTAGAACGTCCGATGCAACAATATTGAAACAGATCTTGGATAATCACAGCGAACCTATGGAAGAAGCTCCGATAAGATGGTTTTTTGAACCCGACGACGTCATGGTTTTAGATAGGGGGTTTCGGGACGCTCTGCCAGATGCAGAGGAATGTGGATTCAAGGTCTACACGCCACAGACATTAAGTAGACATGAAAGTCAGCTGAGCACTGAAGCTGCTAATAAGTCGAGACTAGTGACGCTAGTTCGATGGGTGGTAGAAACAATAAACGGAAGAATGAAACGTGATTTTAAAATATTTAGAAATAAATATTTTAATAACACTTTAACCACGGCAATGACAGACTTCAGAATAGCTGCAGCGCTTGTTAACGCAACGCAAGAACCATATGGGGACAGTCACCTGACTGCGAACTTCATCGAAATGATCGAAAGAAACATAAATAGACAAAACCAACTGGCCGAATATGTCGATAATAACCGTTTGAACGCACAAAGAAATATTGCGTTTACCAGGATGGAGGCAACGGATGTTGTAGATTTCCCAAGAATGACATTTGATGAGCTGCTTATTTTTGCCATCGGTACATATCATGTGAAACTAGCTCGATCGTACTGCTACGAACATATAAGAGAAACAGGTGTGTACTCAATAGAAGTGTACAGGCATCCTGAAAGAGTGAATTTTAATGAAGAGAGGGAACACACATTAATGCGATGCAGAATATATTCAAGACACATTACGACAAGAACATACTATTGTTATATAGCATATAATAGTCACGCGGTCACTGAGCACTATTGTAGTTGTATACATGGGCGTCGCACTTTAGGTAGTTGTGCCCATATTATAAGTATCGTATATTATCTTGCATGGGCGAGGAACGAAGGTGATTTGATTGAACCTGCGGGATTTTTAGACTTAGTATGTTTGGACATAGAAAATAATTAATAAATAAAAGAGATTACTGTTACAATTACAACAAAATCGCGTACATTTTTTTAGTTCGTGTATAGTTCCAAACTATATTTTCTTTGATTATTTGGGCAATAAAGTTTTTATGATAATAATTGTTGATTTTTTTTTTAACCAAAGAAACATAATTACCAATAACACACAATACGTTGATTGTAGTATCCATGAGCGAACAAAAATAAGTATAAAAGTTAGAGTATTTCTTTTGCTTGTACATTCATGTGTAACACAAGTTATTGTGGATTAGAATGTCGTTGTTGTTATAGGAAATATCATTAGAACTTATCACAATAAGACTTACATTATGAAAATAAATGATTAACAACGATATTCTCACCCACAACATGGCTCTTAGCTCCTATACTATACCAATTATTTTTATATTTGCAATCTTTAGCCACAGAATTACCAATAATACACACAGCACTGTAACGATTGTAGTATCTATGGGCGAAAAGAAAAAAAATATACAAAAAACAGAGTGTTTGTTATGTTGTGATTTAATATGATGTTGTTATTATGTTGCTGTTGCTTGTGAAATGTGTTGATGATAATTATCACAAGTGATACAACATTAAAACAACGTCATATTAAGCCACAACATGACGTAAACTTATTTTATTATTGTTTTAAACGATTTTTTTTTCTCATTTTGTTTTGCTCCTAGCTCCTATACTATAACGATTTCAGGGTTGCCCCCTTGGTAACATTATATTATATTTCAATGTCAATCCACTGGTATACATTTCATTCCTGTCGATTCTGGGTTTTTGGTCCATACATTTTTGGACATGTCCTTTGTTATGTTTGCCCCATTCTAGTGCAGATTGTGAAAGAGCATTCAGCGAAGTAAACTTAATAAAAACAAAACTTAGAAACAGTTTAACGAATGAAACACTAAAGGGAACATTATTAGCCAAACAATTATTAAGAAGAAACAAAAATTGTACGAAGTTTAAACCAACACAAGAAATGTTAAACAATATGACGACAGCAAATTTGTATAATTCTAATACTTAAATAGTTCTTTTAATTGTGTAGTTTTGTTTTTTTTTTGTTTTGTTGTGTAGGTATTTGTAAGGCATGTGCCAAATAAATATGTTTTCTTTCTTTATTTCTTCTATTGCATTTCTTTTCTAATAAATAAACGATTATTTGTTATTTTTAATAAAAACTTTGTACTTTTAGGTTGTGTACGATGTACGATCTTTTCATTTCTAAATTTCCTTGGCATACGATTTTTTTTGAGTTGTTGTACGATCACATCATTTTTGCACCTGGCAGCCCTGCGTCCAGCATACTCATCGAACTATGGCTATAACTTCGCAAGTACAAGAGCACTATTTTTTTCCTTTGGGCACTATTTAGCACTATTTCAGAACAGTTTTTTGACATTCATGAAATATCAGGATTCCATGGTGAGTATGCTGGACGAAGGGACACGAAGAATTAGAGCGCAGTCTCCGTACTGAATGGGTACCCGAGTCTAGACCTGCTGTGCGTGCACCCACTAGAGATAATTCACTTGATCTGATATTGAAACGTGAGATGACACTTTTTGAATGTGGAGGGAATAGAGGGAAGTACTTGGAAACTGTTTATACTTATGTAAAGTCAATTCCGCCTACAATTGTGGAAGCCGAGCGTGCTTTTTCCGCCGCTGGCTATTTATGCAACAAGATAAGATCAAATCTAAAAGATGAAACGTTAGATACCTTATTGTTTCTTCGAAAGCATTATCAGAAAAAATAAAATAAATAAAAAGTTTCTTTATTAACTTTAGTTGTACAAAAACACTTATCTAAACACTATGCAGCGTTACAACTAAGGGATAGAGTGATTCCTTTCCGAATGTTCACAAAATATTATAGATTACGCTACTTCACAAGACATTAAATTCAGTTTTATTCCCCCTTATGCTCCGCATTTTGGTGGATTATGGGAAGCTAGGGTAAAATCATGCAAACATCATTTGCGCCGTGTCGTGGGAAATTCGCACTTAACGTATGAGGAGTTCAACACTGTTTTGACACAAGTGGAAGCAGTCCTGAACTCCCGTCCTCTTAGTCCTATGTCCACAGATCCCCATGACTTTCAACCCCTATGCCCAGCTCACTTCTTGGTTGGCCGTCCGCTGACAGCGCCGGTCTGCGAGGACCTGATCGACAGATCTTCACACCGTCTCTCACGCTATCGACGGAGTTGCACGAGTGGCGGATATCCAGACCGAAAAGGGAATCATAAGAAGGGCATTCTCCAAGATTTGTCCACTGTGGGATACTGAAGCTGAGTGAACACGTTGAAAGACCATCTTTCAAAGCCGGGAGGATGTTTACGCACTATGCAGCGTTACAACTAAGGGATAGAGTGATTTCGATGAACTCTGGCACCCAAAGTAAGATTTAACTTGTGTTTAGGGTGCCAGCGTCCTCGCCTATAATTGAACAAGGTATATCAGTAGTTGTAAGACGAGCACAGAATATTATTATTATGATAATTACTTACTAATAAATGCATAGATGTGGCCTATTATTAAAGTACCATTCAGAGGCGTCTTTACCTATGGTGCAGGGTGTGCGGCGCACACGGGCGCCGGGTCTAAGGGGGCGCCGAGCGCCCTGCGCCCTCTAATGCGACACCTCCAAAGATGCGTCGATGCCGGCGCTCTCAAAGACCCTGTGCTCGTGTGCGCCGCACACCCGCCGCCGCACCCCGTCGACGCCGGGCGCGCGGTAGCAAAGCAAGGCTACTCCTTTTCCTACTCTATTTAAATTTACACAATAACTTTGTTTGAACGTGAAATCAGCCTTAATCATTTTATGTACCTTGTGCGGCACACACCCTAAATTTGGTAGGGAATGACGCTGCTAAAAGTACATTAGAAATTGTCAATTTCTTTTCAATTGTGCAAGAAATTTATGTTTTTTTTTCTGCGTCAACAGCACGTTGGCAAATACTTGCTAAAGAAGTGCCAACTTTAAGTCTAAAACCACTCTCAAATACTCGATGGGAGAGGAGGGTTGAAGCAGTAAAAGCTCTACGTTTTGAACTGGGAAAAGTGTATGATGCCTTGTTTACTATATATTCCGATAGAAGAAATAGTCAAGAAATATGGCAAATTCATTATTGGCAAAAATTAAGTCGTTTAAATTCATCTGCTCTATGCTTATTTGGTTTGAAATTTTAAGCAAGATAAATATAGTTAGCAAGGCCCTTCAAAAGTCAGACGTTGAATTGTCAGAAGCGGTGAAAATTATTGATAATGCAAAAATAAGTTTGTCTGAATTCCGTAATGAATCCGCTTTTGAGGAGCTCCAAAACCGGGCGAAAACTGTAGCGGAAGAAGTCGAGGCAATATTGAAATGATTATTATTATTAAATATCTGTAAATAATAATAACAACATTATTTCTTAATTTTTTTCAGCTCATGAGGTGCAAAAAAATGGATAAATTTGAGAACTTGTTTCAAAAGCGAACTTAATGCACAGAAAAATTTTAAATCTGGTCAAGCTGCCAAGAACAGACGCGAATACGTTTATTTCCAACAATTACGGTTTATTTTGCCGTCTGTTCAATCGAGGCCCACAGAAAGCAATATTGATTTTAAGACGACTACAGATGCAGAAGATGATACGGAGGATAACGTCATTGTCAGACGAACAGCAACATCCACCCCAAGAAAGAAGAAAGAAAATAAAACCACATCAAACTCAGAAGTCGACGAAGCATTATTAAATGCATTGAAGAATACCGAAGCGGATAATCATAACTTTGCCATGTTTATTGTTCCTTCGTTAAGAGAACTATCTGCAGATGAGAAATTGGAAGCAAAAATACAAATTTTGTCAGTTTTCAAACAAATCAGAAACATGAGACAACAGAATTTTAATTTACAACAGTCCACACATTTCCATATATATCCTCCTAATATACAGACAAGTTGAAATCCAGAACAAAATCAACAACCAGGTCATTCCAGTGATAAGTCACAGTCACAAGCCTATTTCAATCCAGTGCAAAGTCCACAACCAGGTCATTCCATAATAGCCATTCGAGTGACACGGCTCAGTCGTACTTGTCCAGTTTTACTCCTTCTCCACAGAACCTGTTTGATTTGTAATATACTATGCGGAGACTAAAAAAAAGGAAATAAATGATAATTACTTGATGATGATCATTACCAATTACTAAGTGTTGTTTGTAGCAAAATTTGTAATTTTCTATTAAAAGATAATATAAATGTTAACTATGCAAACTGTTTTGTTACTTACCTTAACGTCACGCTTAGTCTCTCCTCCACAGGAACAGCAAGGCGTAGCCGTGTATCTTCTTTTTTTATTAGTGGTCCGACGATAGATACAAGCTCTTCAAAACTTTGTACACTCATTCTATAATAGTCGAAATTTTTTTTCGGAAAATTTAACAGTTTATGATGGCGTGTATAAAACTTTCCATGTATGAATCTATCACTATTCAATGGATGAACCCAAAACTGATTAGATTTTCTTTTTTAATTTTTCTCCTACTTGCTAATATTGCACATATTACTATTGATTTCGGAATCATTTCAGTCTGTCTTCTTGACTACAAATAGACTGTCAGCGGAATTCAATCGTGTAGTGCGCGCACTACCACGAGACTGAACTATCAAGCGACAGTTTGAGCATAATCGTTATACGATTGCGACTGAACTATCGGCAAACTTTAATCGCTAGTGCGCGCAGGCTCTTAGCTATTGTACGTGGATGGGTTGCTCCCCGAACAGTAAGTACACGAGCACGAACAATACCTACATAAAAATATTTGATAGAGTGTTCTCCACCGCCTATGAGAGGCTAGATTTTCACTACATGCAAACTATAGACACATTGACCACAACCTACATGCTGTATTACTAAAACTTACATTATAACATTTTAGGTAGAACCTAGTCAATATCTATGCCAGGCTTGTTGGGACTTTGCCGTTGTTAGCCTACTTCTACATGGATCAGGGGAAGAGAGGCCAGCTCCACGTGGACATGTCCATGTATGCGTCTATTGTGGTCGTTCTCTATTACGGAATACACGATCACATAGGCTGAGAACTTATCCTGAACGGAAAGAGAGGATATATATTGTTATAAGTGAATGGATTCAACCCAGGGCTGTGAGTATTCACATAATATTACCACATATACCTTTTTTAATCACATGTTTCTCTTCACAACTCAGGTTTTCAATAAAATGTATTTTTCACAGATTGAATCCCAAAGTGCAATACGCCACTCATGCTGGGTGAGAGCAGACAGAGCAGCACGGCACTTCACATCACAGGCATCAACATCAGCATCTGAAGCGGCGGTTTCCGGTACACCAATGCCTGACCACCACAGAAGTGTTAGAACCTGAGTCTGTTGAGTCGGGTATTGCAACTGAGGGGGTCCCCCGACAGCGCATACGTCCTCGTCGTGATCCCTGGGCAACGCCGTGTCTGACCACCGTAACGGAGTGGCAGACCGGCGGCTAAAGTGCGCTGTGACTTGCAGGCAAAAGGCGGACGACTGCAAGGATGCCGAAAAAACAAAGACGAGACGCCTCCGGGCGATTTTTAACTGAATGTCCCTCCGGGGACGATATAAACGGCCCTTCTCAGGGCCAACGCAGTGGCCCTCCCCAGGGCCAATCCACCGGCCCTAGTAAGGGCCACGTCGAAGCTGGCCGCGCACCATCTGCGGCCAGTTTATCCAGTCTGCAGGCGGAGTTTTCGGACTCCGGCGAGTCCGCCATGGACACGTCGGCGGCCGAAAACGACCGCCTCCAGCGGAAGCGGGCCTACCTGAGGCTCGGGTCGGGGGGCTCCTCGGGGTCTGTGGGCAAGTCGGGGAAGAGGCCGAAGTCAAAAAAGGCCTCGACTGCTGCTTCGACTCCCACCCACGACGTGGGTCTGGTGGACGCCGAGCGTCAGTTAGGCCTGGCAAAGAGGGAGCAGCTGCAGCAGGACCTCGAAGAGAGGGTCGCTGCCAGGGAGCAGCAGGCGCGGTCCGCCAGGTCGAGGACTGGCTATGGCACATCCAATGTGCTGTAAGCCGACCACTCCCTGGCGGAGCTGGAGCGCATGGCACTCCAGGACAAGGAGGAGGTACTGGAGGTCGCCTCCAAGTCTTCGAACCTCAAGGGGACCTTCCAGAAGACCCTCAAATGCCGGGCCGTGAGCATGCACGGCATTGTCACCGAGCTGGTGCAGCGCACGGCCACAGAAGAGACGCGGCAGCTGCAGGCGAGGGTGGATCGCCTGCAGCAGGTGGTGGATCGCCTGTGTGATTACCACATGTATGGTGTAGAATCTTGGGACTTTTTAATAGGTATTACAAATAATTATATAAATAGTTTCTCAGCAAGCCATATTCAGGATACGAGTATGTTGTCTTTAAAAACCACCAAACCTACTACCATGAATTTTGAGGATGTGGACACAATTGAAGACCATATTTTTTATTATTGGATTGGATTTTCCAAAGAACAATTTCACCAATTATTAACAGAATTTCCAAGTTTGGTACGGATGTCTAGAGGTGTAACAGCTATAGCAGCATACCTTATAAAAACTGCGAACTGGAAAGTCAGATGACAGATTGGCCACTTTGCTCCAAATGCCACGGTCAACATTAGAACGATTAAAGAAAAAAGCAAGAGAACATACCTATGTATAATGATTATGTGCCACATCATTTAGGCCTAAATCATATAAATAAACAACAAATAACAGAGAGAAGATTAATGATCCCAAGTGGTTTGTTTGGCAATAACAATAATGAAAGCAAACCTGTAGTTATTTGTGATGGCACATATATATATGTGCAAAAAAACTCCAATTACATGTACCAAAAGGATACATACAGCTTGCATAAGTATAGGCATTTGGTTAAACCATTTTTAATAGTTTGTACTGATGGGTACATAATAGATGTTTTGGGCCTCTATCCAGCTACAACGTCAGATGCCGAAATAATGAAGCATGAATTCAAAAATGGTTCCGCAATGAGAGAATATTTTGAGGCTGGTGATGCATTTGTCCTCGATAGGGGATTTCGGGATGCACCCGGTTCGTAACAACAGGGTGAAACACAGTTATCGACCATAGAAGCAAACAAAACGGAAGTAGTAAATGGAAGATTTAAGAGAGAGATTTTAAGCTTTTTAGGCAAGAGTATTTTAATGTAGCATCAAAGCATTTGATGCAAGACTTTGAGGTGACTGTTGCTCTTATAAATGCGTTTCATCCTGTTATAACTAACCGGGATGATGCTAGGGAAATTCTCAAATAATAAATGAAAATATGTACAGGGAAATAGGTTAGCAGATTATGTTGTACAAAATAATTTAAATAGAAGAAGAGCAGAATTTAGACCAATACCAGTTGATAACAATGTAGTAACAGATTTTCCACGACTGACATATAGCCAATTAGTATTAGTTTCCCTAGGAACATACCAAATACGACAGGCTCGTTCCTATTATGGGGAACATGTAAGGGCAGATGGCTCCTATGTAATAGAAGTGTGGAGGGAGGTTGACAATGACCTTTTAAGAGAGCTGTCGGCTTCAAATAGTACTTGGTTACTAAGAGGAAAAATTCACTCTCGCCATATTAGCAAAAAAACATATTTTGTACTAAAATATTAGTTGACAGCTCTCTAAGTGAAAGGCAAGCAATATTGCAATATTATTGTAATTGTATAGTAGGAAGGCGTACAGTAGGTTGTTGTGCGCATGTTGTGTCAATTATTTGGTACTTAAGTTGGGCTAGGCACCAAGAAAATATTTCACCCCCTGCACACTTCCTAGATTCTATTCTAATTGTGTATGAAGACGAATGATTTAATAAAGGAGAATGACTACCTACAAAATGTTTGTTTTCTTTATGTAAAACTAATCTAATTCCACATTATAGTTTACCGGGGAATCATAAACCTATCTACCCACTAAAAAGGTATCGTATCTAGGTGACTAGGTATCTGAAATGGACATGCATGTCAGATAATTAAGATGAATAAATAAATAGAAGTACTTAATATTCATTAAGTATAATTCTTACAATAACAAATCCATTTTTTTCTATAAGTAGGTACGAACTAATGCATCATCCACTGTATATCATTCACACGTTTATTTTATGCAATGAAAACCTATATCAAGACTTAACTATTAGTCATCTGAATATTACCAGATTGATAATTGCAAAATCCCTAACATAACCTCACCTCAGATTCGACCCCATATAACTTGATAATGCAATTGTCAATGAAACTGAAACTAATGTAGCTTAAAGTTGATGTTTTAATCTAACAAATAACACTCATTTGGAACTTGTAACGGTTCATCAAATTATGGGCTCGACGATGTATGGGAGATATATATAGACTCCTTTGTAACATGTCTATTTACCTTAAAATTAAGAATTTCCACTCCTTCCCTCACACTGATATTACTCCTGCCTCTGTTCTTTCTCCTCCTCCTTCCCTTCTTCTTCCTCCTTCCTAATATATTTAGTCTTATTTATTATTTTTATGTATCTATATTTTTTGGACCAAGCCTTTGTTTCATTGACTTGGTGAATTGTGGTGAGTTATTCTGATACATGTTTGTTGTAAAGGGTCTTTCAAATAGGGCGGGTCGATGTTGACAGTTTGTGGCGGCCATGTCGTTTTGGCGGCATCTGTCAAATGCGTTGTTTTTTTCTTCAGTTACTGATGCCAAATCACCATGGCAAGTTACACGATTGAGCAGCACGTCCAAATGATAAAACTTTATTATCAAAATGAATGTTCGTTAGTGCAAACGTTGCGCGCATTACGTCCATTTTACGGCAGACGCGGTGGCCCTTCAAAGTCGACTCTCCAACGTTTGGTGACCAAATTCGAGACGACTGGTTCGGTAAACAACCAACCAACACCCTTACGTCAAAGGAACGCCAGATCGGCCGAGAACATCGCTGCTGTCCGTGAGAGTGTGCAGGAGACTCTGTGACAGTCGATTTCTCACCGTGCACAAGAACTCGGCCTTTCGCAGACTTCAACTTGGCGAATTTTGCGTCGGGACTTGGGCCTACACCCGTACAAGATCCAACTGACCCAGGAGCTCAAAGTGAATGACCATAGACAACGCCGTTTGTTCGCTGACTGGGCTACAGAACGTTTGGAAAAGGATCTCGATTTTAGCGGAAAAGTCATCTTTAGCGACGAGACGCATTTTTGGATGAATGGTTTTGTTAATAAGCAAAATTGCCGACCACAACTCACATGAGGTTCACCAGGTGGTAATGCATCCACAAAAAGTTACTATTTGGTGCAAATTTTGGTCCGGCGGCGTCATTGGTCCGTACTTCTTCGAAAACGATGATGGCGAGGCCATTACTGTCAACACCGAGCGCTACAGATCAATGATTAACATTTTTTTTTAGCCTGAATTGAACGATATGGACGTGGACAAAATGTGGTTCCAACAAGACGGCGCTACGTGCCACACAGCAAGCGACACAATAGACATATTACATAGTTTTCTCAAGTCGCAGGTCTATGCCAATAATCCGCAATCAACCGATGCCCTAAAAGTCAACATAACGCAGGCCATCCGCTCAGATTCAGCTGGATCTATGCAGTAGAGTAATTGAAAATTGGACCTCTCGAATCCGTGCCACCGTTCGAAGCCGCGGTAGACATTTAAACGATGTCATATTTCATAAATAATGGCATAAATGGGCCTTTCAAATAATATTTTTCTTTTTTTAATATCTCACATACAGCATGGTTTATTTAATTTCAACATCGACCCGTCCTTGTTGAAAGACCTTTAGGAACTACTGGACCACCAGTTCATGCGAGGGCCAGACCACTTCCTCCCAACAGGTATCAAGGTAAAGAAAGAATTTAGGCGCATGCAAGAGATGGGCATCTGCAGGCCCCATTCAAAGGCGAGTGGGCGAGCCCTTTGCACGTGGTGGCGAAGAAGAAGGTTAAATTACGTAAAAACGTCTTAAGAATATTGAATTATACACCACCTATCCCAGGACCTTCTAACCCAAGACCTTCTAGCCCAGAACATTTTCAAGCTGCTATTCAAAATACTAATGAACGCAGAGAGTTGATAGCTGCTCAAAGAAGGCGGCAACTAAGAAAACGTAGAGCAGTAATGTATTCCAAAACAGCCAGTTTAAAGAAAAAGTTGCAAGACGAGATAAGGAAGAGAGAAAAATACCGTAAGAGATGTCTTAGACAAAATAAAATCTCTCTGACGTCTCCTGAAGCTAAAGCGTCAGCACTTCTGAAAAATGTTAAAGTTCCTGCAACGCGGCAACGGTAAAAAAGAAGCTTATTTTTTCGGAAGTTATTACTAAACAACTTAAAAAGAGCTACAGTAACCTAAAAAGCACAGTGATAAGAAGAAGTATTTTGAAATCCTGAAACCAGATCTTTTGAAGAAGAACAAAGTGCTACATTTACCAAAACCGTTTTTTAAACATGATACTTATAGAAATTATCTGCAGTGATTTTAATCTATGGTTGTAATATGCCTCACAGAGTGTTGTCTATGTAAAACTTTTGTCCATGCTCTCTTCTCTCCTTGATGTCAAGTGTAAGCTATGATTTCCAAGAAAACACTGATTGATTGCGTTCTTCTGTTGGTTTTGTACGCGCTAGGCTGCATCACAAATGGCGGATTCTGAAAACTTTATTGCTGAGACAACTTCACAGAGTGTATAATGTCATTAGTACATCAGCTAGCCGATATAGGCAAGAATATCGAAGATGATGAAGTCGCAGAAATACTGCTAAGTGGACTTACAGATAGATACGATGCACTTGTAGCGGTCTACACCCTTAGATCACATAAATAAAACCATAACCATATTTTGTATTGTAAAAACACGAAAACATTCCTTTGCAGTAAACACCACATAATTTGTTATTTCTCCGTTTGACACATGACAGTTTGCAATTACGTTCCATAGCTAATTACCATGGACACAAACATGGAACGCATTATTCTATGACTAATCATATTAATAAAAACATCACACAATACATGTAGTTATTTTAATTAGTTTTTCATCACACACATTTATTATATGGTATAAATAAACAATACTAACAATTATTTACACTATACAAAATATCAATAACAACAATGTTGTTAATACGTGTGAGGTTTCGTGAGCGAACGATAAACGGAGCGACACAATCATGACCGGCATTTTTAGTAGCTTTTCAAAAAACCCGAGTCATCTAGTGCGCTATAGAGAGTCCCTTGAACCGTACACCAAACCTCGCTCACAAACCTAGTTTTCCCGCTGAAACCTAGATTCCATGATTGTTACTCGTTCTGTCCGTATTGTGTTGTATCAAATTAAACAGTGTTTTTAAATTTATTTGTATTAATACATATTTAAGAAGAGGCGTGGTAATTTGAATATAAAACAGCTTATCACGATCGCGTGTAAATCATTTTACCCCGTCTACACTTCACTGGTGACCCCGAGAACGAACACTGAAGCCTTCAGGAGCCAAGATGTCGACCGGAGCAGCTCACGGAACGAGTGCAGAAGGAGCGTCGGCAGAGAGCCAGGACGTCTGCCGTGTCAGCGTCAAATTGCCGCCATTTTGGCCAGAAGAGCCGGCACTTTGGTTTGCCCAGGTAGAAGGTCAGTTCACCATCGCGGGCATTACTGCCGACTCCACCAAATTTTATACCGTCATCGCGCAGCTCGACCACCGATTTATGGTCGAGGCAAGGGACATTATAGAAAATCCCCCGGCGCAGGATAAGTATATCAAGCTCAAAGCTGAGCTGACACGGCGACTCTCCGACTCGCACGAGAAGAGGGTACAGCAGATTCTCAACCGCGAGGAGCTAGGCGACCGCAAGCCGTCGCAATTTTTACGGCACCTGCAGACGTTGGCCGGACCACATGTGCCTGAGTCATTCTTGGCCACGTTGTGGGCGAGTAGGTTGCCCACAAATATACAAACAGTTATTGCATCGCAACCTAATCTCGCCCTTCAGTCTGTCGCAGATTTAGCCGACCGCGTGCACGAGATCGCGCCGACCCCAGCACCGGCACTCGCAGCAGCCTCCGCCGTAGCAGCAGTGGCGAGCGCGAGCACCAGCAGCAGCGAGATCAGCGAGCTGAAACAGTGCATCGCTGCATTAACACTCCTGCAGGGCTATTGGCTATCTTTTTCATGGTCAGTGACTAACAGGCTTCAGTTGTCCACCGAACTTTGATGATAACTGAGAATTTCATAACATTGGTATTGCGTATCACAGTAAGTGGATATCACGTTACGGTGACTTTCAGACCGGGAACGGTGCTCTTCGTCCCAACACTTGACGCCTATATTTTTTATCGACTATTATGCGGCTAAGTTGAGTAACGCCTTTTGAGAGTTACAATACTTCATTTTAGGGACCATTTTATATTAAGCGGTTTTTATACACTTGAAACGTGAAACTGGCGGTAAATTCAATCTTGTGCAGTTGTAATTCGACAGTCTAACGGAATTCAATCAAATAGTGTGTTTGCTTGTGATAATAAAGTGTAACTTTGTGAAAATAAATCCTTAAAGGTAAGTAAATAAAACCACAAAATAGATATGCTCCCTCGTTTATAATGAGGGAGATACGGGATGATGTACATAGCTATGTACATCGTTTAGGATGATATACATAGCTATACTGTACATATTATTTCGAGATTATTGTAACACTGTCTGAATGGGCTCAATCGGGACTTTATAATAAAAGGAGTGGACTGTATTAAAATAGGTGTAATACCATAATTTACAAAGAATAAAACAATGAAATGCCCGTGGTCGAGCGCGTCTGTGAGCTGAGTGGCGTGGAGGGCACGCAGCGGACGTCGAGTCGCAGGGTTCGGTACCCCGACACCCCGCGCCGTCCCCTCGGTCAATCACGCGCATATGTGATGCGCCGACATATTCCCCGGGTTGAAGGGAAGTCTTCAATCTTCGACTGGAAGGGGGCAGATGCAGTTGAAGGCACGACGAATGGTGCCCCGCTTCGTCTTCAGTTCGGCCACTCTCGTGACCCCGTCGACGCCGGGATAGGTCTTTGTGACCCGGCCCAGGGACCAGAGCAGAGGTGGCGTTGTTTTGTCCTTTATCAGGACTAAGGACCCCGGCTTCACTTCACCTCTGGAATGAAACCACTTGGATTTTGCCTGCAGCAGAGAAGTGTACTCATTATGAAACCGTCGCCAGAAATGCTGCCTGATGTGCTGGATTCTCTTCCAGCGATCCAATCGCGTGATGTTGGCTTCAGTCACCTGAGGATGTGGTACTGATAAGAATGGCCGTCCAATTAGGAAGTGGAAGGGAGTGAGTGCCGAAAAATCATTAGGGTCTGAAGAAAGAGGAGTAAGAGGACGTGAATTAAGAACCGCCTCTATGTGAGTGAGACAGGTAGCCATCTCTTCGAAGGTGAAATGAGTAAGATGCAGTAGCCGTTTTAAATGATGCTTACATGATTTTACAGCAGCTTCAGCCAATGAATTAAAATGAGGGCTGTATGCAGGCGTGAAAATAAATTCAATACCCTGCTGTGCCATTTCAGATGCAACATCTGATGATTGCAAGAACCTATACATCTCGTTTGATGCGCCAACAAAGTTAGTCCCGTTATCGGACGTGATGCTTCGAGGCTTGCCTCGACGCGCCACGAAACGATTTAGAGCGGCCATGTAGGCCTCAGTGGTGAGGTCGGTGACGAGCTCCAAATGTACGGCTTTCACTGCCGAGCAAACAAAGATGCACATATAGGACTTTGTAAGTTTGCATCCTCGACCTTTACGATTGGCCACCAATACTGGCCCAGCATAGTCAACATAACTATTTAGAAAAGGAAACTCAAGATTTGTTCTTGAGCTAGGAAGTTGACCCATTATAGGCTGAACGTTCTGAGCCTTATGTCGAAAACATTTGAGACACTTATTCACGACAAATCTAGATAAGTTTCTGCCACCTAGAGGCCAGTAAGTTTGTCGTATATGTGACAATAACAACTGTGGACCAGCATGTACAAGCTTTAAATGTTGCATTTGAAATATAAGTTTTGTAAGTATGTGCTTACTGCATAAAACAATAGGATGTTTCACACTAAAATCGTAGGGGGAGTTATCGAGCCTCCCGCCCACGCGAATGAGGTTATGATTGTCAATGAACGGTGTCAGAGGAAGCAATCTACTTTTGCGTGGTAATTTTTGTCCAGACTTTAACAAATTATACTCTTCTGGAAACATTTCAAGTTGTGAATAATGTATAATTATATTTAATGAATTTTCTAGTTCTGTTGTAGAAAAATTACCATGCAATTTGTTTTTATTTTTTACATTGTAAATAAAGCGTTGTACATATGTAAATATATTTTGAATTTTTGTTAAGCTAGAATACTTTACTAATAACTCATGAATGATTGATGAATTAATGGTTACGTCTGAATGATAATTACTTAATGAATGTTTGTCACTATCACTACTAATGAAATGAGTCACTACTTCCGGCAGATTATCTTTCCCGCTGTTGGGCATGCTAGGCCACTCATTTTCACTATGCTGTAAAAATGAGGGTCCAGACCACCACAGAGGTGTGTCTATGATAACGTCGGCCCTGAGACCACGGGAAACAAGATCCGCCGGGTTGTCCTTCGACGGTACGTAGCTCCAGGTATGACCATAAGTACTTTCTTGTATCTCATTGACTCTGTTTCTAACAAAAGGTTTAAGTTGGTTAGAAGGAGTAGAGAGCCAACCCAGAACTATGGTTGAGTCGCACCAGAATCTACATCTATGAATGGGCATGGTAAGCGATTCCTGAACCTTAGTACACAGCCTTGCACCCAACAAAGCTCCACAAAGTTCAAGCCTCGGTATCGTCGTTGGTTTGATGGGCGCTACACGATTTCTAGAGACTAGAAGTTGTACGCTCATGGATCCACTGCCATTACAAGACCGAATGTACACACAAGCGCCATACGCCCTCTCGGACGCATCGGTGAAGACGTGTACTTCATGTGTAATAGAGCCTTCACGCAAAACCCAACGAGGAATTTTTAAGCTGTTTAATGCTGTTATTGTGCCTTCAAATGTAGACCAAAGGTTTCTGACTTCGTGCGATACTTCGTCATCCCAGTCATACTTATCTAGCCATAGACGCTGCATGATTATTTTTGCTTCGACGACGCACGGGCCTACGAGGCCTAGTGGGTCAAAGATTTGACTGATAACAGAAAGAACATGACGTTTGGTGACTTTAGCAGTGGAGGTGATATTTATAGTATAAGTAAGTGTATCAGAGTCACAAACCCAGTTAAGACCTAAAGTCTTAGATTGAGATAAGTTTGGACCGTGTTCAGAAAAATGTAAAGTATTATGTAACTCGTTACTATGTGTAATTTCTTTAAGAATTTGAGTATTATTTGACCGCCATTTACGTAAATTGAATTTTGCAGATGATAGAACCGAGTGTACCTTTTTTGAAATGTCAACAGCTGCAGCTATGGTATCCCCTCCACTAAGAAAGTCATCGACGTAGAAGTCACGTCGTATGGCACATTGGACACGACTATCCTCAATGTTATCAGCCAAACTTACTAGACACTTAGTGGCTAAATAGGGTGCAGAAGTTGTACCATAGGTAACAGTATTTAAAGTATAGGTCCTAAGAGGTTCTGAAGGTTCAAACCTGAAAATTATTTTTTGAAGAGGTCGTTGGACTGGATTTAACTCTATGGCCCTGTACATTTTTTCCACGTCACCTGAGACCACGTACCTATGCTGACGAAAACGTGTTAAAATGGAAAACAGATCGTCTTGAACTACGGGACCGACCATCTGAATGTCGTTAAGTGACACCCCCGAACTGGTAGAAGCTGATGCGTCGAATACTACGCGTAGTTGTGTAGTGGTGCTAGAACTGCGAATGACTCCATGATGCGGAATGTAATATGTACTCATGGAGTTTTCTGGTGATGGAGTACAGTCTGAGTCTAACGTCATATGACCTAGGCGCTCATATTCTCTCATGAACTCATTATATTTTTTATGAAATGATGGATCGCGTTTAAATCGCCGTTCAAGGGAAAAAAAACGATTCCTAGCATTCCTGAAAGAATGACCTAATGTACTAGGATCCCCTTTTAAAGGCATAGTGACGACGAATCCCCCACCATCATTACGAGCGGTGGTTTGAGCAAAAGACTGCTCACACATTCTCTCCTCAAGTGAGAGTGAATGTTTTGAAGCGACGTTGTCAAGCTCCCAAAATAAAGTGAGGTCAGGAGTGACGTTGGAATGATGGCAAAAATGATTAGCGGAAAAACATGATTGGTGCGAAATACTACCTGAAACTAACCATCCTAACTTGGTCTCGCATAATTTAGGTAGGTTTTTCCCTAAGTCTATCGTTTTGCTACCTAAGACATTCCAGAAAACTTCAGCCCCTACCAGGATGTCTACGACCGACGGAACGTTAAAGTTCGGGTCTGCAAGCGTAATACCTGAAGGAATAGGGACGTGATTGATATGCACGAAAGAAGACGGTAGAACCTTTGTGATTTCAGGCAAAATGTGACACTCGATATCTACAGTAAAGGCACAGCATAAAGACTCTATTGAGAGATGACAAGACTGTGTACTGGTGGATATGTGATTATTAATACCCGTTACCTTGGTGCTCGTACCGCGTCGTAACAAACCCAGCTTCTCTGATAAGCTCTGCGTAACAAAGTTCGCCGTACTGCCGTTGTCCAACAGTAGGCGCGCAGTGTACTTCTTACCCGTCACGCCACTCACGTTCACCATAGCTGTGGACAGTAAAACATGCGCAGAAGTAGCAAGCTGCATGGAATTGGCTGAAAGCACAACATTTGAAGAAGGCAAAGCAGAAGGCAGTGCAGAAGGCATGGCAGAAGGCAATGGATTGGAAGCAAGTTTGGGCTCGTTACTTTCCAAATGCAAAAGCGTATTGTGCTTTGTTTTGCAATATTTGCAATGTGAAAATCTGCATTTCTTAGAATTATGTCCAAAACGTAAGCAATTTATACAAACATTAAATTCAATTGCCTTTTGTATGCGATTTTCTACGGACAAATTTCTAAAAGATTCACATTTAAATAATGTATGTGCTTGGGAGCAAAGTGGACATTTACTGTTTTTATTAATATTATCCAATTTTTTATTTGTTTGATTGTATTTAGAATCAGTTTTATTTGTATGACTATTATTCAAGGCGACAATACTATTAATTTCAAAAGAACTATGATTCGACTCCACTGATTCTAACCAGTCCGCTTTCCTGCTTAAAAATGAACAAAATTGTATTAAATTTGGATCATCTTTAAACGTATTGTTTCGATGTTCTTCCCAGTCACGACTTGTTATTAAATCTAATTTTTTAACCATAAAATAAATAATAATATCGTCCCAATACTGAGTGGGCTTTTTTAAAGTAGTTAGTGCCCTAACATTTTTATTAATAACATCAACAAGGTTTCTGATGGAAACACTTGACTCTTTTGTAATGGGTTCGACATCAAATAAGGCTTGAAAATGATTTTTCACAAGAAGTCGGTTGTTATTGTAACGTTCACACAACAGGTCCCACGCAAGATTATAATGATCGGCTTTAAAATCAATATTTTTAATAATTAAAGCCGCATTTCCTTGGAGTGAAGCTCGCAGGTAGTGGAACTTATTGATATCACTTATGCTAGAATTGTCGTGAATCAATGACCCAAAGGTATCCCTAAACTCAAGCCAGCATTGGTAGTTCCCATCGAAATGAGGCAAATCTATTTTAGGCAAACGAACAAATGAATTCCTAAATGAAACATGTGCACCTGAGTCAGCATCTTTGAAGCCCGCCTCCGACGCAGCACCGTTGGCCGTGACACCGAGCAGGCTGCGCGTGAGTGCCACCAGGTTGAAGAAATGGCGGTCAAAGTCCTCACGCTCAGCCAACGCAGTCTCGTCGTCATCGGAAAGCACTTCGATCTGTGTCTGTAAGGCATCAAAGTCGGTGTGTAAGGCTTCAAATTTATTAAAACGCTCCTCTAAATCTAACCGTTGCAACTCAGATATTGCGGAACTACTTTTTACTAAATTTAAATAGTTGCTGTAAATAGTAAGCTTCGATTTAATTGAACTACGTTTCTTTATGAAAGTTTTTATATTATCTGCCATTGTAAAGTTAAATAACAACTGGACGCACTGATGCTAATGAACTTAATAGATAAAAAACTGCAAAACAGCTGTGCGTTAATGAAAGGGATCGAGAATTAGTGTCAAGGTCAATGACTCAACACGTTAACAAAGTATGAATTTGCCAATGACCAAGCGTTTTCGATACAAAATATGCGTATTTTAACACGTAGTGCCGTAGAAAACACTATAAAAACACTAATATTGAAGCACACTGTATGAAAACTGAAAGATAGGAAGATGAACAACGTTTTTCGGCAAGAAAAAGAAAGCAGAAAAATAACTAATTGGAACGGACTCACTCAAATACAGTAAATATACTCCCAAAGAATGACATCAGCTCCCACGATGACGATGCAGGCTGCCTCGGGAACGACTTCACTGTTCTTTTCTTCGTGGCCGTACCGCGTGGTGCTCGCGAGCGGTCAAAGTCCGCAAAGGTGAACACGACGACCGACGATGTGGACGGCGTTAATTACGGCAATACCGGTAATTACTTTTGCGCAATCGAAGGACCACTGAATGGGCTCAATCGGGACTTTATAATAAAAGGAGTGGACTGTATTAAAATAGGTGTAATACCATAATTTACAAAGAATAAAACAATGAAATGCCCGTGGTCGAGCGCGTCTGTGAGCTGAGTGGCGTGGAGGGCACGCAGCGGACGTCGAGTCGCAGGGTTCGGTACCCCGACACCCCGCGCCGTCCCCTCGGTCAATCACGCGCATATGTGATGCGCCGACACTGTCTGTATAGTTTTGTAATTTCATACTATTTTGCGTAGACAGTTTTGTCTTAATTTGTTTTTCTCTGTTAACAGTTATTTTAACCTGTAATTAGCGACTGTGCAAGTCCAACGCTAATTGTTATCTATACCTACTTATGATATATTGTATACAGAAGCTAGTTTAGTAATAAATAGTTTGGTTTAATAAATAAATGCATCACAATGTTACTTATAAATTTATGTAAATATTAAAGCATTACCTTAGTATTTTATACATCATAATATGTATATTATTTTTCAACATGTTTCACAAAACAAATCAGTTTATTCACATAAAATAACCAATTAAAAAATAATATTATTACAAGAAAATAAGAATTTTAGTATATCACACACAATAGAATATTACAAATTATTCTTTAGCGTTCCATAATCTTTGGACTTAATTCACATAAATTAATCAATAAAAAAAAAAAATAATATTACTTATTACAAAGAATTTTTGATTATTATGAGCAATATTACGATTAATTAGCGATAAACTCTATCTCTGACAACTCCAATGGGTTACTAGCGTCACGTAAGCGGCGTCTCTCAATTCGCAGAAGACTTTGTTTTCGCTGTTCTTCAGCAAATCCCAGCAATAATAAACGTGCCATACTTCTGCCACGAACAAGACTCACAATAAAACAACGTAAAACGTAATATTTACACGCTTCACTTCAATACCGGCTTCGGTGATCATCACTAGAACTTCTAAAACACTACCTTTGAGTAGTGTCTTTCACGAAAGCCACGACGAACTAAATGATTATCAATTTTATGTCCACTAAGCTTAGGCAATCGCAATCTTACAAGTATCGATACAAAAACATCTGTCAAAATGTGTTACGGTGCCTATCAGCGATACTGGGTGCTTATGACGTCATTCTAGTTAGTCACTGAAGATAACCAATACGAATCTACTTGTTTGACAGCTAATCGATGTACACTTTGCCAAATGATCATCATTATGAACTGTCAACAGAGATACGCAATAGCCCTGCAGGTGGCGGCACTACAGAAAGGGCAGGTACACCATGGCTCGCGTAGCCATCATAGGCACCGCCGTGGTAGCAGAGGACCGCCCTCAGGCCACCGCCGTAGTCGCTCGCGTTCCAGAAGCACGTGGAACGATGCCCACTGCTACTACCATAATAGGTTCGGTGACAAGGCCACGCGGTGCACCACGCCGTGTACGTATGCGGGAAATGTCGCCGGCAGCCAGAAATAGCGTTAAATGGCTGCCCCAACCAACCACGCCGCCTATTCGTGACTGATCGGACCACTAAAACCACGTTTCTTGTGGACACAGGATCCGACCTGTGCGTGTACCCACGTACTTCACTCCAGCAGCGGCGCAGTAAAACCGGGTATCAACTCTTCGCGGCCAACGGAACCGCCATCGACACATACGGCTGGGTCGAGCTCCATCTGAACTTAGGGCTCCGCCGCGTGTATACATGGAAGTTCGTGGTCGCGGACGTAACTAAGCCCATAATAGGTGCCGACTTACTGGCACACTATAATTTATTAATAGATTTAAAAAATTACCGGCTCATCGATGGGCTGACCCAGCTGTCGTCTACGGCGTCATCTGCGGCCGGCTCAACATCGGACATCGCCTCCGTCAAGTCGATCGGTGGTACCACGGCGTACCACAAGGTCCTGCGACAGTACCCGGAGATCACGCGGCCAGCTGGAACACAAGGTCAGGTCAGTCACAACACAGTCCACCATATACGGACAACGCCTGGCCCACCTGTCTTCAGCCGACCACGCCGCCTTGCCCCGGACAAGCTCAAAGTCGCCCAGAAGGAGTTTGAGGCAATGATGGCCAACGGAACGGCAAGACCATCAGAGAGTTCGTGGTCATCACCACTCCACCTCGCTCCTAAGAAGGACAGCAGCTGGCGACCATGTGGGGACTACAGGGCACTGAATGCCCGTACTATCCCGGACCGGTATCCCATCCCTCACATCCAGGACTTCACAAATCAGCTGGCTGGCAGCACTATTTTCAGTAAAATCGATTTAATCAAGGCATATAATCAGATTCCTGTCCAGCCAGCTGATATAGACAAGACTGCCATCACCACACCGTTCGGACTCTATGAATTTCCGTTCATGACGTTCGGTCTGAGGAACGCAGCGCAGACCTTTCAGCGGTTCATGGACGAAGTGCTGCGTGGGCTGCCGTTCTGCTACTGTTACTTGGATGATGTGCTCTTATTTTCACAGACGGCAGCCCAGCATACCGAACACATGCACCAGCTGTTCAAGCGGCTGTCCTCGTACGGGATACTAATCAACACAGCCAAGTGTGAGTTTGGTCGTGACACTATTACCTTTTTAGGTCACGAGGTGTGTGCAGAAGGTGTTCGTCCCTTACCGGAGAAGGTACAGGCGATCCAGGATTACCCAGCTCCCAAGACCGTCAAGGAGATGCGTCGCTTCCTGGGTATGTTCAACTTCTATCGTCGCTTTGTGCCTGACGCAGCTCGCTTGCAGTCGCCGCTCAACGTCGTCCTCACTGGCCCAAAAACGAAAGGAACACAGGCTATAGTGATGACACCAGAAATGCAAACAGCTTTCAATGCGTGCAGGAAAGGCTTAGCTTCAGCCGCTTTACTAGTCCACCCGGACACCTCTGCTGATCTAGCTATTTTTACAGATGCGTCCGACGTCTCCATAGGCGCAGTGCTGCAGCAGAAGGCGGGGGACACCTGGACCCCACTGGCATTCTTCTCACGACGCTTGTCCACATCGCAGAAGAAATACAGCCCGTATGACAGGGAGCTCTTAGCCATCCACGACGCAGTCAGGTACTTCCGACACATGGTCGAGGGTAGGCACTTCACCATATTCACGGACCACAAACCCCTGTCATACGCGTATGCGCACTGCCGTGAGAACTGCTCACCCAGACAGTACAGATACTTAGATTTTATAGCGCAATTCACCACGGACATTAAATTCATTGCAGGAAAGGACAACGTCGTGGCAGATGCCTTGTCACGCGTGGAAACATTAACAGTTCCAAAATTGGACTACGCAGCCCTTGCACATACCCAGGAAAGCGACCCTGAACTGCAAGGACTCCTAACGTGCAACAGCACATGACTTAAGCTCAAGAGAGTACAGCTTCCGGAATCAAACATAGAGCTTTACTGCGACACCTCCACTAATGACATACGCCCTTATGTTACAGAGCCATACAGAAGGAGTGTGTTCCAGAAGCTTCATCAGCTGAGCCACCCCGGTAGACAGGCCACGGTCAAATTAATTTCTTCCCGATTTGTTTGGCCTGGTCTGAAGAAGGACTGCCGGGCATGGACCAGAGAGTGTATAGAGTGCCAGAAGAACAAGATCTCGCGGCACACTTCCTCTCCCACCTCTCCCTTCCCTATTCCTTCCCAGCGCTTCTCGCATGTCCACATGGACATTGTGGGCCCACTAATGCACTCAAATAATTACAGGTATGTTCTCACCGTCATCGACCGCTTTACCCGCTGGCCTGAGGCATACCCCATTGCCGACATCACCGCTGAGACCTGCGCCCGCACCTTCATCGCCGGCTGGGTGTCTCGCTTCGGCTGCCCACAGCGCATCACCACCGACCGGGGCGCGCAGTTCGAGAGCAAACTCTTCCACGCTCTCACTGCGACCCTCGGCAGCCAGCATCGGCCAACCACGGCGTACCACCCAGCCTGCAATGGCATGGTCGAACGCCTCCACCGCCAGCTCAAGGCGGCCATCCGATGCCACACCGACACCAACTGGTCCGACGTTCTGCCTCTCGTGCTGCTCGGCATCCGCAGCGCCTGGAAGGAGGACATCAATGCATCAGCTGCGGAGTTAGTCTACGGTGAACCGCTACGTTTACCGGGTCAATTCATCTCACCAACAGGGTCCGGCACTGTAGACTACGCCGACTTCGCAGCACGTCTTCGACAGCAGATGGCCAACTTGTCGCCAACACCGGCGAGCCGTCACGGCCAGAAGGCATTCTACGTGCCCCGCAGCTTGGCAACGGCGACTCATGTCTTCCTGCGACATGACGCCGTGCGCCGACCACTCGACCCGCCATACACCGGGCCGTTCAAAGTGCTGCAGAAGGGCGAGAAAACATACAAGATTGAGGTGAGGGGAAAGGAGACAACCGTGACTGTTGATAGGTTGAAGCCCGCTTACCTCAACAACGAAGAAGACGTCGCCCCAAACAGCCAACCTCAGAGTTCGACGAACGGCGCCAAAACGTCATTGCCACAAGCCGGTGACATAAAGAAAACCCGTTCCGGTCGAACTGTCCGCTTCCCGGACTACTATCGCCCGTAGCAACGGCTACGGTCTCAGAGGGGGAGTAGTGTAGCGGTCTACACCCTTAGATCACATAATTAATAAAACCATAACCATTTGTATTGTAAAAACACGAAAACATTCCTTTGCAGTAAACACCACATAATTTGTTATTTCTCCGTTTGACACATGACAGTTTGCAATTACGTTCCATAGCTAATTACCATAAACACAAACATGGAACGCATTATTCTATGACTAATCATATTAATAAAAACATCACACAATACATGTAGTTATTTTAATTAGTTTTTCATCACACACATTTATTATATGGTATAAATAAACAATACTAACAATTATTTACACTATACAAAATATCATCAATAAAAACAATGTTGTAAATACGTGTGAGGTTTCGTGAGCGTACGATAAACGGAGCGACACAATCATGACCGGCATATTTAGTAGCAATTCAAAAAACCCGAGTCATCTAGTGCGCTTTAGAGAGTCCTTCGTACCGTACACCAAAACCTCGCTCGCAAACCTAGTTTTTCCGCTGAAACCTAGATTCTATAATTGTTACTCGTTTTGTCCGTATTGTGTCGTATCAAATTAAACAGTGTTTTGTCCATTAATTAAATTTATTTGTATTAATACATATTTAAGAAGAGGCGTGGTAATTTGAATATAAAACAGCTTATCACGATCGCGTGTAAATCATTTTACCCCGTCTACACTTCATTCCCACCAGGGAAACTGGAACGCGCCTCCTCGGTACCCGGCGAACAGGGGGGGGGGCGAGGAGGTTACCACAGGAGACCAGCAGCGACCTCAACAGTTCGCCGACCTTACACAACACCAGCGCAGCAGCCGCAGCGGAGTACGACTCAGGACAAATCACGTGCCCCGGCGCAGAGTCACCACTAGCTCAGGTACATGCGGGTAGACTTACCCACTTTTACGATTGTTGGTTACAAATAACAAACAATAATGTTGTTCTTGATTGGATAAAATATGGTTATTCCATACCATTTCGAACAGCTGTAAGTCAGTCAACAATACCGCAAAATAATGGCGACAAACGTTTTATATTGAATTTAAAACCTTTGAACAAATTAATCCTTAATGAGCATTTTAAGATGGAGTATTACCGGACGGCTTGTAAATTAATACCGCGTGATGGATACTTGGCCACCATTGATCTTAAGGATGCATACTTTCTCTTGCCTATTCGACCGTCTGATCGCAGATATTTGAAATTTCAGTTTCGACCTAGTAATTCTATTAAAACATACACATATAATTTTAATGCATTACCTTTCGGTTTAAATCTGTGGCCCCACGGATATTTACTAAGCTTATGAGGGAAGTAATAGCTGATCTTAGATTTCGCGGATTTCAATCCGTGTGTTATTTAGACGATATTTTATGCATCGGCAATACTTATGCTCAATGCGTTGAGAACGTCAAAGAAACGTTGAGATTACTCCGTTGTCTAGGTTTTGTCATCAACTACGACAAAAGTAGTTTGACGCCACAACAATCCTGTAAGTTTTTAGGATTTGTTTACAACACGCGAAACCTAAGTATATGTCTACCTTCCGATAAACAAAGTAAAATTGCAAAATTGGTTACAAAGTTTACTAAGTTACCATCATGTTCTATTCGTGAATTCGCTCAACTTATTGGCATTTTGGTTGCCGCATGTCCGGCAGCTAAGTACGGATGGATGTACACCAAGGTCTTAGAAAGAGAAAAATATCTTGCTTTGCTTAAACATAATAACTATGAAGCCAATATTAACCTACCTAAGGTTATATTAGAGGATTTAATTTGGTGGTCGTCAAACATTTTTACTACATCCCATTTCATGCGGCAACCAAACTTTGAACTCGAAATTTATACCGATGCTTCTAGAACAGGATGGGGTGCTGTCTGTAAAAACCAGGAAGTAAACGGTAAATGGAAGGCCACAGAAAAAGCAAACCATATTAATTACTTAGAGCTAATGGCTGTTTTTCTAGGCTTGAAATCATTTGCCCATAATGTAACTAACTGTGCAATATTACTACGTATAGATAACACAACCGCGATAAGTTATGTGAATCGTATGGGAGGTATACAATACCCACCGCCACCCCACCTTAACGACTTATCTCGATTACTTTGGATGTGGTGCGAGCAGCGCGGCCTTTGTATATTCGCGTCATATGTGAATACCAAGCAAAACCACGCAGACGCCGCCTCCAGAATAACCAATCCGGACACTGAATGGTCACTCTCTAATGAGGCCTATTTAGAAATCACACGATACTTTGGTAAACCAGAAATAGATCTTTTTGCTTCACGCGATAACGCTAAGTGTACCCGATTTGTTTCATGGAAACAGGATCCGGACGCGGAAACCATAGACGCATTCACTATAAGTTGGCATACAGACTACTTTTACGCCTTTCCACCATTCTCGTTGGTACTAAAATGCCTCAGAAAGATTATTGAAGATGAGGCCCATGGTATACTGGTGTATCCTTACTGGCCCTCACAGCCATGGTTTCCGCTCCTTCAAAACATTTTAGTTTCGGACGTGTTTTATTTAAATCCCAATAAAAACCTTCTGCAATCTCATTTCAGAGATTACCACCCCTTACACAAGAATCTTACCCTGGCTGTCGCGAGGCTCTCCGGGCGTCGTTCTCGAGAAAGGGTGCCTGCACGGAATCATCAACTCTGATGTTATCCTCGCTCTCGGACAGTACCATTAAACAGTATAATACCTCACTCAAATTATGGTGGGAATATTGCATCACGAAAAACATCGATGTATATAATCCGTCGAAAACATCAATCCTTACATTTCTAGCAACACAATTTAATAATGGTTGTGCTTATGGCAGTCTCAATTCCCACCGATCTGCTTTGTCAGTTTTCATTGGCAATAATATCGGTTCAGACGAATGCGTAAAGCGATTACTTAAGGGTGCATACAAAATGAAACCCGTAAAATCTAAATATTCTAGCACCTGGGATCCTCAATTAGTTTTAAATCTAATTTCCACATGGATTCCCAACACAGATCTCTCACTTGAAAAAATAACTAAGAAACTTGTAATCTCTTTAGCTATTTGCACGGCTAGATGGATTAAACAAGTCCTGGCAGAGAGCGGGGTTAACATTAGTGTATTTGGTGCTCATAGTACGCGCCACGCGTCGACCTCCGCTGCGAGCTCTGCTGGCGTCAATATCGAAACCATTCGCAAAACAGCTGGCTGGACCAGCTCGTCTAACAATTTTGCCCGGTTTTACAACCGAAGTATATTAAATGAAGGCGAATTTGCCCAATCTGTTTATTTATCATCCCAAAATCAACAATTAATTGATCAATGATTAAAAAATGTTAATAACTTTAGAAATAAACTTACTTACCTAAGTAGGTACCTACCTAAGGAAGTAATAATAAAATTATTGTACTATTATTATGATTAAAACTATAATGAGTAATTATGACTTTAATTTCAAAAACTTTCTGCTCTTAACATCTACGGTGTAATAATTCATATATGAATAATGAAGCAAGGAATATATAATATATGATTAAACGAACTTCCAAGTGAAGTTCTATCATTATTATATGAGTTGCTTCATTAGAATATATGAACACCCTCCCTCCCTAGTATTTTCCCATGTAATAGAAAGTTTTGTATGGGTTACACTACTCTAAAAATGAACAAACAACAAGATGGCGCACTGGGGATGGGCCGACCGGAAATTTGTTTATGGTTGTTTTAAAAAATCTTTAAAAAATGTGCGGAGTTACCATGTAAATAAGGAAACTACGTTGTAATAATTCATATATTCTAATGAAGCAACTCATATAATAATGATAGAACTTCACTTGGAAGTTCGTTTAATCATATATTATTATTCGATCTAGAAAAGTAAAGAAGTAAAATCAAACAAAGCATGTATGATGTAACAAAGACCGTTGATCAAACTGTACATGTGCTTATTTGTTGATATAAATAAAATGAATTTGCTCCAGCAACTATGTTAACTTGTGTTTATTAAATAGATAAATAATGATTCCAAACATTTTAATGCCAACTAAGAGAAAATGTATCTTAGTTAGTCTGCATTTTTTTCAGTGCGTTCATTCGTCTCACTCGCGTACATTTTTGCTTATCTAGCGTTCAACCTTTCGCGCTTACATTGTGTACCTACACTACATCCCCCCAAAATTAAAAAAAACATTTTTACACATTATCTTAAAAGCAGGTGCTAGGTGCAACCCAGCCCCTTGCTACTGAATATGGGCACATGGTTGTTACGTTATAATGTTTTTCTTCCTAAAGTTGTATTGTTGACATTGTTATAGTAATAAACTTTGATATTTACTATTGTTTCTTTGTTATACCCTGACCTTTATTATTTTGCGGACACCTGTTTTTCAAGGGTCCGACTTGACATTGTTGTTATGCACAATATGTTTCAAAAATATGTTAAGGGTGGTTGCCATGACGACCTACTCTGCAATAAAAAATTAAACACCCCCTTAGGGCCCAGAGTATTTGTTATGACAACGCCGCTAATAGATTACGTAAATACAATAATAACCCTCTTCTATACTTACTCACTAAGTGAAGCCAGTAATGCTGGCGCCAGTCCTGCAGACAAGCCAGCGTTGGCCTGACCCCTGTTGTTTAGACGAGGCCATTCATTCATGAATTTTTCTTCGGGTGTGCACACGTTTGAAGTTAAAAAATGAATTCGCGGCAAAGTTTGTTAAAAAAGAAAAATTTAAGGAACATCTCTGCACTATTAAGAGAAGAGTTAATTGATATATTAGAAAAAAAGAAAGCGAAACGACTTTGGATAAGAAAATGGTTAAGCGATAGACCTATAACTGGAGCTTCTGCATTGTTGCTGAAACAACTAAGATTAGAAGATCCTTCTGAGTACAGGTTGGCGTTGCGGGTTACTGCTGAAAACTTTGATGAGTTACTTTCACTTATACAGAGCTCGATTCAGCGCCAAGACACTCTGATGAGAGATGCATTACCAGCAAAAATAAAATTAGAAGTAACGTTATCGTTCTTAGCAATTGGAATGAGTTATCGAAGCCCGAGTCATTTTTACCGTGTTTCCAAACCGAAGTTTGTCGAACAATTTATGAAGCATTAAAAAGTTTATTAAGGTGTTTGTTTATTTACTTAATATTGAAATAATAAGGCACAAATTGTTTCAAAATACAACAACCATTAAGCGTTATTGAGGCGTGTTGAATGACATCACTGTTGTCTACGCTTTCGCCGTAACTGTCATAATTATATGGAGTTTGACCGGGATTGTGATGCCGGTCGTATTTTATTGCAGATTCTTCTACTTTTGTTTAATTAAACGTGGAGTATCAAAAGGAATTAAAAATGCCGGTTTTGTTAACCAAAAAAAACAAAGTTATAATTTTTTTTTTCTTAATTTTTACAATAGTGTTGGCATGGTCCATAAACAAAAATTTCTAATAAAGGTAGGTTCACACAGTTTGTAACACCCTCCACAGCCCGTACTATACAAGTACAATTATCACTTATTCTAATAATTACTAGGGTGTGCAAGTATGTACTAATAAACATAAACATTTCTATCTTTCATACTTGACTTGTGACACAGATTGACCAATAATCAGAATTTAACATGAATTTAAATTACAATTTTAAATATTTACTTCTGAATAAAAATGTTGTTTATCTAACGCAAAATTGATATTACTAGCAAAAGCTCTTTTTCCTATAAGTATACAGCACAACAACAGCTCAACTTGAATGTTGCCTAATTATAACCCCAAATTAACTCAGGTATTTATTTTTAATAACAGACTTCTTATATATTGATGGGTTTATTTTCTATAAATACAAATTCTTATAACGGAGTCACATTTTGATATCTTTATTCCAACAGAGTCACTTCACAGATAAAATATAACATGGATAAGGGCGGGCTGCCTACTTGTCACAGACTATAAAATCTAACATTTATTACACAGTATTTACTAAGTTACACCATGGTTTCAGAAATATGGGTTCAGAATACTCAGACAGGTTGACTGAAATCATCTAAAAGAAAAAACTAAATTTTATAGTTAATAAGCAAAATTAAATTGGAATTGCTCAACATCAGGGAAACCTGTGAACAGAGAAATATTATTAGTTACAGAGTATACTTACTAGGCATTTTCACAACTCTGCCAAAACGAGTTGTCTTCTCTGAAGTCTGACCCGTCTCAGTCATGGAAATGTTCTCTATCTCTCCAGCAGTATCAGCATCTGTTATTGGTAGAAGATTATCAAAAACCCCACCTATTGACTGCTGACTATTCTGCAGTTAATCACTTTCTTCTTTAGAAGATATTTCCAATGGATACAACCTCTGGAATGGTCGAATTTTAAAACTTGATGATGTTTTTACCTTTGCAGTTCTGTAACTACCATCCTTGCCTTTAAATACTTCTTTAATTATACCTAAGGGCCACTTTATTCTTTTCGCTTCTGTTTCAATTATTACAATATCTCCAATATTTAAATTGATCATATTTTCCTTCCCTCGTTGAACTAAAGCTGTCAAATACTCATTTTTGAATCTTTGCTTGAAGTCTTTTCTTAGTTTCAGCAGGTACTTCAGTCTAGAGTTTATAGAATTAGCATCAGCTGCGTCGTGGTCATATCTCAAATCGTTTATTGCAATCCATAATGTAATTACAGGTGGTAAATAAAAAATACTAGAATCAATTATGGACCATGTCGGACACAGCGGGTCAGTAACATCTGTGTGAGGAATACATTGTAAAAAACATGCTGAGTCAATGGTTCCAGGCAGGTATTATTATCATCTTGTAACATAAGTGAGTGGACGTTGATTCATCACTGCTTCGCATTCACATAAGATTGTCTCAAATTCTTCGTAGTTGACGCGTGATTGAAGATTTGCTAAAAAGGATTTTTTGAGCTCTTTTTGCCGCCCCACCAAGCTGCTGTTGGTGCATTCATCTTCCACTGAATATGGTCAATCGTTGACTGCTTCTGTACTTCTTCCCAGTCTATTTTTGCTAGTTTATTTTTAGTACCATGGAAGTTAGTTCCATTATCGCAAACGAACTGCCGAACTCGTCCTCTCCGAGCAATGAATCGCCGTAAGGTGAGCATAAATGCTTCTGTCGACAGTGATTTCGTTAATTCTAAATGTACACAACGATAAACAGCACATGTACAAAGTACCACCCAACATTTTTCGTCATCTCGTAAAAATAGCCTCTACAATAGATCTTTCAGGGAAATTCTCGATATCTTCTAATTGGAGAAGAGGCGATTCTATGACTGTATTGTTGAAGAACGAATGTTGCCTACAAGCTCATCTATTGGTAACACAAAATCAGGGTCAGCTACTGTATCGTCTGATAAAAAGCCGCTAAAATCTTGTTCGTAAGTATCTTCGCAAATTACCGTGCTGATGGACTCAAGTGGTAAAGTCTGGTAGGCACTTGAGGACGAGGTTCCAGGAAAAATATCACTGTCATTGCTGAAGCTTGTGCCTGGTTGTGTTTGTTTGGCTATAATTGATTGCCTTCTGATGAGCAACTCCTTCCGTCGTTTGACTAAGTCCTGCAAGTTAGCAGACATCCTCCACACAAACAGATTCTGCAATAAAAAAAATAGAAAACTGTTTAATTTCAAAAGTAATCAAAACCGCTTAAATACCAAAAACACTACTTTTGTTTAACACAAAACCGCGGAATTACAACCCTGCATTAAAATCGATTTTATCCATAAAATATGACACAAAGTACAATCCATGATTGAAAATAGCAAGCCTATACATAAATCAATAGATTACATCACTTACCGGTACTTTCTATGCAGAAATAACCACTTTTTAACAATAATTTTCACGGAGCGCAAGTAATCACAACAATTTGTTTACGTTTTGTTCAGTTACGCGGTATTCACTTCCACCTACAACCGCAAGAAACGCATCGCGCTATTGTAGCGAAGCGTCAGAGAGGTTCTAATTGGCTTATTCAAAGTTCACTGACAGAGCAGCGCGTAAATTTGCATTGCGCTATTTTTTGCAGTTTCGCGGTATTGCAGATGGTAGTTCAGCGCTATTGCAGTATCGTCGACGATTTGTTTTGATACGTAGGTTTTGTTGTACAGTGTTGCAAAAATGCTTACGTTGTGCTTTGTTAAATCGAGTCTAAACTATACTAGTGACTGTGCAGGCTTTGTTTGCGATTTCTTTACAATGACTTGTTTGTAATCACTTTGTGCGCTGTGACATACAGTTACCAATTAAATCTACTAATGCGTCCGCTACTTGTTTTCTTATGTAATAATATAGACCCCTTAATGTTTATAATTGGCGGTGTAACACTGGTACTGGCGTTTGATTTTGTACGTGCATCGTTATCATTGTGGTTAGCTCCTGAATGCTCATTAAATACGTATGCTGGTTTTAACCTGTCGATTGATATACTACTTTTTCTACTTGGTAACTAAATTACATATACTTTGGGTGTTCTTTCTATGACGCGATAAGGACTATCGTACGTGGGTGTTGGTGGTTTACGTATCGCGTCGTTGCGAACGAATACGTACTCGCAGTTTTTTTAATCATTATGTACGAATAACGTGCGTGTGTTTCGCGTAATACTAGGTACCGGTTTAACTTTGCTAATAGTGTCTCTAATAGTAGTTGAAAATTAGGGCATCCAGATCAGAAGAGATCTGGATGCCCTATTTTCCAACATTTTAATCATCTATTCACATATTATTTACCGACCCCCAATACTTACTTTATTCGAATAGATGAATGCATTCAAGATTCTCTATTCGAAATGTCGACTACCAGTCATTTATTTCATTTATTCGAATACCATACCTTAATCTGACCTGATCAGCACCTTGAACCAAGTTACGTTTCCACAAACGCTAACGCTAATAGCAACACAAAAAATGTATGGAGATGACATTTCAAATCGATAAGTCACATGGTCATAAAGCGATTTGAAATGTCAGTTCCCTACATTTTGACGTTGGCGTGTGGCGTTAACGCTAACAGAAAAGTTTTTAGTCTAGGCCTCCAGATCTGTTTTCTAGGTACTTATAGTTATTAACTATATTTTATGTATGGAATAATGTTCTAACCTAATCTGATCTGTTTTCTGTGGGTGAGTAGTCATTAAATTTTAATTTTGAGTAATATTCTAACCTGATATGATCTGTTTCTTGATCATAATATTTTGCGGTTAAATGAAATGTTATTGCGAAATCTTCATTTAAACTAAAACTCCAAAATCCAGACCGGAACAATTTATTCGCGTGGGAATCGAACCCACGACACTTTGTGGTTGAAGAACGTGTAATCTGGCATTTGATTGTGTTGTGATCAGGTCTTAACCATTAAGCCAAACGTGTCGTCAAATATGTAACAAAATAGCGAACCACTTCATGCCCTTTTGTTTACTTTAACGATACGCATGTTGTATGACATCATTCATTCGATGTACTTCCATATATGGTTTTCATTGTATTCACTTACAATCAATACTTTGAATCGAACATCTGTTTGAAAATTAAACCATGAACTGTGGGAATTACTATATTATCGATCTTTAATGAATAAAACAAGAAAATATTTATATCAAAAATTTATTAGTTACTTACTTAAAGTGTTTATACTACATTGTTTATACGCCATTTATTTAAACAGAGAACGTTTTTCAATGCACATACTGAATCATGATAAATACAACTATACAGATCATGAGAGTTTTCATATTGTTTATATAAGTTTAATAAACTAGGACAACCTTTATCTTCTAAGTTATTAATATTAGCACTATTTACAATGTTTCTTAACCACAACACTTTTTCTGAACCTTTGATATAAACACATTTATCTCTTAAAATATTTATAACCAAATTCTGATAATTTGAGTAAGGCACAACTCCTTCATTCCAGTATATCTTTCTATTGCGCTCAATCCAACTTACTTGTCGCCGTTCTTGTTTAGTCAAATCGTAAAATGGGAATGGAGGTTTTATTAGAAATACCTGTATTTTTTTATCACATAATATCGCAATCTCCTTTATTATAAATTCGTTAGCTTCTGTTTTGAAACCTTGAACATCTACAATTGCAGTCATGATAGCCTGCGCACAATGTTACTTAACGGTTTGTATTCCACAAGTCGATCGTTAATAATTAAACAATAAGCAGTTGTGTTATCTGGTATCAATGTTGAACATTCAAATTCCAACCTTACGTCTACCGGGCCGGTTTTTAAACAGTCATTTTGCCTTGAACAATCTATGATAAAAAGCGGTGCTTTTTCTTTAAAATCTTTCAAATCAAGCAACGGATCGATTGGGCTGCTATAATACGACTGACGAAATTTCACATACATTTCATATAATATACTGTACTTATTTTCAGAAAACTTTAAGCCTAAAGGTTCATAAGAGTAATATTGAGAATTCAAAAATAGCGTTACGTTTGTCACATCGCAATGATCAAATACTGAGCTGTCTTTCAATTTATTACTTTTTCTATTAGTCTGCAAGCAAAAAATTACATACCGGGGCTTTTCTAATTGAGAAGCAGTTTTTACTGACCAAGAATGCTTTGTGGTTTTAGGTAGTAAAGGATACTCATATAAATCCCAATTTCTAAAAGCCATCTGAATAGATTTATCTCTTTCTAAATGCTTTAAAAGTGTTAAACGTTCTCTATCTGAAACTTTTATATGTGGTACTCTCCACTGAATCCTTTGTATATCTATTTGAAGCTGAACGACTTCATCAGTAACAATAATACTATTTAAGTTAGAATTACTCCTATTCAATATAAGTTCGTGTTTACAATTTATCACAATTTTATTGTAATCCTCTGCAAATCCTAAAATCTTATTTAATGGCACCACAGCACTGAAATGCCCATCACTTTGGAACCCGTTTAAATTCCAACCCCATAATGCAGCAACTTTACTTTCTGCTTCGTTTAATGAGATGTATGACTTTATTGTTGATGTTATTCCGGAATTTTTTATACGATCTATTTCAATTCCATTCATTTCGTATCTGATGTCTTGAAACAAATGCATAACAGGGTTATTAGTGAACGTAACAGTTTTCTTGATCGGATTCCCATCTTTACCGAACAGCTTTGCCCGACCTTCGATGTAGATTGAACTGGCTGATGGTAGCACGTATATATCTTGCTGGTGTATGGGGATTCTGATTTCATCGTTTTCTCTAAAGCTGTTATTGTAGGGATTGTATGAATGGACTTCATAGCTTTCGATTGAACTATCAAAGTGTGGTAAATCAGTAATCTGTAGTATACTCATACTTTAAACCCTAAAGCTTTAAGAAAATCTTTATTTGATTTAGTCAATTTCTTCACGTTTTTCTTACGTCTGTGCACCTTGACGTTTGTTGACGGAATAGGACGTTTTATTTTCGTTGGAGGGTTTTTATCATATACTATCATTTTGCTTTTCTTAAATGAAGACGTAATTGAATATGTTCTTCACCAAAGTCAATACAGTATCCAAACTGATCTACAATCCTGACAGAAATGGCTGAAATTATATTTTTGTTCACTGGGAAGTAAATAACGTTCCGGGGTATTTCTGTGTAGCCGTGACTTGAAGCAGTATCAGATATGAATTCGTGAATAAAATGAGTCGGTAATCCGTTGTAGTATGAACCGTGCACAAGATCACATTCGATTCTGATTACAGCTGTTAAACTGCTGTTATTAACGGGAACATTCGGTCTTGTTTTTAACACTGAAAAGTATAGTAAACCGCACTCGTATTGATCAGATAAATGAAGAGGTGGTTGAAAATACGAGACCAGTTCTGATTTATTTCCAGAGATGGTAACTGTAGTAGACATGCTTTCATACTGAACTCTTTTAAATGATCCTGTTTATTTTATTTCTTGATTATACCAAAAACTCTTTAAGAAATTTAAACATAGATGTCCACAGTTGAAGGGGTGATCGCGTTGTATATTTTCATAATTATATTGAATGTTAGAACCTACATATTTTATAAATTCCTTTGGAGGCTTAAGATTTCCGTAACTGTCAAAATACTCAACATAATCATTATATTTTGCATAGGCTACCCAATGAGAACCAGGATTTTTAGAACTATCTAAATTAATAACTCCACATTCTTTTTTATACGGATATTTAGGGAGCTCATCTCTCATAAAGACACCTCTAAAATGAGGAATTCTATTTCCATACTTTAAAATGTCAAAGTTAGTTAAGGCCCGTTTGGGTAGCCGATATCTTAGTTTTTTTCTTTTGATACGAAAATTCCAAGGCTGCCTTTATGTGGTTTAAGGTGTAGTCCTTTCCCAATACATAGAGCTTCCATTTTTTCATTGTGTCTCCTCGATTCCTCATACAGCTTTTTAGCCATTTTGAATTCATTTATGGTTTTGGCAATACCAGCTGCACCGCCTGCTAAAGCTCCCGCCGCTGATAATCCCGCAAAAATAGGAATCAAAGGTAGTACTCCCCCAGTTTTTGGAATAGGAATAACACGCGGGAGCTTAATCGATGAATCATCAGCTAATTCTCTGGTAGCTGCAATAGCTAATTCTATAGCCATTTTCTTGCTCTTAGGTTTTAATTTTTTTATGTGTCTTTTTGCTTTTGTAATAACAGTTTTTAATTTACTTTTTAATCCTTTTCCAGATGTAAATTTTGGAGAACCAGAACCAGTTTTAATTTTTGCCGTCATAGCCTTACTTACTAAGCGTGCCGCGAGTTTTTCGCCTATACTGGCATCGGAAGCAACTGCTCGCTGTTTCGCCATTTTTAACAAAATGAAATCAGCCTTATGTCGATCTTTCAAGTTTGATGACTTGTGATATGCAATATCGTGATCTTTGCAATATTCGTCTAACTTATTTACACCGTTATCTCCTTGTGCAAGTCTTTTTATTAATTTAGTACCAGGGCCACAGTAATTATATCCTGGTAAGTGTAATTCAAATGGTAAATTATTAATAAGCCAATTGAGAAGACTACTCTCTCCAAAACACATTATAAGACTGATGATTCCGGTTTGAATACTTTAATAAATAGTTATGCGATTCGAGTTTGTTGTTAATATTATTTATAATATTACATTCGATTTATCAATCCAACTGCTTTCAGCTGTAGATAGACCTAACCATTTTACTAACACTCTGTTACCTTTTCTTCTAAGAACTTTCTCAACTAGATATACATCGGGATGTTTTGTTTTTTGAAGTTCTTGTGTATAAAATGCGCCTAAAATAGGGTAACCTCTGATAGTATCTTCAATTAAGTAAGTTATGGGACTTGTTTTTTGTATTTTACGAATTTTAAATATTTCTGTTGACCAGTTGGGAGTGTAACCTTTTTCAAATGTTCCTTTGTATTTACTGATACGCACATAATCACCTACTTTGAACTTGCTTTTTAAATTATATTTTTTTAGCAACTTTAAATACCTTTCTAATATCATTTTTTTATTAATATTGTCCACATTAGCAGGGATTTCATTAATAGTGCGATGGTGAGTGTGATTGTATTTGTAAATGACATCATTTAGGGTATTATTTATCCAATTGTAATTGCCTTTTAAACTAAATTCCTTATAAACTTTAGATTTCAATGTCCTGATAAATCGTTCAACTATTGAAGCCTTTTTTGTTGAGAAGGTTGAATAATGGTTGATATTATATGATTTCATAAGCTTTTGAAATTTGTTATTATAAAATTCTGCTCCATTATCCGTTTGCAGATTTTTAGGAACACGCCCTTTATCCAACAAAGTTTTGAAAGAGTTACACACATCTTCTTTGGTTTTACTTCTCATAGGAAAGGCCCAAGCATATTTCGAAAATGTATCAATAACGGCAAGAATATATCTGTAATTTTTATTTTCTTTTGAAATTGATTGCATATCAATTAAGTCTGCTTGCCATAAGTCATCTATATCTTTCATGATAACATGTCTTCGTGGATAGTTCACCCTCACATTTTTATGAATTTCGTTTACCACGTCAGCTTTGCTCATGTTCACAATTCAGTATACTTGTCTTGAACTCAGCTATTATACTGAATAAAAAGCATATTATTATGACTATTTATTATTTAATTATATCAGCTTCTTTTAATTCTTCGATTATTGATAAAATTTCATTATCATGGTTTGTATTACCAGCATCTCGGGAAGCAATTAATAGTTTCAATCTGTCAACCAGTTCGTTAGGATCATCCCAATATACTAAGTCAGTGTTATTTTTGTATTTCTTTAGCGTTGGTAAGCTTCCACCAAATTTAGTGACAATATTATTGTTTAACGATTCAGAAAACAATGGCCTAATTATTTCGCGATATTTTATACTTTTATCGCCTCTTATTTGTCCATTAGGATTGAAATCTCTCTTATGTGCATTTGTATAATGCAACATATCCTTGTAGACAAGTTTATCTTTGCTCGATATTAGTTTTAAATCAGGTTTTCTTCGAAGCAAAAGTTCTTTTAAACCAGGGGTTACATTGTAGGTTCTATCGCCAACTTTAATTAAAATGCCATTATCATCATTCACACTATCTATTTTAGAAAATGAAACTATTGAATTACCCATTAGTAATGTTTTGTTTGCACTTCTTATTCCGAATGGTATATTTACCCCTTCATAAATATCATGAATATCATGACCCTCTAATGATATTTCTAAATCTTTCAATAATTCCGTCTGGGGAGACTTTTTAACGAACTGCACCGAATTCGGTTCTGGATCGTAGCATTCTTCAAACTTTGTAGATGAGCTAGTATTAATATCACTCAATTCCTTGTCTTCAAAATTAAAGTGTGTATTTTCTACATTTTGTGTTTTTTCTATTGCTTTATTCGAATCAACTAGGGTTTTAAGAGGATCTGTGACAGGTTTTAGCATTTTATCAACTGACAAGTTCATCGAGTGTTCCTGATCCTTCATTTGTTTTATTTTATTCTTTATGGAATCTACAGACTTCATTAATTCTATTTTAATATGTTTCTCCATGTTATACCTATTATAACAACTGCGTTCAGCTAAGGAACAAATTATACTGAATTTGATTTTACATGTTAATTACTTATATGTATGCATATGTAAACAGTCAGTCAAATTTAAAAAACATATCAAAATTCTGTCTGTACCTTCCATTATTTAATGACGATTCTTTATTAATAAGTAGAAAATGATAAGGTTTATTCCAAACAGTTTGACAAATATTTCTGAACTCTTTCCATTGTAAATCAGAACTAACATGCTCTTCATAAATATGCTTTAAATTTACATCATCTTGTTTGAATATAATAAGAAAATTAACATTGTCACGTAACAATTGCTTTGGAATTTTAGAATAGGTTTGAGACAAATAGAAACAATCTATTTGTTTATGCCTACCCATACAGAAATAATTGCGGATATTTATTTGATTTTCACAAGCAACATCATCAAATATAAATACAGAATTTGTTAAAGCTTCACTCGGAGAAATTACATCTTTGTCATTATTGAACTCGTAAAAGTTAATCTGTGGCACCCTTTTTAATACTTCGACCAAGAAACGGTATTTTGGTTGAAAAGAAGTTTTAGAGTAAAGATAAAGATTTTTAAATTTGAGCCCATTTGCGTGCAGCAGTAAACTAATCATAACATTCGTTTTACCACAGTTTGATGGGCCACATATTATACAGCGAATAGTATTTGGCAGTAAAGCGCTATGTCTGATGTGGTGAACAGAGTCACTTAATCTTATATTATTAACATTGAGAGATACGGGTTGTTTGATCAACTTCATAGTGTATATTAATCTTATTTCCACCTAACGTACACTTATATACTCGTATATATACTACATGAACCTCATCATAGAACAAGCATGAACTTACAATTTGATGATAACGTTTAGGAAGTTGAATACGTTTGAATAAAAGTCCATTTGTTTAGGAAATATCATTTTATTATAAATGTTCATCATAGCGTATACATTCACTCATAATAGTAGCGTAATATATTCATTTATAGTAACTTATTCTAAAATAATTATTCATACTTAATTTCTATACAATAAATTAATTTAGAACAGTGGATTACGTATCACTGGAATAATCTAAAAACATAGAATCACAATGACCCCAGGGTAATGTGTGAATTTGATCTTGTAGTACTTGAATTTTATCATCGTTTCTATCTAAAACTTGTTTATCTACTTGTTGGGAGTATAAAACATGTTTAATTGATTTTATCATATTCATTTTACATCTTAGCGCTTTATCGGTCAGCAGAACATTGCTGTAATCATTCAATTTTAGATTATTTGTAATAGATTTGGAAACACCTTTAGCTTTTTTAATTTGAGTTTTGAGACTGTTTATAAAATATAATTTAGCTCGTAGACCGACAAATTCTATAATTAAATCATCACCCGTCTCATGTTTCCATAATCCGGGAACTTTTGCATTAGTTTGTGGTATGTGATAAGGATTATTTACTGCAAAATTACTAGTATCGAACTTGGTAAGATCATCATGCATATCTTGATAAAAATCAGTTGTATATATTAAATATAACAAACTATCGGTATCAGTATAGCATAGCTTTGCATTATTTCCATATTTTTTCTTTATAAAATCATAATGAAACTGGTATAAGTGTTGCTTAGAATATTCCAAAACTGTGAATCCGATATAAATCGGTCTATCTAAAACAACTTTTTCATGATATAATTCTACAGCTATAAAATTATCTGAAAATATTGATACACTTTTTAAGTTTGGTTTAGCTAACAATTTTTCAGCATCAAGATGTTTGTTTGTTTTATTGGTGGTATCTCTCCATTTCGTTACTAATTTAACATCAGCTTGCTTGCGCTTATTTTCAATAGTTTTTCCGAATATCGCATTATTTAATAATTTAAAAAAGTCCTTCTCAAATGCAGTTTTGGAATTTTGACGAAGTCTGGTATTGAGATCGATGTAATTTTTGAGAAAACATTCTTGTCTAAAGCTAAGTATGCAATGAATCTTTTTTAAAATCAGGCCATTTTTTAAACACTCTTTTAAATGAACATAATGAATCACATAATGATGCTTATCATAAAGATTCGCAATCAATTTTGCTGATTTTCCATAAGGTGGTACTAATTTTTCAACTGCGAAAGGTAAATCTTTATGTTTGTTATGTAAATAGTTAGGATAAGTTAGGTCTACTTCCAAAATATAACCGTAATCATTATCATCAGAGATAGTAATTACATCAAAGTTGCTAATTTCTTCAAGAGTTAAAAATTTGAATTCTGATATAGGAAGCTTCTTCATCATAGCATAGCCATACAGATTATTACAATCAAGGTATATTAAATAACTGCTTGGTTCTGACTCGTTAAAATGTGGTAAGTATTTATTATTTGCTTCGGCATGACGTCGAGAACACTGTGCCAGCCCACCACGAATTCCTTTTTCTAATAACTCATACATTTGCAAGTCACTTATTAACTCCAGTTCAGTGCCAGTATATAGAAGCATTGCATCCCAGCTTAAGCTCGGTGAAGTAACATAATAAGCTGGATCTAACTTATAGTAATGTAAGCTTGTTTCTCTAAATTTTTCGAATATGTCACATAATAAAAGTACATCACATTTTATGTATAAATCTGTATATTCACCAAGAGATTTAACTTTGAAAACATTCCAGACTGTTTGAGCGTGTAAATATTCTTCATCAGTTATATGTTTCTTACATAAACTGTTATAGAAATGATACTTTGATGGCAGTTGCGTCTCATCAAATTTGGACCAAGAATCGATATAATCATAAGGATAAACGCCCTTTTTTCTCATTAGATCAAATTTTCTTTTATCGCTAAACTCTCTTGATAAGTTTAAAAAATCGTTTTCTGATAAACTATAACTCAATACATCTAAACTAGAACTAAGAAATTGAAAAGAATCAATAAATTTTATCTGAATAGGATGATCATATTTTTCTGTCTTTATTACTTTCGTTATTGAGAGGTATTTTTCTTTAGTTTTCGGTATAATGTTAATAGTACCTTCATACTTTGCTAACTCTTGAATGAATAAATGTGAGTCATATCCAGACAAATTATGAAAGACGACAGGAATGAATGAACAAACTCTATACATCAAATTACAATGGGAGTGCGCTGCTCCACGATACTCTGAGGTAATATGATCATGATCTCGGACTTTGTCATTAAGCAATAGTTGTTTACATATGTGACATGTATTCGAGTTCCGATAATTCATCTCTTGCTCAGTTGTTAATGGAGTCATCGACTTTTTATTACTTAAAATTCTATGTATACGTTTAGCGTCTTTTATTAAATATTTAACAAATATTTCCGCACAATCTGTACCTCTGTATGAGACATACTTATTTAATTCATTATTATGTGCACAGCAAATATAATAAGCAAAACATGAAGGTTGATGTATCTTTAGTTTCCGAGTGTTTAAAGAGTTACTTTCATTACAGTCAATTAACATACATTCGAAGTCAGCATAAATGATGAAATTAATTTTCTGCTGCCTTTCAAAATGTTTAAATTTCAATATAGATGTTTTTTCAGGCAAAATAGACAATATCTTAGAACAGTTATGAGACTTGTATCTTGTTTCGCTATTGAAAAATTGTAAACATGTATCACATAAATAAACTTTACCTTTATGATGAGTTACTTGACGTCGTACTAGACGTATAAGATCTTTAATTAAACAATAGTGTCCGATAGTATTGTATTCAATATATAGTAAATTAAAATGATGTTCTCTCTTATGTTTCGATACATAAAGAGGCCCAGTTACAATATTATTTTGCAAACCATATATATTTACACTCATATTTGGATTGTTTTTCTCAAACTGTTTAATATCATTCGTTGTAGGTGGGAATGACATTCCTTCTATATTTAAAACCGAAGAATAATGAGGATATGAACTTGTTCTGCATACGTTATTTTTCGCTGGGTATAATGCAGCAACTATACTCCATAGAAAACAACAATCATCTTCGTTTTTTATATTAATACAACTTCTAGAATGTTTAATAGCTGGTGGTAGATCTATATAAGATCCACCCCTCATAGGTGAATACTTATTTATATTAATTTCGAGATGACTCATAGAAACAAACGTCCAACCAGATTGACAGTGTTGGAACTCTGTTAATTTCTCGTTCAATGCATTCATTACTTTAGTTAATAATTCATTCAAATCAGTGTTTTTATAGATAATATTGTATTTGGTATTAAATGACTTTAGTTGCGTTTCTTCTAAAGTTGGTAGCATAAAATAGGCAAACAATTCGAAATTAACTTTTATGCAATTGTGTTTATTTAGTGACATAGTAATCAATTCTGCTAAATTGGTTTGGTGATCACTCAGGAACGCCTCTAGACCGAGGTACTCGTCTTCCTGAGTGACATTCAATCTGTATGTCATTATTCTGTTATTGAATGCTGTCGCAATAATATGAATATTTGCGAACTTGGTATTCAATAAACAGTTTGCTTTATGTATATTAGTTCTCATATGATAGGAATACTGATTTTCTGGAATTAATATTTCACATTTGTCACAGTTTATTTTTCTAGATCTTGGCTTATTAGTGGGGTGTGTAGAAGCTGTGAAACAAAGAAAAAAAATACAATGATAATAATTATAAAATATAATGAAATAACCAAAAATACATTGAATTACCCTATGAATTAAAGCTAATATCGGGATAAATATGATTATATGTATATAGAGATATAACTATGCATCGTGTAATATAAAAAATGTGTACAGGAATAATGAATTGATTAACAATAGGTTAAATCGTTAAGTTTCGTAGGATCCTAAGTATGACAGCGGACAATTTTTAAAATCTTTTTGGGTCGTTAAGATGAACTCTTTTATATGGTGCCAAGACTCCTTATCTTCATCCAGTTTCGTTTTTATGCTAGTAATAGCATACCGCCATCTATTTATCGGCATAATTTTTTTTATTTCTTCGACATCATATATTTTTACCTCAACGTAATATTTCCCTTCTTTCGTCTCACTAATTTGGCGAGAATAGCCCTTCGACTGCCTTTTCATAAAATAAGAATGTATAGGTGGGACATTACCCGTTTTGGTGGAGCTCTTAACACATTCATTCTTGTCACTGTCTTCGTCAGCGAATAATTCATTGGCCGTAACGCGTGCTGGTGGAAAAATTGGGGAAATAGTCGGTTTGGACTTTTTCGACCTAGATCCTTCACTCGACTTGCCGGATCGGTCTCTCTTCATTTTCTTGTCCTCCGACTTCCTCTTCGGCTTCACCTCCGCTTCAGAGTCGTCGCTGGAGAGGAAGAGATCGTTGGCGAGTAGCTTCGACCTGTGAACAAATATTGAAATATATCATTAGTGTACTGTAATCGATAATTTTATTTTCAAATAGGTGATAATGTTGATTAGGTTTCGTTGTATCTCTAAATATTTCTATGTATAAATCTAATATTGAACATTATACAAATCGATGAAGTACGAATACAACGCTTGGTATACAGACACATTGTCCTAACATCAAACTAGAATAATCTATCTATGCTACAGAGATAAGAAACAACGATCAGACTATAAGTTACAGTTAGACTTGAAAAGTTACGAGAATGGAACCCTCGACTATCCAATCTTTACAAAGCATTCATAATATCATTGTGCTATAGTTGAAATAAATTAAAATAATTATGTAACTGGTACTTAGTTTACATTTTTTCAACACAAATTAGCTTATTTGATCTGTGCAGGAATCGAACCTGCATCACAGAAAAGCATCACAATATTGACGGTCAACATTCGAATAGTTGAATATATCAATTAATACATTGCTCTGACCATTTAATAGTTAGATATGATTATGAATAGATACTTACATTCTTGATAGGCGCTTAGACGAGTAGCTTGATTAGGAGCTCGGAGCGTTGATCCCTTGTAGAGAGGATTCGTTCCAGAGAGGAATTGTACCGGAGAGTAATTTGCAACGCGTTTTTATAGGCCTAAAATCACGTCATTCAATCCAAATTTGTAAAACTGCATACTTGCAAAAATTGACAATTGCATACACGAGCGTACAAATCGTAGCGGTTAAGGTTTTAAGCTTACAGTGTTATTATATAAGATAGCTTTTACCCATGGCTTCGCCTGCGTTAAAGTTTTAAATTATCCCACGGGAACTTAATATTGAGATAAAAAGTCCTATACCATATGGTTATGGTTTATCTGTTTGTGTGCCAAGTTTCATCGAAATCGGTTAAGTAGTTTTAGAGTTTATTCGTTACAAACAAACAAAAATACAAATCTTTCCTCTATATAAAATTAGTGTAGATTATTATATGTATAGATAATGTAGACGAATATAGATACTTACTTAAATAAACAATAGGGGAATTTCATATTTAGAAATAAAAGTTTGAAGATTGTTGTTTATGCTGAATGTTGTCGACGGCGGGCGACGGTACAAACGCTGCGGTTTGCACGCTCGCATGCAACTTCTAGACACGCGGAGGAATGGAGATATGACTAGTCAGAATCTCATATTTCGGTATGTAAGAATAAGCTTGTATTTATCTTGTATTTATCTTATTTTTTTCTCGCAATTACTATGATAACTTATTTCAATCTAATTTTAGTTTTTATGAATATAGAAGAAGTTGAACAATTGTATGAAAACGTAAAACGTGTCTATGCTCACTAATTGTAGGTACCAACTAATAATCAGATCGATTAAGTAAATCTTGCGTTTTATTCCAGCATAGAGGTATATCTAAGCTATTTAAAAAATAAATCAATAACAAAAAAATATTTATTTTTAATCTTTATAATAATAGCAGGTAAAACCAGGCTTAATAGTTGTATGACGATATTGATAAATTGTTATGATCCGTCTCCTTAAAAAGAATTCAGCTACGTTGCAAGTTGGCTAACGCTGATATACTATTAACATACCATGATTTTGCTTGCCAAATCATGTGAATAAAATGTATGAAAACGATTACCGTGAACAAAAAGACGGTAGTATTATTTTGTCGATATATATTTTCGATAAACAATAAAATATTAGGCGTCGTAATGTCTGCGGTTTCAATTTCACCATACCATTTTTGTATAGATATTAACATCTAACAAAAATATACGATATTGAACTCTATGTATTAAAAGAAATAATTAAATTAAAAAATATAAAAGGGGAGTATAATAAATTGAAATCCATTTCATCTTTGCATCTGATGGTGAAGACTGATATATTCGCGGAATGTCGGTAAGTGTTACTTTAATATATTCATTAACAATTTAAATATGTATTAACAATAGTAGTAAGTGCATAATTTATTTCCACATAATCCTTTATTTCAATCGTAACGTTTGTAGTGTAACTTAAATTAATATTGCATTGTTATTTCAGGACTCGGAGGATCTCTTCAATTTTGTACCCATGAATCAACCAGTTCAACAAACCAGCGGACAGAAGACGTTAGGTCTCGCTCGCAAGAGATCAAAACCAGATCAGACATTCTATCAATTTATAAAGAAGCCTGTTTCTCGCGGAACGAAAATAATCAAAATAGAAATATATGATACAGACAGTTTTCAAAAATCCGAACAGTCGATGTGTAATTGTGACGCTGATGTGTGTGTTCAACATGTTGTAAAAACTATATTATACGATGATATATATACCAGTACGAGAGAATTAATTACCAAAATTCAGGATGACATCGAACCAAGAGTATAGATTTAATCATTTTTATGTATAGACAATAAAATTAACTATATGTATACCGTTTACCGCTTATGTATATTTAATTTTCTAAAATGTAAGTTTGTGTAAATAACTATAAGTGTACCTATGTAGTAATGAATAGATATCGATAAAATATAAAATAATTCAAAATAACATTTTTTTTTATTGCTACCTCATTCTTATACATCTAAATAGCCACTGCACTACGTACCTATATAAGGCAGCGCAATGGACAATAGCGAGAGCATTCCATTTTCGCTAGGCTATCGCGCCGAATAGACTATACCGACAGTTGCCCGAATTTCATGCGCGAATCAATGAATACAATTGTTTAATGAACGTAATAATTTAACAATGAAAATTAGAATGCATGTAAATGGTAGTCGACATTTCGAATAGAGAATCTTGAATGCATTCATCTATTCGAATAAAGTAAGTATTGGAGGTCGGTAAATAATATGTGAATAGAAGATTAAAATGTTTGAAAATTTGTTGGAAAATAGGGTATCCAGATCTCTTCTGATCTGGATGCCCTAATTTTCAACTACTTCTAATGTTTTCTAATAGTGTATGGTCCCCACACGTTTGCTTATCAGAGATAGTGTAAAAGTCTCCTGGTAAGCGAAGTGTTTGTCCGTATATGTATTCTGCGGGACTAGTGTTGTTGTCGCTTCTGCCTACCGCGCGTAGTCTTAACAGTACTGTAGATAGCTCGTCGTGCCAGTAGGGGTTAGAGAGGGGGGGGGGAGATTTAGAAAAAAATATTCAAATTATTTTTTGTGCATTTCGTAATAATGATGTTATTTTGTTATTGGATCGTGTTAAGATAAACTCTTATTTCTACGTATTAAACATATTGCTTTATTACCTATTTAGAATTACAAAATATAACCTTATTCTTAGTGCAAGCCATGACAGCACAAAAGTGAAGTTGCCAACTTAGAAAAATAGAAATGTATACCAGTGTATAACACACTGATATTCTAACACGCCTCCTTACTATATTTTAATTTTCACATCTAATTACTTTAACAAATTCTTACTAGGCAGCATCAAATACAGTTATCTTTTACTTAAACATAATATGTACTTAATCATATAATTTCTATATTTATTTACTAATACTAGTACCTAGCTAGCTTACACACTCTTTCCTCTTTAACCAGTTTAACAGTATTTTACCTTAAATATTAACAAAATAAAATCAAACTTACAAAACCTTCCTTTCTTATTCACTTAGGTAATTACTTAAATTTCTTATTTATTTATTAACTTTCTTATGTATCTACTAACTTAACTTTCTTGTTTATTTAAGTTTAACATATGTAATTCAGTATTCTATTCTAGTTTCAACATTTCTCTAAACATAAGAAATTTTAATTTATCCAAAGATTTGGTTAGTATATCTGCAACATTTGAATCTGTGTTTATTTTTACAATTTCAATAACTTTATTTTTATAGTTTTCATGTACATAGTGATATTTAATCTCTATGTGTTAAGAGTTTTTAGTGAAATTTCCATATTTAGCTATAGCAAATGCTCCTGAATTATCTTCATAAATCTTAATAGGCTTACATATTTTAATGAACATATCACTAATTACATTTTTAAGAAGTTTATCTCAGTCACAGCCTCATATAATGCAACATATTCTGCAAAGGTAGATGATTTAGTTACACAAGTTTGTTTCCTAGATTTCCAATAAATTGGATTTCCAAACAATTCAATAACAAAACCTGTAGTTGACTTCCTGTCTGTATTGTCTCCTGCCCAATCGGCATCTACATAACAATTTACAATATTATCAGTATTAAGACTCTGTCGGTAAGTTAGTCTTAAATCTTTTGTTAGATACAAATACTTTAGAACTCTCAAAGCATATTTAAAATGTGTTTCATGATAACAATTCTGAAATCTACTAAAATAATTTACACTGTAAGATATGTCTGGTCTAGTACCATGACTGATATACAAGAGTGCACCTATCCAGTTTCTATATTTAACATCTTCATTTACATCACAATTGCTGAGTTTCAAGTTAGGTTCCATAGGTGTCTTATACAACTTTGCATTTTTAATATTATATTTTTCAGCTAAAGACTCTATGTAATTTTCCTGACACAATGTTAAGACATTTGTAGAGTTATCATAATCATATTCAATATCAATACCAATATAGCTTCTTACTTTATTTAAATCCTTCATTTTAAATTTATTATGCAATTGTTTCTTTATATTATTAATTATGTCAGTATCTCTACAACAAATTAATAAATCATCAACAAATAAAAGTATATAAACTGTTACATTGCTCTCTCTTTTTACATAAAGACAATAATCATACTTGCTTCTATAAAAACCAAGATTCTTAATAAAATCGTTAAAACATTCATACCAAGCTCTAGGGCTTTATTTTAATCCGTACAAAGCGTTATTTAACTTATAAACTTTATTGGAAACATCATTATAACCTTCTGGTTGTTTTACATAAACTTCTGATACTACTTTACCATTTAAAAAAGCTGTTTCCACATCCATCTGATGAATGTGTAAACTGAACTGACAAGAATAAGATAACAACAATTTTAATGTTTGCATTTTGGCAACAGGTGAGTATGTATCATCAATATTATCCTTTTGCTGAAAACCTCTAACTACTAAACGGGATTTAAAAATGTTACCTGGTTTCCTTTTGTAAACCCACTTCACATCTAAAATATCTTTACGCTCTGGTCTACTCACAAGGTTCCATGTATCGTTTTTAACAATGCTGCTCATCTCACGGTCCATTGCATCTTTCCATAGAATGGCATTATCACATTGCATCGCCTCTTGAAATGTACCTGGAATCATAGCATCACAAAAATTTGAACAAATGCAGTAATATCCGAATTCTTCATCAAATCTGATTGGACGTCTGATTTGTCTCTGCTCTTTCTTGTTCGTTATCGTCATTAGGAGAATCATTCATCGAGTAGTCATCAAAACTTGCTTCTTTTAATTGAGTCTCTTCCGGTAAGATATTTTCTATTAATTCATTTTCTTCTTCTAGTCTTTCTTTCTTTGAAACTGTATCTTCATTGTTATTCATAAACTTGACATCTTCTTCTATAATATCAACATGTCTGGCAACTATTATTCTATTATTTATCAGTACTTTGTAGCCAACTTAAACATATCCAAGTAATATTCCTAATTCTGCCTTTTTATCCCATTATGATCTCCTTTTTTCTTCTGGTATTCTCACATACTCTACTTCCATACAATTTCAATTGTTCTATTGATGGTTTCTTATTGAAGAATATTTCATAGGGTCTTTTCCTTCAACACACAAGGCACTTGTGTTCCAAAAGCCATTTACCTCGTCTCTATTTATAAGATACCCCCTTAGTAGTGCTAACATCGTAACTTTCTTTAAGCAGTGGGCATCAACACTGCAAAATCCGTCATGAAATACAGCTTTTTTACTTCTTTTACCAGAGACTTTAATGTATTCATGGCTGGAAGACATTTTAATATAGATGGACTGATCATATCTAAGCACTCTAGCTTCGCTCTTTACGTTAGCGAATTCAACTTGGAGATAACAATTTGGTTCTCACCAGATTGAGGCTGGACATAGCCCGAACTATTATCTTCTTCGATGTCGCGCTTCTTGGACCTTAAGGAGTAAGGATTTACCCTAACTTTCCTTTTTGCTTTCGCTTTTATTTTTGCGCTAACATCATTTCCTCCTCCTTCAGAGGGGTTTTGACTGCAACTTAAAGTGGGTCCAATAGGTAATATTTGATGCTCTTGGTCCTCTTTCCCACTATCTAGTTCCATTAAGGCTGATCCTTTGCCTTTGTTTTCAACCGGAACTATCTCGTTATATTGAACTACAGTATCAACATAATGAGGTTTTGGTACACCTGGTTTTCTAGGTTTGGTGTAAGTGCAGTAATCAGTAATCATCGTCATGTTTTTGCTTTCGACGATGGAGTAGGTCTCGTTGCTTCCTTTCTTCTGTGATATTTTAACAATCCCTTTACATATTTTATTAACCACGCTCTGCTACCATATTTTGTTTTGGATCGTGTTAACAGAAACTCTTATTTGTACATATTAAACATATTGCTTTATTATTTAGAATTACAAAATATAACCTTATTCTTAGTGCGTCATGACTGCACAAAATTGTAGTTGCCAACTTAGAAAAATAGAAATGTATACCATTGTATAACACACTGATATTCTAACAGATGTTACTCCTCATAGATAATATAGTGGTCGCCAAAAAAATGTTTTAAGGGGATAAAGAGGGAATTTAAAAAACTAAATAGTGAGGGAATGACGACTCATGGGAGGGAATGACGTTCGCCTGGCATATGGACATTAAAACACGTATATATTTTTTTTTATTATAATCAGTCTCAAAGTTATTACAACAATGGCACAGTTATCATCATATGAATATAGTTAGTACTAAAAAAGTAATCTTAAATCTATTTAATATCCATTTCTTTCACATGATAACATCCTCTTTTTATTAATGTTGCCGGCTCAATCTTCTGTAGAATATCTTGCCATCCATATAGCTCTTCATCCAACCTGACTGGCCATTCCCAGAATTTGGCTCCTCTTTGCATACACTTTACCAAAGCTGCTTCTTTTGAAACCGAAGTTATTTCCCCTGGATAAATACATTCATTCCATTTTATAAGCACATGGTCACCTAGTTCATAATTTTTATTGGTTGGTGGAGCATTATTCTCTGTAGAGGGACAATCCTTTGAAGACCATCCACCATTTGTCTCAGTCTGCGTTGGCACTCTACTGTGTCTCTTTGCAACAGCAGAATCACTTGGCTCGGTAAAGACCGAAAAACCGGAAATTATTCTATCACAACCAGGAAACGTAAAGTGTCAATAAAGATTGACACTTTACGTTTCCTGGTTGTGATAGAATAATTTCCTGTAGATGAATAATATCCCAGGTGAAAATGACAACATTTTTCAACACAGGCAAAGCAAGACAGTTTTCTGAACTCCAGTATATTGTCATTTAAAACAAACTGGCGGATTTTTTGGGTTCCACGAAATGCAGCGATGGTTTGTGTTTGTTTGACCAAGGTTTCTATAGCTGTGATATCAGCAGTGTTAACTTCCAACAACATTATAGAAGGACACCTAGTTAACAAAATATTCTTTAGTGCATGTAAATCCACGATATCTTGACCTTCAGCTACAGCTTTATCGGCAGTTCTTTTTAAAGTGCCCCCGACTCCATCGGGAAGCTCCTTTGCCGTGGCCTGGTTCTGAATAATTTCATGAAAAGAATGTTGTTCCTGGAAACAAATAATTTATGTGACCAGATACAATATGAAACATGAACTTGTTTTTGTATTGGTTGACAGGACTATCACTCAGCATATGAATTCTGTGAATATTTATATCCTGGGTTTTAATCCATTCTAAAATTGGCTTTAGATGTGCCCACACCGCCATTGTATCATGTCTGCTGTTGTCTGATAAAGAGCAAAAAGTTTTTGGAACAACATGTTCATCGCGGCGTAAGTATAACACGCCTGCGTGGAGTTTGACTTGTTGTCTTGCACCTCCAAAATGAACTGCCTGTATTTCTTCATTATATTTGCATGAATAATTTTCACTGAAGTCAGTATGGATGAGGACTTCATTTTGGGTTAGATTCTTTTTTAGTTCTGAAATGGTTTGGTATTGGTGACATATTGTAGCAACATGTTGATAGAAAGAAGGCAGTGTTTCTTCTAAATTTTGCACTAGTCCTTTAATGGAAACCTTAATTTCTTTTTTTACAGGCTTACGCACTGTCTTTGTCATTCCGTCCTTTTCATATGTAATAGTTTCGTACATCCATTGGTGATAAGTCACTTTCTTTTTTGGCTGCGGAAGATAATATTCGACAGATTTGTGTTTACGCCCCCTCGCTGTGACTCGCGCTCGCTTGCAGCTTCGCCTGACGGTGACGAGGCCGAGCTCGATCCGCGCACACTGCACGGAGAGTAGAACTCCTCCTTACTTCCTGAAATCATCGAATCATTATTAGTATTACTAGAATTAATATGACTAGAATTCAGCTCAATTATTTGACTAGAACTCGGTCCACTATTAAAATTATTAGATTCATTATTATTATCCAATTCATAAGATATAAAATCATTATCATTATTATAACAGTTAATAAAATCCTTTAAAAACTTATTCTCTATAAACGCTACATTTCTAGACAAGATAACCTTCTTAGGGTTCTGGGGATCAATCAGTCTAAAACCTTTAACTGTCTCAGAGTAACCAACAAACACATATCTTTTACTTTTAGCATCAAGTTTTCGCCTTAGCTGACCTGGAACTAGTGAATATGCTATGCAACCGAACACATGGAGGTGACTAAGGTCTGGCCTTGACCCGGTCCACGCCTCTTCAGGTGTTCGTCCTTTGAGTGCAGATGTAGGACTCCTATTCTTGAGATAAATAGCGGTCATTAACGCTTCACCCCAATAGGTAGGAGGCAAACCTGCAGCATGCAACATGCACCTCACCTTCTCAACTAAAGTCCTGTTAAGGCGTTCTGCCACACCATTTTGCTGTGGACAGTATGGCACTGTCATCTGGTGAATGATGCCTTCCTTCCTTAAATATGCTGCAAACGCAGAACTGGTATACTCACCCCCATTGTCTGAGCGTAACACTTTAATTGGCTTCCCTACTTGCTTCTCCACCATCGACTTAAAAACAATAAATGTCGACATTACCTCAGATTTATTTTTCAGTAAATATCCAAAAGACTTCTTTGAGAAATCATCCGTGTAACTAACGAAGTATCTCGCACCACCATGGCTGCTAACTTGAAACGGGCCACACACATCCGAACAAATTATCTGCAATGGCTCGCTGGTACGCTCCCCCTCCGAAGACGGAAACGGCTTGGCAGCTAATTTCCCTTCAAGGCACGGCACGCACTCCTCAAGGACCTGTTTCTCATTTTCCTGAAACAGAATACCAGTAGCAACACCATTTTTTGGAGCAGATAACGATTGGAAATTCAAATGCCCAAGTCTTCTGTGCCAAATATCAACAGGCGCAGTAACAGCAGCTACATTAGCACTCTGTGATCCCTGTCCAATACCCAGGGACATAGAAGAGCACACTTCCTGCGAGAACTTACTTACTTTGTCATCCTTATTTACTTTAACATTATACTATATAAAGCTTCCAATTTATAAATCCCATTAAAAGAAGAAGCTGTAGCTACCAATTTGCGAGTAATTTTACTGTTTTTACCATAAATGGAACAACCCTCTCCATCAAAACAAACTGTAAATCCCTGATGTGTCAATGTACTTACAGAAATAAGGTTTGCTGAAAGCTGTGGAACATACATAACATTGTTTATTTGTCTTACCATAGTATCGGTGCTCAATGGGACATCACCTATTCCCATACATTTTAACTTATTGTTATTAGCTATTCTAACACTATTATTATCACTTCTAAAGTTTTTAAAAAGGTTTATATTGTTGCACATGTGTGTAGAGCACCCACTGTCGACATACCAGCTTGAATCATTGTCAGTATCTTGAGTCAAAAAAGCCAAAAATGTTTGCTCACTGCTTCTGTTATCCTTCATTTTCTTATCACGTTTCAATTTAAAACATTTTGCTTTAATATGACCAGGTTTTCTGCAATAATGACAGGTGATGTTCTTTCTCGGGGGGTCATTTTTCACAATAAATGCGGAAGAATCACCAGCAGTTTTCCTGGATTCCTCTTGAAGGAGACGAGTGCGAACAAATTCGCTTGATATTCCACCGGCAAGACATGTAGTTTCCATATTAGACACCAGTGCATCGTATCTATCTGTAAGTCCACTTAGCAGTATTTCTGCGACTTCATCATCTTCAATATTCTTGCCTATATCGGCTAGCTGATGTACTAATGACATTATACAGTCAATATACTCAGTCATTGAGTTTCCTAATTCAGCTCTGTGAAGTTGTCTCAGCAATAAAACCCTTCTGTAAAGACCCTTGCTTTCAAACACCGAAGCCAACGATTCCCAGGCAGCTTTTGCATTACCTGCTTCTCTTACATATTGGTAACATGAGGGCTTCACACTCAAGCAAATACGAGCCAGCGCGCGTTCATCACGTAAGGGATCTAAGTTTGTACCTTGAATACATGGCCAAAGTCCTTCTAACTTTAATGACATTTTCATCGCAAATTTCCATGCGTGAAAGTTATTGGACCCTTCTAATTTCTCAAGTGACGTTCCTGTTACTGGTTGAGAGATGCTGGCTTAGGTTTCGAGGATTAAAAGAAATATATTTTAAAATAAACTGGTGTATTAGCACATAGTATTAGCATGACTTTTTTTTATTTTTAAACAGAGCAAAAAAGAATGACATAGAGAAAAAAGACAAAGACAATCACACTTTTTATATTCAACACTCTTCCCCCCTCGGGTGTGAGGGCAGGCGCACCAGACGCAGAGCAGAGCGGCGTCGCAGCGTGCCGCGCGAGGTCCGCACATCGACGACCCGCACCCGGCCATCGGCGCCAGGGTACACGGCTTCTATAACACCGCGAGGCCAGTAGCTCCTCTCAGAAGTCGGGTCGATCACTAAGACTACATCTCCAACCTTAAGTTGATCTTCGTCACTAGTCGACCTCATAGTTCGTGGCAGTAGAGACGGTAAAACTTCTTTGAGCCATCTCGACCAAAACATGTCAGCGAGCCTTTGAGCCACACGCCACTGTTTTCGTGAACATAAGTCTGTTTTCTCAGTTGCATCAATGGGAAGGTTGGATGAAGTTCCCAATAAAAAATGGAATGGTGTCAGGGCTATATCGTCTGTGGAGCTGACGGACACGTGTGTCAGAGGACGGCTGTTAACTATTGCTTCAACTTCGCAAAGTAATGTCAAAAGCGTTTCGTCTCGTGGTGCTCTTTCTTTCAGGATGACTTTCAGAGTTGACTTCACGCTTCGTATCAACCTCTCCCAAGCACCTCCCATATGTGGGCTTAGAGGTGGATTAAAGTGCCACCTTACTCTTTCGTTGGCGGCCTCATTCTGTAGCTTCTGAAGCTCTGCGTCGGCTCCACGTAAATTAGTTCCGTTATCGGAATATAAGTCGCTAGGCCAACCTCGTCGCGATGCCATTCGTCGTAGAGCCATTAATAAACTATCAGTGGATAGTGAATGCACAACTTCTAGATGTATGGCCCTTACTGTCATACATGTAAAAATTACGCCGTACCTTTTCTCACGTCTTCTTCCAACTGTAACTTCTATTGGTCCAAAAAGGTCAAGACCGCAGTGAGAAAATGGTCTACAGTGGTGCGCGACTCTACCAGCAGGTAAGTTTCCTTGTCTCGGTGCTACAGGTGTCGCTTTCCTTATACGACAGACAAGGCATTTCGATGCTACATTTCGCACTGAAGGTCGTAGGTGAACGATCCAAAATCTTTGTCTTAGTTCATTTATAACTGTCTCATTATTAGCATGCGCAGCTCGAACATGATAGTGCATTATTATAAGCTTGGAGACATAGTTGCGTCCGTCAAGTATGGCAGGCCTCTTGTACTCTAAAGTAACACTTTCTGTAGCGTCAATCCGGCCTTGAACACGTAAAATACCATCATGGTCCATGTACGGTGTGAGTGACAAAATCTTACTCTTTTTTGGTAAAGGTTTTTGATCATTTAAGCAACTCAGCTCTTCAGGAAAAGATTCCTTTTGCGCTTGCTTCAGTATCAATATTTCCGCCTTATCCATTTGTATAGCGTTGACTGTTACGTCTCTTCCTTTCCATTTTTCTAAAGCAGCCAATAGCGTGGCTGTAGTGCGAAGTAAGCGCATCCATGAGGAAAACCTTTTGGCATCAGGAATGGAAAGATCCTGTAACGGAGTAATAACGGTCAAAGTTGCTTTCTTTAGCTCAACATCGTCATCGTGTGCCTTCGTGAATTTATTTTCAGGCCATTGAGCTGTCTCAAGTCTCAAGAACTCAGGACCGTGAAACCATGGATGTGCGTAGGTAAGTTCATCCACATTTTCTTTGGTGGCATAGTCCGCTACATTCGCAGATGTCGGAACATATCTCCACTCATCAGGTTTGGTCAGCTCGTCTATCTCACCTAATCGATTAGCGACGAAAGGTCTATAATCTCGTGCATCGCTCATGATCCATAGCAGGACCGTAGACGAATCAGTCCAAAAATAGCGTCTGTCGGGCTTTATTGTGTGCTCCTGCTCGATAGTAGCCGCTAATCTGCAGGCCAATACTGCTCCTTGAAGCTCTAGGCGTGGCACTGATACAGGTCTTAGTGGGGCTACTCTACTCTTACTGGCTATGAGGGCTATAGTCGTACTTTCTTCGTGAACGATTCGCCAGTAGGCTACAGCGGCATAGGCTTGCGGTGAAGCGTCGCAGAACATGTGTAGCTCACGTGCTAAAATAACATTTTGTGTGGCTAATGACTTTTCATTCAAATACCATCGCGGTATGCGTAGTGACTTGACCTTATCAAAACACTCTAGCCATTTGCGCCACTTTGTGAACTCTTTGTCCTTGACATGTTCATCCCATGAAATGCCGCTTCTCCATGTATCTTGTAACAGTATTCGAGACTTTATCGTTAACGGAGCAAGAAAGCCTTGAACATCGAAAACGGACATGACTACTCGTAACATTTCTCGTTTAGTGGGTCTTTGTAAACATTTGAGGATTTCTTCACTAATCCGCTTCATGGAAACATCAAAACCAAGCACATCGTCAACTGGAAACCAGTACAATCCTAGCGTTCTCTCGCCCTCGCTTGTTCCCTCAATATTAAACTTAACGGCGCTGGGGCCGAGATCACTCTCTGGTAAGCTTTTGAGTACTTCCTTACTGTTACTGGTCCAGTTCCTGATTTCAAAGCCTCCCATTTTGTGAATATTCCTGACATCATTAACAAGCTGTACAGCTGCACTCTCAGTCTCAATGCTATCCATCAGATCATCTACATAATGATTTTGCACAATGCTTCTGACAGCACGGGGCATCTTCTTTTCATACAGCGTGGCGTTTTTATTTTTCACATATTGTGCCACAAAAGGAGAGCAGCATGCGCCAAAGATAAGGGAGTTCATAGCGAACTTCGTAGGTGGCTTTGTACTATTGATGTCGTCCTTCCAGAGAAAACGCAAAGCATCTTGATCCTCTTTTCTAATTTGGACCCTCAAAAACATATCTTTGATGTCGCCAGTGATCGCGACTTGGTGCTCTCTGAATCTTAATAGCACACCAAACAGCGAAATGAGCAAATCTGGGCCTTGAAGTAGGTAATCATTCAGAGAATAACATTGTGACTTTGCAGCGGCGTCAAATACAAGACGCAATTTCTTCTTGTTTGGATTATCAACTCCAAAATGAGGTAAATACCACAGTCGATCAGATGTCACATCGGGTTCTGAACAGGGGTGTGCATAATTATTTTCAAACAGATGCTGTACCCTCTCTCTGTATCTAGCTTGAAATTCTATGTTCATGCGCATCTTTTTCTCTACGCCTTGAAGACGACTAAACGCTGTGGGATATGACTCTTTCATTTTAACGGTCTCATCCTTCCAGGGCAGTCCGACCTCCCAATGGTCGCCAACTTGTTTAGAAGTCTTGTCAAGAATCTCTAAAGCTTTAACGTCCTCTGAACATTGTCGTGGCTTGACACTGACGCCAAGTGCATCGAGAGCATACGAACGCCTTACAAGATCATTGAGCTCATCTAGGCTGCGTCCGTTTTCACTGTCGTGATGTGATAAAAACAGCGTACAAGCATCAGTCAGTCCATGTGGTCGGCGTCTGTTTATTATTTTGCCGTGTACAGACCAGCCAAGAACGGTTCGAGTGGCATTAGGATCACCCTCAATTATCTCTAATGGGGCTAAGAGATGGTAATTATCTTGCCCGATAATCATTGATGGCTTCATGGAATCAAAACAAAGATTTTCTTTGATACCTGACAGGTGCTCATAGCGTCCAAGTTCTGTGTATTGACTCGGAAGATTAATCCCTTTAACTGTGCGTGCGACAATTCTATAGCGATCAGTATTTTCGCTTGATATCTCAAATTCTAGTAGTTCAGCTTTACAAATCAAAACACTGTTGTCCCAAGCGCCTCGCACATGTAAGCTTTCAGTGTGACCGGTTAATCCTACTTGGCTGGCCACTTTTTCATCTATCATCGTGATGGTGGAACCGTCATCGAGAAGAGCATCAGTAACAACGTCACCATTTGGACCATGGATCCGGATGCGAACATATTTGAGTAACACGTGAGAAGGTGTAGGAGAGTTTGACACAGCTGATATGTTCGCTACATAATCGTCAGGACTTTCAGTAATATTAGCATTGACAGGCTTTTCTATTGCCTTAGCTGTTGGCCAATGCAAAATCTGGTGGTGTGGCAATCCGCAGTCATCAATGCTACATGATGGAGCTTCACAGGTGTTCTTGTCATGGTCGCTAACAAGACATTTTGGACATAGCCGGTTGCAGCGCACAAATGACCATCGTTCCTTCCGGAGGGCGCGCTTGAACTTAGGGCAATCAATAACTATGTGATCGGAGTGCTTGTGACAAAAACGGCACTTTGAAGCTTCTTTCATCTGTGCTAGTACAGCGTGAGGCCGCTGAAGGTTGGAATGAGTAACAGGACCATCAAATTTCTTTATAGACGCCTGTAGTAACGATACGCCGACATTTGAAATCTTTTGCGCTTCAACTTCCAAAAATTCCGATAACTGTTCAAGTCGAGTCATATTCGAACTTTTCTCTCGATTTTCGTGGGCATAGTCGGCCCATCGGGTAATCAAACTGCATGGTAATTTCGATAAAATGGCAGTAGTCAGCTCGGGACTCCTTAGATAATCATCTTGTTTTATAGCCTTCGTAGCAACTACGCAGTTTTTAATTTTTATAGAAAAAGAAACTATGTCATTATGATATGACAGTGACGGAAGTTTTTTCAATTGACTTACGATTTTTGTTATAATAATTTCAGGTCGACCAAATCGTAATTCCAAAGTTTTCATGATATTTTCAGCCGACACATCACCCATCAGGAGCGCAGAAACGCATTCTCTAGCTTCGCCTGTTAGACATTTTCGTAGGCGACAAACGTTTTCTGCATTCGAAAATTGGCAAATCTTGGTCGACTCATCGTAGGTATTCCTGAAGTTAACCCACTCCATCGGGTCTCCCTTGAAAAAAGGCAGCTCCTTAGGTGTCGTAATGCGACTCATTAGTCTGTCTGTGGCGGTCATCTGCTTACAGCTATGGGTACAACCTAGAGCAAGATCGTGTATCGTCAGCTAGCTTGAGTATTGCTTTATCTTGAGCAACTGGTGCTGACGAGGGTCGGTCATGTAGGGCAGGGCTTGAACAACACATGTTTTGAGCAGCGGGTGCCGGGCAATGGTCATCTTGTGCCGCGGTAGGAGCTAGGTAGCGTTCATGTTGTGCAGTAGGGTCTGAGTAGCGCGCATTTTGTGTCGCGGTCGTACGACGAAGGGTTACATTCTGGTGCGCCACCCAATCTTCCGTTCTTACTGCTGCGGATGCGTGTGAAACACTGGAACCCGCTCGGGAACGTTGTTCTTGTTGTTCTTCCAATTCTGCTAGGCTTACACTCAGTTTTTTGTTCACGAGGTCTATTTGGAATTGCATTTTTACCTCCTGCAGCTGAGCTTGCATTTTCGCTTCCTCTGCGGCGATCAGCAATCGTGATTTCTCCTCGGCCGCTTCAAATTCGAGTTGTTTTTTGCGCGCCTCTAATGAAATAACGGACATTTTGGAACTGACCGCTTTCGATGACTTGCTCGATGGAAGGTTTTGCTGATCTTCCTTTTGTGAGCCTGAAGGTGACGACATTTTTCTGCGAGCTTTTGATCGTGTCAACATTTTGCGAAAAAGAATATTCCTCAGTCCTCGAGTCCTCAGTTTATGCTCGAAGGACCAATGTTACTGGTTGAGAGATGCTGGCTTAGGTTTCGAGGATTAAAAGAAATATATTTTTTAAAATAAACTGGTGTATTAGCACATAGTATTAGCATGACTTTTTTTTTTTGCTCTGTTTAAAAAAAAAAAGTCATGCTAATACTATGTGCTAATACACCAGTTTATTTTAAAAAATATATTTCTTTTAATCCTCGAAACCTAAGCCAGCATCTCTCAACCAGTAACAGTTCCCGAAAATACAGCTTGCGGAATATTGCCGTAATTGCCAAACGCAGCGGGCTCGGCATCACCTAAAGTCGACGAACGACGGGCGGCAGCATGGCGGCTAGCGGCATTTTCATTATTGCCAACTTGCGGCGTGTTTCCAGAATCCGCCATTTGTGATGCAGCCTAGCGCGTACAGAACCAACAGCAGAACGCAATCAATCAGTGTTTTTCTTGGAAATCATAAATCTTTCCTTACTTTGCTATTGCAGACACGTGGACTTTTTCGGCTGGGGCGCTGGGCCCATAACCTGTCTTGATTTGAGAGGCGGGAACAGTCCACGGAGATAAAACACACTGATTGATTTGACTACTTTATTATTCACTAATAAGAGTCGGCAAATACAGATTTATATTAATTAACATAAATGTACAAAAATAGGAAATTAGGAACGCTTACACACTTGACAGCCATCAAGGAGAGAAGAGGGACAAGGAAACGGAAGTTTTACATAGACAACACATAGTGAGGCATATTACAACCATAGATTATCACTGCAGATAATTTCAATAATAACAACACAGATAAACAATCCTCAATACAGCCCCTCAATTTACAGAATTTATAATTACTTAACTGTATCATTAACATTCTTAAATTGCTTATTAACTAAGAACTTAATCGATAACTCTATTACAAATTATATGTCAATGTTCACTCTATACATTATTAATTCAAATTTTGGTCTTGTTATTTATCAAATATTTTGCTCATAAATCTAAGCAATAAAATAATTATTTTAAACTAAACAATATTCCAAAAATAGTAGGTAAAGACACAGCATAACAACAATATGTACTTAATTCAAAGTTAAGGTGGCCGCTTTGAGCTGACCTCCCCTATCTAACTAGCGTGATCACCACGCCCGCCCGCGTGAAGAAGGCACGGCAGCGCTCACGCGGCTACGCCGGCGGCCGTGCTGGCGTTGTGCAGCGCGCGCACGCCCACAGCGGCGCCCGGCACGCGCACGCGCACGTGCCGGCCGCGCCCACGGCCGCGCCCGAGGCCGCGCCCGCGGCCGCGCCCGCGGCCGCGGCGCCCGGCTGGCAGTTTATTGGGTCCGAGCAGGCAGGCGGTGGGCGGCGCGGGCGCGGGCTCGCGCGCGCGCTCCGGCTCCTCCATGCACAGCTGGTCGAAGTCGCCGACGCGCGGCAGACGCTCGCACGCCATGCGCTCGGGCCACTGGAAGCCGTACTTCTGCATGACCGGCGCGCAGCCGTTCCGCGCGCGCTCGCACAAGCTGCGACACGCCGGCAGCGGCTCCGCGTAGTCTTCGATACAGATGGGCGTGTACACGGAGCAGAGGAAGAATTTCAGGTCGACGGAACATTTGATGTCGACGAGCGGCCAGAATGAACGGATCTGGAAATATAAATAAACAAAATCATTAGCTCCAACAAATCCAAGGTTTGTGAACCAAAGATTACTTAAAAATTCAAAACATTTATGACAATTTAACCAATGACAAGACACTTGAATTAAACAGGAGTAGGCCAGTCAGAAATATGAAAGCTAGTTGCCCATTCCAAAATTTCCAAAGCGCGGTTCCTGTGGAGAAGAACGTGCAATAAACTCCATAAAAGCCTTCTTATAATGCATGTCGTTGCTGATTAAGAGGCTCTCACGACGCGAATGACAGACAATGAAGGAATAAAGACTCCTACAAACAGGCACGACACGCGATATAATCGTGTGTCGCGCCTTTTTGAAGGAGCCTTAACGATCAAACTTGTCATCTCGGAAAAGCTTGGGCACCGTACGCTAGCTCCCGGCAGCCACTGAGTTGGCAAAAGAGCACGACGCGCTAGCTTCAACCGTTAGAAGGATACAAACGATATTCGGTTTCGTGTACGCCTCGCAGACGTAGATTAGGCTTCTAGGGTTAAGCTTACTTCGATGCGAAAGTCTTCTTCATTGTAAAGCCCATGTTTTAGAAAGCTATTAGAAAGCTATTAGTAAAGCTAGAATAAATGAGCGCCGCAATTTTTATACAGGCATTGATGAATCAACAACGATTACTGAAATGTGGAAGCGAATGCGATGGTTGAAGGGGTATAGCTCAACTAAATCATACCCGTCAAGGGACCAGAAAGTTTCCCTAATTTGTGGTTTAGCTCCTGATTATGTATGCGATGAGAAACCAACATTTAATTCATCAAACGCACAATTGGACATCCCGATAACATTACATGAACTATGTAATTCGCTAAAAACTAAGGATACAGCTCCTGGTGGGGACGGAGTTTCCTATTCAATGATATTTAATTTACCAACCATTGGAAAAATTTTTTTAGTAAAGTTGTATAATGATATTTTAAATACTAGTGTGATACCTGTACAGTGGCGTGACATAGTATTGATGCCTATTCCTAAACCAGCTACACCTTCAGACAGTAATCCAAAATTAAGGCCTATCTGCTTAATATCATGCTTGTGTAAGATCTTTCACTCCATACTGACAAAACTCATTGAATGGTTCATAGAGAAAAACAATATTTTGTCTCCATATACGTCGGGTTTCAGAAAAGGACAATCATGTCAGGACTGTTTAACGAGATTGACCACACAAATTCAATTAGGTTTCTCGAAAGGTTATGCAACTGTTGCGTGTTTTATAGATGTTGAAAGTGCATACAACAATGTATTAATTAATAAAATGTTATCGATATTAAATGAAATCGGGGTCGGTAACAAATTATGTTCATATTTATGGACTTTTTTGAATGAAAGACATCTTAAAATTATTGATGAATTTAATGAAAATGACACTATGATTAGATATACAAGTTTAGGATTAGCCCAGGGTGACCCTATTTCACCAATATTATTTAACATTGTAACATTTAAATTATTCTCAAAAATCAATAATGTATATATGTGCCAGTACGCTGATGATTTTGTCTTATATAGTACAGATAAAAATCTTTCAGATAGTACAACTAAATTACAAGAAGCATTAGATACCTTTTCGTCCTGTCTAAGTGAATTAGGATTATGCTTGTCGAATAATAAATCAAAACTATGTATTTTTAGCAGGGGGTTTAGGAGGCAAAATATTGCATTGAAAATAAACAACCATGCCTTAGAATTAGTGGATAGTTATAAATATTTGGGGTTATGGCTAGACAGATCGCTACGATGGGGACGTCATATTAATGAGGTAGTCAGAAAGTCGCAGAAATACTTAAATATACTCAAAGTTTTGGCAGGTACTTCTTGGGGTATACACCCCAAACATTTACGCAGAATATATATAGCGATAGTCAGAAGTCGTGTAGACTATAGTTGTTTCATTTACGACAATAGTGCGAATTCACATTTATATAAATTGCAGAAAATACAGAATCAAGCACTGAGAATTATAGGTGGTTTTATAAAGTCTACGCCGATTCACACCATGGAAAGTGAGCTATGCATTCCGCCATTGCATATAAGAAGAAAATTCCTAGCCTACAAATATGGTTTAAAATCCCTATCTTGGACTAACAATGTAACGATTAAATTATTAAAAGAACTAAATACGTTTATTACCAACAATTATTGGACACGCAAAAAGATTCCATTACTTGCGACTGTTTTAAATGAAATTGAAGATGTTCAGGTTGCCTCGTCCTCTCCATTGGAGATGTATACCTTAACAACATGGGTCACTTATATTGATGCGAATAATTTAATTTCGGTTGGTTTAGATAGCATGCATCGAGCTAAAGAATTTTACGAATTAAATCTGTTGAAACATGCTGTAATGAATGAATTAATAGAGAAATATGCTGAATGGTTAGTGATTTACACAGATGGATCTATGAGCAAGAAAGGTAGGGGAGCTTCATTTTATGTTCGCTCGCAAGAAAATGCTAGTGGATGTTTCAAAGTAATTGGAAATGTATGTATCATGTCGTTGGAGCTTATTGCGATCTCAGAAGCACTATCATATATCAAAACAATTGATGATAATAAAGCTGTTATATGTTCAGACAGTAAGAGTGCCTTATATCATATAGCTCGATGCGCCTCTGGTCGAAGAGGTACACCGATAGCATACGAGATACTCTCTAAAATAGAGGAATTAGTGGAGAAAGGAGTGGATCTGAGATTGCAGTGGGTTCCTTCGCACATTGGGATACGTGGTAATGAGGAGGCGGATAGATTAGCGAAAATTGGAAGTACAGAAGGACAAGAAATTTATGTGAAACCATATTATTCAGAAATATTAACGAAATATAATGGACAGTGTTATGATTTATGGAAGGAATATTTCGATCAAAGATCATTGGAAAAGGGCATATGGTATAAAACTATACAATGTCAGCCTCCTCGTATACCTTGGTGTACATATAGTCGGTTAAGTAGGAAACTGATTGTTATAGCGCACAGAATCAGAACTGGACATATTCCATCAAACAATTTTGCCTTTTTAATGGGAAAGGTTTCTTCCCCTAAATGTGATGCTTGTGGAATAATAGACGATGTATACCATTTGTTGATGGAATGTGTTCAATTTCATGCAGAGAGAGAGGAATTATTGGAAAAATTGAATCTGGACAAATTGCAGGTTGGAATCATGAATTCTATACTCTCAAACCCTAACAGTGAAGGAGCTTGTCTTTTGTTTACACTATTATCATCTTAAGTTAAACTAATGATGTAACTAGTAAATAAGATTAATCGGACTGACATATACATGTAGTATAAAAGTCCAAAAAAATAGAATAAAAAAAAAAAAAAAAAAAAAGCCCATGTTTTAAAAACTTTTTTCTATCTTTTCCAGTTGCGGTTGTGGAAGCACCATGACGATGTTGGTGTGGTGGGTGGTGGCGGGCGCGCTGGTGGCGCGGGGCGGCGCGCTGCAGCCGCGCTGTCAGGAGATCACCATCCCCATGTGCCGCGGCATCGGGTACAACTTCACCTCCTTCCCCAACGCGCTGGACCATGACACGCAGGAAGAGGCCGGCTTTGAGGTGTGTAGCATAATCAACATTATCAACGCAGAATAGACAATTATGACCGATTTTATTGTCGATCTCGGTCAGTCCTTTTGCACCGCTGAAGCTTTTCCGAGATGACAAGTTTGATCGTTAAGGCTCCTTCAAAAAGGCGCGACACACGATTATATCGCGTGTCGTGCCTGTTTGTAGGAGTCTTTATTCCTTCATTGTCTGTCATTCGCGTCGTGAGAGCCTCTTAATCAGCAACGACATGCATTATAAGAAGGCTTTTATGGAGTTTATTGCACGTTCTTCTCCACAGGAACCGCGCTTTGGAAATTTTGGAATGGGCAACTAGCTTTCATATTTCTGACTGGCCTACTCCTGTTTAATTCAAGTGTCTTGTCATTGGTTAAATTGTCATAAATGTTTTGAATTTTTAAGTAATCTTTGGTTCACAAACCTTGGATTTGTTGGAGCTAATGATTTTGTTTATTTATATTTCCAGATCCGTTCATTCTGGCCGCTCGTCGACATCAAATGTTCCGTCGACCTGAAATTCTTCCTCTGCTCCGTGTACACGCCCATCTGTATCGAAGACTACGCGGAGCCGCTGCCGGCGTGTCGCAGCTTGTGCGAGCGCGCGCGGAACGGCTGCGCGCCGGTCATGCAGAAGTACGGCTTCCAGTGGCCCGAGCGCATGGCGTGCGAGCGTCTGCCGCGCGTCGGCGACTTCGACCAGCTGTGCATGGAGGAGCCGGAGCGCGCGCGCGAGCCCGCGCCCGCGCCGCCCACCGCCTGCCTGCTCGGACCCAATAAACTGCCAGCCGGGCGCCGCGGCCGCGGGCGCGGCCGCGGGCGCGGCCTCGGGCGCGGCCGTGGGCGCGGCCGGCACGTGCGCGTGCGCGTGCCGGGCGCCGCTGTGGGCGTGCGCGCGCTGCACAACGCCAGCACGGCCGCCGGCGTAGCCGCGTGAGCGCTGCCGTGCCTTCTTCACGCGGGCGGGCGTGGTGATCACGCTAGTTAGATAGGGGAGGTCAGCTCAAAGCGGCCACCTTAACTTTGAATTAAGTACATATTGTTGTTATGCTGTGTCTTTACCTACTATTTTTGGAATATTGTTTAGTTTAAAATAATTATTTTATTGCTTAGATTTATGAGCAAAATATTTGATAAATAACAAGACCAAAATTTGAATTAATAATGTATAGAGTGAACATTGACATATAATTTGTAATAGAGTTATCGATTAAGTTCTTAGTTAATAAGCAATTTAAGAATGTTAATGATACAGTTAAGTAATTATAAATTCTGTAAATTGAGGGGCTGTATTGAGGATTGTTTATCTGTGTTGTTATTATTGAAATTATCTGCAGTGATAATCTATGGTTGTAATATGCCTCACTATGTGTTGTCTATGTAAAACTTCCGTTTCCTTGTCCCTCTTCTCTCCTTGATGGCTGTCAAGTGTGTAAGCGTTCCTAATTTCCTATTTTTGTACATTTATGTTAATTAATATAAATCTGTATTTGCCGACTCTTATTAGTGAATAATAAAGTAGTCAAATCAATCAGTGTGTTTTATCTCCGTGGACTGTTCCCGCCTCTCAAATCAAGACAGGTTATGGGCCCAGCGCCCCAGCCGAAAAAGTCCACGTGTCTGCAATAGCAAAGTAAGGAAAGATTTATGATTTCCAAGAAAAACACTGATTGATTGCGTTCTGCTGTTGGTTCTGTACGCGCTAGGCTGCATCACAAATGGCGGATTCTGGAAACACGCCGCAAGTTGGCAATAATGAAAATGCCGCTAGCCGCCATGCTGCCGCCCGTCGTTCGTCGACTTTAGGTGATGCCGAGCCCGCTGCGTTTGGCAATTACGGCAATATTCCGCAAGCTGTATTTTCGGGAACTGTCACTGGTTGAGAGATGCTGGCTTAGGTTTCGAGGATTAAAAGAAATATATTTTTTAAAATAAACTGGTGTATTAGCACATAGTATTAGCATGACTTTTTTTTTTTAAACAGAGCAAAAAAAAAAAAGTCATGCTAATACTATGTGCTAATACACCAGTTTATTTTAAAAAATATATTTCTTTTAATCCTCGAAACCTAAGCCAGCATCTCTCAACCAGTAACATTGGTCCTTCGAGCATAAACTGAGGACTCGAGGACTGAGGAATATTCTTTTTCGCAAAATGTTGACACGATCAAAAGCTCGCAGAAAAATGTCGTCACCTTCAGGCTCACAAAAGGAAGATCAGCAAAACCTTCCATCGAGCAAGTCATCGAAAGCGGTCAGTTCCAAAATGTCCGTTATTTCATTAGAGGCGCGCAAAAAACAACTCGAATTTGAAGCGGCCGAGGAGAAATCACGATTGCTGATCGCCGCAGAGGAAGCGAAAATGCAAGCTCAGCTGCAGGAGGTAAAAATGCAATTCCAAATAGACCTCGTGAACAAAAAACTGAGTGTAAGCCTAGCAGAATTGGAAGAACAACAAGAACAACGTTCCCGAGCGGGTTCCAGTGTTTCACACGCATCCGCAGCAGTAAGAACGGAAGATTGGGTGGCGCACCAGAATGTAACCCTTCGTCGTACGACCGCGACACAAAATGCGCGCTACTCAGACCCTACTGCACAAGATGAACGCTACCTAGCTCCTACCGCGGCACAAGATGACCATTGCCCGGCACCCGCTGCTCAAAACATGTGTTGTTCAAGCCCTGCCCTACATGACCGACCCTCGTCAGCACCAGTTGCTCAAGATAAAGCAATACTCAAGCTAGCTGACGATACACGATCTTGCTCTAGGTTGTACCCATAGCTGTAAGCAGATGACCGCCACAGACAGACTAATGAGTCGCATTACGACACCTAAGGAGCTGCCTTTTTTCAAGGGAGACCCGATGGAGTGGGTTAACTTCAGGAATACCTACGATGAGTCGACCAAGATTTGCCAATTTTCGAATGCAGAAAACGTTTGTCGCCTACGAAAATGTCTAACAGGCGAAGCTAGAGAATGCGTTTCTGCGCTCCTGATGGGTGATGTGTCGGCTGAAAATATCATGAAAACTTTGGAATTACGATTTGGTCGACCTGAAATTATTATAACAAAAATCGTAAGTCAATTGAAAAAACTTCCGTCACTGTCACTGTCATATCATAATGACATAGTTTCTTTTTCTATAAAAATTAAAAACTGCGTAGTTGCTACGAAGGCTATAAAACAAGATGATTATCTAAGGAGTCCCGAGCTGACTACTGCCATTTTATCGAAATTACCATGCAGTTTGATTACCCGATGGGCCGACTATGCCCACGAAAATCGAGAGAAAAGTTCGAATATGACTCGACTTGAACAGTTATCGGAATTTTTGGAAGTTGAAGCGCAAAAGATTTCAAATGTCGGCGTATCGTTACTACAGGCGTCTATAAAGAAATTTGATGGTCCTGTTACTCATTCCAACCTTCAGCGGCCTCACGCTGTACTAGCACAGACGAAAGAAGCTTCAAAGTGCCGTTTTTGTCACAAGCACTCCGATCACATAGTTATTGATTGCCCTAAGTTCAAGCGCGCCCTCCGGAAGGAACGATGGTCATTTGTGCGCAGCAACCGGCTATGTCCAAAATGTCTTGTTAGCGACCATGACAAGAACACCTGTGAAGCTCCATCATGTAGCATTGATGACTGCGGATTGCCACACCACCAGATTTTGCATTGGCCAACAGCTAAGGCAATAGAAAAGCCTGTCAATGCTAATATTACTGAAAGTCCTGACGATTATGTAGCGAACATATCAGCTGTGTCAAACTCTCCTACACCTTCTCACGTGTTACTCAAATATGTTCGCATCCGGATCCATGGTCCAAATGGTGACGTTGTTACTGATGCTCTTCTCGATGACGGTTCCACCATCACGATGATAGATGAAAAAGTGGCCAGCCAAGTAGGATTAACCGGTCACACTGAAAGCTTACATGTGCGAGGCGCTTGGGACAACAGTGTTTTGATTTGTAAAGCTGAACTACTAGAATTTGAGATATCAAGCGAAAATACTGATCGCTATAGAATTGTCGCACGCACAGTTAAAGGGATTAATCTTCCGAGTCAATACACAGAACTTGGACGCTATGAGCACCTGTCAGGTATCAAAGAAAATCTTTGTTTTGATTCCATGAAGCCATCAATGATTATCGGGCAAGATAATTACCATCTCTTAGCCCCATTAGAGATAATTGAGGGTGATCCTAATGCCACTCGAACCGTTCTTGGCTGGTCTGTACACGGCAAAATAATAAACAGACGCCGACCACATGGACTGACTGATGCTTGTACGCTGTTTTTATCACATCACGACAGTGAAAACGGACGCAGCCTAGATGAGCTCAATGATCTTGTAAGGCGTTCGTATGCTCTCGATGCACTTGGCGTCAGTGTCAAGCCACGACAATGTTCAGAGGACGTTAAAGCTTTAGAGATTCTTGACAAGACTTCTAAACAAGTTGGCGACCATTGGGAGGTCGGACTGCCCTGGAAGGATGAGACCGTTAAAATGAAAGAGTCATATCCCACAGCGTTTAGTCGTCTTCAAGGCGTAGAGAAAAAGATGCGCATGAACATAGAATTTCAAGCTAGATACAGAGAGAGGGTACAGCATCTGTTTGAAAATAATTATGCACACCCCTGTTCAGAACCCGATGTGACATCTGATCGACTGTGGTATTTACCTCATTTTGGAGTTGATAATCCAAACAAGAAGAAATTGCGTCTTGTATTTGACGCCGCTGCAAAGTCACAATGTTATTCTCTGAATGATTACCTACTTCAAGGCCCAGATTTGCTCATTTCGCTGTTTGGTGTGCTATTAAGATTCAGAGAGCACCAAGTCGCGATCACTGGCGACATCAAAGATATGTTTTTGAGGGTCCAAATTAGAAAAGAGGATCAAGATGCTTTGCGTTTTCTCTGGAAGGACGACATCAATAGTACTGTTGTAATTAGGTAAATTTATAATTTTATGTAAGCGCCTCATAAGTTTTTATTCTCTGTCCTTTTAACCAGTCTGTGGTTCCACGCCCCTTGTCAAAAATATGTGTGATTGTGTGTGCTCTCAAAAATTCCAAATAAAGTAAAATGTTCTCTAAGATCTATTATTTATTTAACCATTTCAACATGGTAGCAGAGCGTGGTTCAAAATAAAAACTCAATGTGATATGTGAAATATAAAAGTGCAATGATCATTTAAAAATAGTACGATCAAGATATAACCTCAAAAGTTTATCGTGAAAATTACAAGATTTTACACTAATAAAACGTTACTATCATCAGAATGGCTAAACAAGCAAAGATAGAAGATATTGTGATACCTATTTTTGATGGTGCAAACTATACAAGTTGGAAATTAAGATTGTTAACTTTGTTGGAATACAAAGAATGCAACGAGGCCGCCATTGGTACGATGCCTGCCAAATGTGAAAAAACTGAAGCGGAATGGAAAAAGATGGATTTAAAAGCAAGAACTATGATAATGAGTACAATTTCAGATAAACAACTAGAATATATCAGTGAATGCAAAACAGCTTATGAAATGATAAAGAAGTTTGATAAAATGTATTTAACACAGTCTACAGCTATGCAAATAATATGCAGAGGAAAGATTGAAGAAATCAGACTAACAACCAATTACAGTACAGTAGAAGAGTTTTTTGTTGATTTTGAAAAAACAATAAATGAGTTTAAATCAGCTGGAGGAAAAATAGAGGAATCCGAGAAGTTAAGATATTTGCTGAGAGCACTTCCACCCAGCTATAGTTATATTGGAGATTTTCTTGATGTGATTCCAGAAGAACAAAGAACAGTAGATTATGTATGTTCTAAAATAAAAGAGAAAAATATGGCCACTTGTGATTCGGACAAGAAAAGCAATGTCAGTACATTTGCAACTAAAACTTCAGCACAGTGTTTTATTTGCGGAAAGACTGGCCATCTCAAGAAGGATTGCTGGCATGGGCCGAAATATAATCAAGGGCAACAAAGTTCACAAGGAAGATTCCAATCTGGTCATGGTCAGCGAGGACTACAGAGAGGTCACAACAGAGGTGGATTCAACAATGGTCATAGTCGAGGCAGAGGTCAAGGTCTTTACAGAGGTCGAGGTAATTTTAGAGGTCAAGATGTATCCAGAGGACAAGGTCATTTCAGAGGTCATGATCATTCCAGTGGTGAGTCTTCAAATAATTTTTCATCCGAGTCGTGGGCAACTGAAGTATGTAATCCGGAAATAAATCAGGTATCGGGGTGTATTGAAAAGGAAAAATGTAATAATAACATTGAAATTAATTGGCTTTTAGACAGTGGGTGTACTGACCACATAATAATTGATGATAAATATTTTTATAATTATATAGATTTGAAAAGTCCTGTCGATGTGAAATTGCCAGATGGTAAAACGTTAAAAGCTACTAAAGTAGGTACTGTCAAAATTTATTTCAAGAACTATTATAATGAAAAACATGTGGATTTAAAAAACGTTTATTTTGTTGATGGTATTAAGCAGAATTTGTTAAGTTTTTCAAAGATAACTAAAACTTGCACTATTGTAGCTAAAAATGAAAATGCAAAAATTTATAATCAGGCCAGAGAATTAATGGTTGTTGCTGATAAAATAAATAATTTGTATCGTATAAAAAGTTTTTTATCGAAAAATGAAATGTGTGCACATTCAGTAAAATTAACTCAGAAAGAAAAATGGCATAGGGCACTTGGTCATGTAAATTTTCAGTATTTAAATAAACTTATAAACAATAAATTAGTAGATGGGTTGCCTGATAAGATTGAAAACACGGAAATGAAATGTTCAAATTGTATTAAAAGCAAAATGACTAATGTACCTTTTGAAAATAATAGAACAAAGACTACTGAAATTTTAGAATTAATTCATACTGATTTGAATGGTCCACATAATACAACTGGCTACGGGGGTGAAAAATATTTCTTGACATTTATCGATGACTATAGTAAATGCACAAGGATATTTTGTATTAAAAGTAAAGCTGAAGTTGCTAGCTGTTTCATAGAATTTGTTAATTTAGTAGAAAATAAATTTAATAAAAGAGTCAAGAAAATCCAGTGTGATAATGGCAAAGAATATTTAAACAAGGAAATTTATAATTTTATAAGGCAAAAGGGTATAGAGCTTTTACCATGTCCACCTTACGTTCATGAATTAAATGGAGTAGCGGAAAGGTATAATAGATCTGCTATGGATATAGGTAGGTGTTTAATGAGAGAAGCTAACATTCACAGAAGGTATTGGCCAGAAGTAATAAAAACAGCAGCATATTTAAAAAATCGAACAATTGCAAATACACTTGAAAACAAAACTCCATATGAGATATTTTTCGGAATAAAACCAAATGTAGAACACTTAAAAATATATGGAAGTCGAGTCTTTGTCAGGGTTCCTGAAGTTTTAAGAAAAAGTAAATGGGATGATAAAGCACAAGAAGGAATTTTAGTTGGTTATAATGAAAATAGTTATCGAGTTTTACTAAATAATAGAATAATTAATGCAAGGCACGTACAGGTAATCGAAGAAAACACTGAATTGATTTGCCTAGAAAAACTAGATAATCAGAAAGATAAAGATTTAGAGATTGATCAAACTTCAAACGAAATAGATAAAACTGATTATGAAAGTGATAAAAATGGTGTAGATACAGATGAGACTAATTCTAATAATACCCTGAAAGATCCTGTAAATAATGAAAATTTAAATGATGATAAAGAAAAAAAAGTAGAGGAGTCACAAAAAAGGAAAAGATTTCCCGTTTTGAGGTATGGTTATCCAGTTTCACATTTTATATACGTGAATCATGTTGATGCAAATGTGCCTAATTCATTCGAGGAGGCGTTAACCTCCAGTGATTTTAAAAAATGGCAAATTGCAATGGACTCTGAAATAGAAAGCTTAAATAAAAATAATACTTGGCAAATTGTAGAAAGGCCAAAAGATAAAAAAGTTATTGATGTTAAGTGGGTGTTTAAGAGAAAAAGTAATAATATTTATAAAGCTAGACTAGTTGTGAGAGGATTCCAGCAAAAGGATTTCACCGACAATGCTTATTCACCTGTAGGTAAAATGCAAACTTTGAAAATTTTATTGTCATACAGTTGTAAAAACAATTTGTTTGTAGAACAGATGGATGTAGAGACTGCCTTTTTAAATGGCTATGTAAAGTCAGAAGTATATGTAAATCAACCGGAAGGTTATGAAACTGGCGACAATAAAGTTTATAAATTGCACAAAGCTCTCTATGGTCTAAAAGAAAGCCCTAGAGTGTGGTATAATTGTTTTGACGAATTTATTAAAACTTTACACTTTGTTAGAAGTAACTATGATTACTGTCTGTATGTTAATAAAGCAAGCAAAGATCCAATATACATATTAATATTTGTTGATGACCTTTTAATTTGCTGTAAAGATAAAAATAAAATAGAAGAGGTAAAAACAAGTTTAATGAAAAGATTTGCAATGAAAGATTTGGGAAAAATTAAAAGCTACATTGGCATAGATATTGATTATAGTGATGATAAAAATATAATGACTCTAAATCAAACAAAATATATTGAATCTCTGGCTGCAAAATATGATCTGGAAAATGCTAAGTTGTATGATACTCCAATGGAAACAAATTTAAAATTAGAACAAGCTCAAGAAGTAGATGAAAGTATTAAGTACAGAAATATAATAGGTGAATTATTGTATATTAGCACAGGCACAAGGCCAGATGTAGCGTACAGTGTTAATTATTTGAGTAGATACCAAAGTTGTTACAACCAAACACATTACAAATATGCAATGAGAGTCTTGAAATATTTGTATAAGACTAAGGATCTAAAGTTAACTTATTATGCTAATTTGGATACTGAAATTCTAGATTGTATGGTAGATTCTGACTATGCCGGAGATAATGTTGATAGAAAATCTACAACTGGTTTTATTACTAGATTGTTTGGAAACCTAATTTTTTGGAAAACACGTAAACAAAATACAGTAGCTAAATGTTCAACTTTTGCAGAATATATCGCTATGTCTGAGGCTGTGACAGAAGTACTTTTTATTAAAAACTTGCTAAGTGAATCATTTGATGTTAAATTTTGTGAACCAATAAAATTTTATGAAGATAACTCAGGTGCAGTTGCAATTGCTAAATACGGTAACTTCACAAAAAACTCAAAGCACATCGAAGTGCAGTATCATTATATAAATGAGAACTATGAAAAGAAATTAATTGATATTGTAAAAATTGATACTAAATTCAACTTGGCAGACATGTTAACTAAAAGTCTAGATCGGTCAAAATTTTTGAAGAACAGATTAGAGTTAGGTTTAATTTAGTTAGGATTAGTTTATCTATTGTTTATGTAAAAGTAAAAGGTTATAAGATTATAAATTTAAGGAGGTGTGTTGTAATTAGGTAAATTTATAATTTTATGTAAGCGCCTCATAAGTTTTTATTCTCTGTCCTTTTAACCAGTCTGTGGTTCCACGCCCCTTGTCAAAAATATGTGTGATTGTGTGTGCTCTCAAAAATTCCAAATAAAGTAAAATGTTCTCTAAGATCTATTATTTATTTAACCATTTCAACAAGTACAAAGCCACCTACGAAGTTCGCTATGAACTCCCTTATCTTTGGCGCATGCTGCTCTCCTTTTGTGGCACAATATGTGAAAAATAAAAACGCCACGCTGTATGAAAAGAAGATGCCCCGTGCTGTCAGAAGCATTGTGCAAAATCATTATGTAGATGATCTGATGGATAGCATTGAGACTGAGAGTGCAGCTGTACAGCTTGTTAATGATGTCAGGAATATTCACAAAATGGGAGGCTTTGAAATCAGGAACTGGACCAGTAACAGTAAGGAAGTACTCAAAAGCTTACCAGAGAGTGATCTCGGCCCCAGCGCCGTTAAGTTTAATATTGAGGGAACAAGCGAGGGCGAGAGAACGCTAGGATTGTACTGGTTTCCAGTTGACGATGTGCTTGGTTTTGATGTTTCCATGAAGCGGATTAGTGAAGAAATCCTCAAATGTTTACAAAGACCCACTAAACGAGAAATGTTACGAGTAGTCATGTCCGTTTTCGATGTTCAAGGCTTTCTTGCTCCGTTAACGATAAAGTCTCGAATACTGTTACAAGATACATGGAGAAGCGGCATTTCATGGGATGAACATGTCAAGGACAAAGAGTTCACAAAGTGGCGCAAATGGCTAGAGTGTTTTGATAAGGTCAAGTCACTACGCATACCGCGATGGTATTTGAATGAAAAGTCATTAGCCACACAAAATGTTATTTTAGCACGTGAGCTACACATGTTCTGCGACGCTTCACCGCAAGCCTATGCCGCTGTAGCCTACTGGCGAATCGTTCACGAAGAAAGTACGACTATAGCCCTCATAGCCAGTAAGAGTAGAGTAGCCCCACTAAGACCTGTATCAGTGCCACGCCTAGAGCTTCAAGGAGCAGTATTGGCCTGCAGATTAGCGGCTACTATCGAGCAGGAGCACACAATAAAGCCCGACAGACGCTATTTTTGGACTGATTCGTCTACGGTCCTGCTATGGATCATGAGCGATGCACGAGATTATAGACCTTTCGTCGCTAATCGATTAGGTGAGATAGACGAGCTGACCAAACCTGATGAGTGGAGATATGTTCCGACATCTGCGAATGTAGCGGACTATGCCACCAAAGAAAATGTGGATGAACTTACCTACGCACATCCATGGTTTCACGGTCCTGAGTTCTTGAGACTTGAGACAGCTCAATGGCCTGAAAATAAATTCACGAAGGCACACGATGACGATGTTGAGCTAAAGAAAGCAACTTTGACCGTTATTACTCCGTTACAGGATCTTTCCATTCCTGATGCCAAAAGGTTTTCCTCATGGATGCGCTTACTTCGCACTACAGCCACGCTATTGGCTGCTTTAGAAAAATGGAAAGGAAGAGACGTAACAGTCAACGCTATACAAATGGATAAGGCGGAAATATTGATACTGAAGCAAGCGCAAAAGGAATCTTTTCCTGAAGAGCTGAGTTGCTTAAATGATCAAAAACCTTTACCAAAAAAGAGTAAGATTTTGTCACTCACACCGTACATGGACCATGATGGTATTTTACGTGTTCAAGGCCGGATTGACGCTACAGAAAGTGTTACTTTAGAGTACAAGAGGCCTGCCATACTTGACGGACGCAACTATGTCTCCAAGCTTATAATAATGCACTATCATGTTCGAGCTGCGCATGCTAATAATGAGACAGTTATAAATGAACTAAGACAAAGATTTTGGATCGTTCACCTACGACCTTCAGTGCGAAATGTAGCATCGAAATGCCTTGTCTGTCGTATAAGGAAAGCGACACCTGTAGCACCGAGACAAGGAAACTTACCTGCTGGTAGAGTCGCGCACCACTGTAGACCATTTTCTCACTGCGGTCTTGACCTTTTTGGACCAATAGAAGTTACAGTTGGAAGAAGACGTGAGAAAAGGTACGGCGTAATTTTTACATGTATGACAGTAAGGGCCATACATCTAGAAGTTGTGCATTCACTATCCACTGATAGTTTATTAATGGCTCTACGACGAATGGCATCGCGACGAGGTTGGCCTAGCGACTTATATTCCGATAACGGAACTAATTTACGTGGAGCCGACGCAGAGCTTCAGAAGCTACAGAATGAGGCCGCCAACGAAAGAGTAAGGTGGCACTTTAATCCACCTCTAAGCCCACATATGGGAGGTGCTTGGGAGAGGTTGATACGAAGCGTGAAGTCAACTCTGAAAGTCATCCTGAAAGAAAGAGCACCACGAGACGAAACGCTTTTGACATTACTTTGCGAAGTTGAAGCAATAGTTAACAGCCGTCCTCTGACACACGTGTCCGTCAGCTCCACAGACGATATAGCCCTGACACCATTCCATTTTTTATTGGGAACTTCATAAACCTTCCCATTGATGCAACTGAGAAAACAGACTTATGTTCACGAAAACAGTGGCGTGTGGCTCAAAGGCTCGCTGACATGTTTTGGTCGAGATGGCTCAAAGAAGTTTTACCGTCTCTACTGCCACGAACTATGAGGTCGACTAGTGACGAAGATCAACTTAAGGTTGGAGATGTAGTCTTAGTGATCGACCCGACTTCTGAGAGGAGCTACTGGCCTCGCGGTGTTATAGAAGCCGTGTACCCTGGCGCCGATGGCCGGGTGCGGGTCGTCGATGTGCGGACCTCGCGCGGCACGCTGCGACGCCGCTCTGCTCTGCGTCTGGTGCGCCTGCCCTCACACCCGAGGGGGGAAGAGTGTTGAATATAAAAAGTGTGATTGTCTTTGTCTTTTTTCTCTATGTCATTCTTTTTTGCTCTGTTTAAAAATAAAAAAAAGTCATGCTAATACTATGTGCTAATACACCAGTTTATTTTAAAATATATTTCTTTTAATCCTCGAAACCTAAGCCAGCATCTCTCAACCAGTAACAGGAACGTCACTTGAGAAATTAGAAGGGTCCAATAACTTTCACGCATGGAAATTTGCGATGAAAATGTCATTAAAGTTAGAAGGACTTTGGCCATGTATTCAAGGTACAAACTTAGATCCCTTACGTGATGAACGCGCGCTGGCTCGTATTTGCTTGAGTGTGAAGCCCTCATGTTACCAATATGTAAGAGAAGCAGGTAATGCAAAAGCTGCCTGGGAATCGTTGGCTTCGGTGTTTGAAAGCAAGGGTCTTTACAGAAGGGTTTTATTGCTGAGACAACTTCACAGAGCTGAATTAGGAAACTCAATGACTGAGTATATTGACTGTATAATGTCATTAGTACATCAGCTAGCCGATATAGGCAAGAATATTGAAGATGATGAAGTCGCAGAAATACTGCTAAGTGGACTTACAGATAGATACGATGCACTGGTGTCTAATATGGAAACTACATGTCTTGCCGGTGGAATATCAAGCGAATTTGTTCGCACTCGTCTCCTTCAAGAGGAATCCAGGAAAACTGCTGGTGATTCTTCCGCATTTATTGTGAAAAATGACCCCCCGAGAAAGAACATCACCTGTCATTATTGCAGAAAACCTGGTCATATTAAAGCAAAATGTTTTAAATTGAAACGTGATAAGAAAATGAAGGATAACAGAAGCAGTGAGCAAACATTTTTGGCTTTTTTGACTCAAGATACTGACAATGATTCAAGCTGGTATGTCGACAGTGGGTGCTCTACACACATGTGCAACAATATAAACCTTTTTAAAAACTTTAGAAGTGATAATAATAGTGTTAGAATAGCTAATAACAATAAGTTAAAATGTATGGGAATAGGTGATGTCCCATTGAGCACCGATACTATGGTAAGACAAATAAACAATGTTATGTATGTTCCACAGCTTTCAGCAAACCTTATTTCTGTAAGTACATTGACACATCAGGGATTTACAGTTTGTTTTGATGGAGAGGGTTGTTCCATTTATGGTAAAAACAGTAAAATTACTCGCAAATTGGTAGCTACAGCTTCTTCTTTTAATGGGATTTATAAATTGGAAGCTTTATATAGTATAATGTTAAAGTAAATAAGGATGACAAAGTAAGTAAGTTCTCGCAGGAAGTGTGCTCTTCTATGTCCCTGGGTATTGGACAGGGATCACAGAGTGCTAATGTAGCTGCTGTTACTGCGCCTGTTGATATTTGGCACAGAAGACTTGGGCATTTGAATTTCCAATCGTTATCTGCTCCAAAAAATGGTGTTGCTACTGGTATTCTGTTTCAGGAAAATGAGAAACAGGTCCTTGAGGAGTGCGTGCCGTGCCTTGAAGGGAAATTAGCTGCCAAGCCGTTTCCGTCTTCGGAGGGGGAGCGTACCAGCGAGCCATTGCAGATAATTTGTTCGGATGTGTGTGGCCCGTTTCAAGTTAGCAGCCATGGTGGTGCGAGATACTTCGTTAGTTACACGGATGATTTCTCAAAGAAGTCTTTTGGATATTTACTGAAAAATAAATCTGAGGTAATGTCGACATTTATTGTTTTTAAGTCGATGGTGGAGAAGCAAGTAGGGAAGCCAATTAAAGTGTTACGCTCAGACAATGGGGGTGAGTATACCAGTTCTGCGTTTGCAGCATATTTAAGGAAGGAAGGCATCATTCACCAGATGACAGTGCCATACTGTCCACAGCAAAATGGTGTGGCAGAACGCCTTAACAGGACTTTAGTTGAGAAGGTGAGGTGCATGTTGCATGCTGCAGGTTTGCCTCCTACCTATTGGGGTGAAGCGTTAATGACCGCTATTTATCTCAAGAATAGGAGTCCTACATCTGCACTCAAAGGACGAACACCTGAAGAGGCGTGGACCGGGTCAAGGCCAGACCTTAGTCACCTCCATGTGTTCGGTTGCATAGCATATTCACTAGTTCCAGGTCAGCTAAGGCGAAAACTTGATGCTAAAAGTAAAAGATATGTGTTTGTTGGTTACTCTGAGACAGTTAAAGGTTTTAGACTGATTGATCCCCAGAACCCTAAGAAGGTTATCTTGTCTAGAAATGTAGCGTTTATAGAGAATAAGTTTTTAAAGGATTTTATTAACTGTTATAATAATGATAATGATTTTATATCTTATGAATTGGATAATAATAATGAATCTAATAATTTTAATAGTGGACCGAGTTCTAGTCAAATAATTGAGCTGAATTCTAGTCATATTAATTCTAGTAATACTAATAATGATTCGATGATTTCAGGAAGTAAGGAGGAGTTCTACTCTCCGTGCAGTGTGCGCGGATCGAGCTCGGCCTCGTCACCGTCAGGCGAAGCTGCAAGCGAGCGCGAGTCACAGCGAGGGGGCGTAAACACAAATCTGTCGAATATTATCTTCCGCAGCCAAAAAAGAAAGTGACTTATCACCAATGGATGTACGAAACTATTACATATGAAAAGGACGGAATGACAAAGACAGTGCGTAAGCCTGTAAAAAAAGAAATTAAGGTTTCCATTAAAGGACTAGTGCAAAATTTAGAAGAAACACTGCCTTCTTTCTATCAACATGTTGCTACAATATGTCACCAATACCAAACCATTTCAGAACTAAAAAAGAATCTAACCCAAAATGAAGTCCTCATCCATACTGACTTCAGTGAAAATTATTCATGCAAATATAATGAAGAAATACAGGCAGTTCATTTTGGAGGTGCAAGACAACAAGTCAAACTCCACGCAGGCGTGTTATACTTACGCCGCGATGAACATGTTGTTCCAAAAACTTTTTGCTCTTTATCAGACAACAGCAGACATGATACAATGGCGGTGTGGGCACATCTAAAGCCAATTTTAGAATGGATTAAAACCCAGGATATAAATATTCACAGAATTCATATGCTGAGTGATAGTCCTGTCAACCAATACAAAAACAAGTTCATGTTTCATATTGTATCTGGTCACATAAATTATTTGTTTCCAGGAACAACATTCTTTTCATGAAATTATTCAGAACCAGGCCACGGCAAAGGAGCTTCCCGATGGAGTCGGGGGCACTTTAAAAAGAACTGCCGATAAAGCTGTAGCTGAAGGTCAAGATATCGTGGATTTACATGCACTAAAGAATATTTTGTTAACTAGGTGTCCTTCTATAATGTTGTTGGAAGTTAACACTGCTGATATCACAGCTATAGAAACCTTGGTCAAACAAACACAAACCATCGCTGCATTTCGTGGAACCCAAAAAATCCGCCAGTTTGTTTTAAATGACAATATACTGGAGTTCAGAAAACTGTCTTGCTTTGCCTGTGTTGAAAAATGTTGTCATTTTCACCTGGGATATTATTCATCTACAGGAAATTATTCTATCACAACCAGGAAACGTAAAGTGTCAATCTTTATTGACACTTTACGTTTCCTGGTTGTGATAGAATAATTTCCGGTTTTTCGGTCTTTACCGAGCCAAGTGATTCTGCTGTTGCAAAGAGACACAGTAGAGTGCCAACGCAGACTGAGACAAATGGTGGATGGTCTTCAAAGGATTGTCCCTCTACAGAGAATAATGCTCCACCAACCAATAAAAATTATGAACTAGGTGACCATGTGCTTATAAAATGGAATGAATGTATTTATCCAGGGGAAATAACTTCGGTTTCAAAAGAAGCAGCTTTGGTAAAGTGTATGCAAAGAGGAGCCAAATTCTGGGAATGGCCAGTCAGGTTGGATGAAGAGCTATATGGATGGCAAGATATTCTACAGAAGATTGAGCCGGCAACATTAATAAAAAGAGGATGTTATCATGTGAAAGAAATGGATATTAAATAGATTTAAGATTACTTTTTTAGTACTTACTATATTCATATGATGATAACTGTGCCATTGTTGTAATAACTTTGAGACTGATTATAATAAAAAAAAATATATACGTGTTTTAATGTCCATATGCCAGGCGAACGTCATTCCCTCCCATGAGTCGTCATTCCCTCACTATTTAGTTTTTTAAATTCCCTCTTTATCCCCTTAAAACATTTTTTTGGCGACCACTATATTATCTATGAGGAGTAACATCTGTTAGAATATCAGTGTGTTATACACTGGTATACATTTCTATTTTTCTAAGTTGGCAACTACAATTTTGTGCAGTCATGACGCACTAAGAATAAGGTTATATTTTGTAATTCTAAATAATAAAGCAATATGTTTAATATGTACAAATAAGAGTTTCTGTTAACACGATCCAAAACAAAATATGGTAGCAGAGCGTGGTTAATAAAATATGTAAAGGGATTGTTAAAATATCACAGAAGAAAGGAAGCAACGAGACCTACTCCATCGTCGAAAGCAAAAACATGACGATGATTACTGATTACTGCACTTACACCAAACCTAGAAAACCAGGTGTACCAAAACCTCATTATGTTGATACTGTAGTTCAATATAACGAGATAGTTCCGGTTGAAAACAAAGGCAAAGGATCAGCCTTAATGGAACTAGATAGTGGGAAAGAGGACCAAGAGCATCAAATATTACCTATTGGACCCACTTTAAGTTGCAGTCAAAACCCCTCTGAAGGAGGAGGAAATGATGTTAGCGCAAAAATAAAAGCGAAAGCAAAAAGGAAAGTTAGGGTAAATCCTTACTCCTTAAGGTCCAAGAAGTGCGACATCGAAGAAGATAATAGTTCGGGCTATGTCCAGCCTCAATCTGGTGAGAACCAAATTGTTATCTCCAAGTTGAATTCGCTAACGTAAAGAGCGAAGCTAGAGTGCTTAGATATGATCAGTCCATCTATATTAAAATGTCTTCCAGCCATGAATACATTAAAGTCTCTGGTAAAAGAAGTAAAAAAGCTGTATTTCATGACGGATTTTGCAGTGTTGATGCCCACTGCTTAAAGAAAGTTACGATGTTAGCACTACTAAGGGGGTATCTTATAAATAGAGACGAGGTAAATGGCTTTTGGAACACAAGTGCCTTGTGTGTTGAAGGAAAAGACCCTATGAAATATTCTTCAATAAGAAACCATCAATAGAACAATTGAAATTGTATGGAAGTAGAGTATGTGAGAATACCAGAAGAAAAAAGGAGATCATAATGGGATAAAAAGGCAGAATTAGGAATATTACTTGGATATGTTTAAGTTGGCTACAAAGTACTGATAAATAATAGAATAATAGTTGCCAGACATGTTGATATTATAGAAGAAGATGTCAAGTTTATGAATAACAATGAAGATACAGTTTCAAAGAAAGAAAGACTAGAAGAAGAAAATGAATTAATAGAAAATATCTTACCGGAAGAGACTCAATTAAAAGAAGCAAGTTTTGATGACTACTCGATGAATGATTCTCCTAATGACGATAACGAACAAGAAAGAGCAGAGACAAATCAGACGTCCAATCAGATTTGATGAAGAATTCGGATATTACTGCATTTGTTCAAATTTTTGTGATGCTATGATTCCAGGTACATTTCAAGAGGCGATGCAATGTGATAATGCCATTCTATGGAAAGATGCAATGGACCGTGAGATGAGCAGCATTGTTAAAAACGATACATGGAACCTTGTGAGTAGACCAGAGCGTAAAGATATTTTAGATGTGAAGTGGGTTTACAAAAGGAAACCAGGTAACATTTTTAAATCCCGTTTAGTAGTTAGAGGTTTTCAGCAAAAGGATAATATTGATGATACATACTCACCTGTTGCCAAAATGCAAACATTAAAATTGTTGTTATCTTATTCTTGTCAGTTCAGTTTACACATTCATCAGATGGATGTGGAAACAGCTTTTTTAAATGGTAAAGTAGTATCAGAAGTTTATGTAAAACAACCAGAAGGTTATAATGATGTTTCCAATAAAGTTTATAAGTTAAATAACGCTTTGTACGGATTAAAATAAAGCCCTAGAGCTTGGTATGAATGTTTTAACGATTTTATTAAGAATCTTGGTTTTTATAGAAGCAAGTATGATTATTGTCTTTATGTAAAAAGAGAGAGCAATGTAACAGTTTATATACTTTTATTTGTTGATGATTTATTAATTTGTTGTAGAGATACTGACATAATTAATAATATAAAGAAACAATTGCATAATAAATTTAAAATGAAGGATTTAAATAAAGTAAGAAGCTATATTGGTATTGATATTGAATATGATTATGATAACTCTACAAATGTCTTAACATTGTGTCAGGAAAATTACATAGAGTCTTTAGCTGAAAAATATAATATTAAAAATGCAAAGTTGTATAAGACACCTATGGAACCTAACTTGAAACTCAGCAATTGTGATGTAAATGAAGATGTTAAATATAGAAACTGGATAGGTGCACTCTTGTATATCAGTCATGGTACTAGACCAGACATATCTTACAGTGTAAATTATTTTAGTAGATTTCAGAATTGTTATCATGAAACACATTTTAAATATGCTTTGAGAGTTCTAAAGTATTTGTATCTAACAAAAGATTTAAGACTAACTTACCGACAGAGTCTTAATACTGATAATATTGTAAATTGTTATGTAGATGCCGATTGGGCAGGAGACAATACAGACAGGAAGTCAACTACAGGTTTTGTTATTGAATTGTTTGGAAATCCAATTTATTGGAAATCTAGGAAACAAACTTGTGTAACTAAATCATCTACCTTTGCAGAATATGTTGCATTATATGAGGCTGTGACTGAGATAAACTTCTTAAAAATGTAATTAGTGATATGTTCATTAAAATATGTAAGCCTATTAAGATTTATGAAGATAATTCAGGAGCATTTGCTATAGCTAAATATGGAAATTTCACTAAAAACTCTTAACACATAGAGATTAAATATCACTATGTACATGAAAACTATAAAAATAAAGTTATTGAAATTGTAAAAATAAACACAGATTCAAATGTTGCAGATATACTAACCAAATCTTTGGATAAATTAAAATTTCTTATGTTTAGAGAAATGTTGAAACTAGAATAGAATACTGAATTACATATGTTAAACTTAAATAAACAAGAAAGTTAAGTTAGTAGATACATAAGAAAGTTAATAAATAAATAAGAAATTTAAGTAATTACCTAAGTGAATAAGAAAGGAAGGTTTTGTAAGTTTGATTTTATTTTGTTAATATTTAAGGTAAAATACTGTTAAACTGGTTAAAGAGGAAAGAGTGTGTAAGCTAGCTAGGTACTAGTATTAGTAAATAAATATAGAAATTATATGATTAAGTACATATTATGTTTAAGTAAAAGATAACTGTATTTGATGCTGCCTAGTAAGAATTTGTTAAAGTAATTAGATGTGAAAATTAAAATATAGTAAGGAGGCGTGTTAGAATATCAGTGTGTTATACACTGGTATACATTTCTATTTTTCTAAGTTGGCAACTTCACTTTTGTGCTGTCATGGCTTGCACTAAGAATAAGGTTATATTTTGTAATTCTAAATAGGTAATAAAGCAATATGTTTAATACGTAGAAATAAGAGTTTATCTTAACACGATCCAATAACAAAATAACATCATTATTACGAAATGCACAAAAAATAATTTGAATATTTTTTTCTAAATCTCCCCCCCCCCCTCTCTAACCCCTACTGGCACGACGAGCTATCTACAGTACTGTTAAGACTACGCGCGGTAGGCAGAAGCGACAACAACACTAGTCCCGCAGAATACATATACGGACAAACACTTCGCTTACCAGGAGACTTTTACACTATCTCTGATAAGCAAACGTGTGGGGACCATACACTATTAGAAAACATTAGAAGTAGTTGAAAATTAGGGCATCCAGATCAGAAGAGATCTGGATACCCTATTTTCCAACAAATTTTCAAACATTTTAATCTTCTATTCACATATTATTTACCGACCTCCAATACTTACTTTATTCGAATAGATGAATGCATTCAAGATTCTCTATTCGAAATGTCGACTACCATTTACATGCATTCTAATTTTCATTGTTAAATTATTACGTTCATTAAACAATTGTATTCATTGATTCGCGCATGAAATTCGGGCAACTGTCGGTATAGTCTATTCGGCGCGATAGCCTAGCGAAAATGGAATGCTCTCGCTATTGTCCATTGCGCTGCCTTATATAGGTACGTAGTGCAGTGGCTATTTAGATGTATAAGAATGAGGTAGCAATAAAAAAAAATGTTATTTTGAATTATTTTATATTTTATCGATATCTATTCATTACTACATAGGTACACTTATAGTTATTTACACAAACTTACATTTTAGAAAATTAAATATACATAAGCGGTAAACGGTATACATATAGTTAATTTTATTGTCTATACATAAAAATGATTAAATCTATACTCTTGGTTCGATGTCATCCTGAATTTTGGTAATTAATTCTCTCGTACTGGTATATATATCATCGTATAATATAGTTTTTACAACATGTTGAACACACACATCAGCGTCACAATTACACATCGACTGTTCGGATTTTTGAAAACTGTCTGTATCATATATTTCTATTTTGATTATTTTCGTTCCGCGAGAAACAGGCTTCTTTATAAATTGATAGAATGTCTGATCTGGTTTTGATCTCTTGCGAGCGAGACCTAACGTCTTCTGTCCGCTGGTTTGTTGAACTGGTTGATTCATGGGTACAAAATTGAAGAGATCCTCCGAGTCCTGAAATAACAATGCAATATTAATTTAAGTTACACTACAAACGTTACGATTGAAATAAAGGATTATGTGGAAATAAATTATGCACTTACTACTATTGTTAATACATATTTAAATTGTTAATGAATATATTAAAGTAACACTTACCGACATTCCGCGAATATATCAGTCTTCACCATCAGATGCAAAGATGAAATGGATTTCAATTTATTATACTCCCCTTTTATATTTTTTAATTTAATTATTTCTTTTAATACATAGAGTTCAATATCGTATATTTTTGTTAGATGTTAATATCTATACAAAAATGGTATGGTGAAATTGAAACCGCAGACATTACGACGCCTAATATTTTATTGTTTATCGAAAATATATATCGACAAAATAATACTACCGTCTTTTTGTTCACGGTAATCGTTTTCATACATTTTATTCACATGATTTGGCAAGCAAAATCATGGTATGTTAATAGTATATCAGCGTTAGCCAACTTGCAACGTAGCTGAATTCTTTTTAAGGAGACGGATCATAACAATTTATCAATATCGTCATACAACTATTAAGCCTGGTTTTACCTGCTATTATTATAAAGATTAAAAATAAATATTTTTTTGTTATTGATTTATTTTTTAAATAGCTTAGATATACCTCTATGCTGGAATAAAACGCAAGATTTACTTAATCGATCTGATTATTAGTTGGTACCTACAATTAGTGAGCATAGACACGTTTTACGTTTTCATACAATTGTTCAACTTCTTCTATATTCATAAAAACTAAAATTAGATTGAAATAAGTTATCATAGTAATTGCGAGAAAAAAATAAGATAAATACAAGATAAATACAAGCTTATTCTTACATACCGAAATATGAGATTCTGACTAGTCATATCTCCATTCCTCCGCGTGTCTAGAAGTTGCATGCGAGCGTGCAAACCGCAGCGTTTGTACCGTCGCCCGCCGTCGACAACATTCAGCATAAACAACAATCTTCAAACTTTTATTTCTAAATATGAAATTCCCCTATTGTTTATTTAAGTAAGTATCTATATTCGTCTACATTATCTATACATATAATAATCTACACTAATTTTATATAGAGGAAAGATTTGTATTTTTGTTTGTTTGTAACGAATAAACTCTAAAACTACTTAACCGATTTCGATGAAACTTGGCACACAAACAGATAAACCATAACCATATGGTATAGGACTTTTTATCTCAATATTAAGTTCCCGTGGGATAATTTAAAACTTTAACGCAGGCGAAGCCATGGGTAAAAGCTATCTTATATAATAACACTGTAAGCTTAAAACCTTAACCGCTACGATTTGTACGCTCGTGTATGCAATTGTCAATTTTTGCAAGTATGCAGTTTTACAAATTTGGATTGAATGACGTGATTTTAGGCCTATAAAAACGCGTTGCAAATTACTCTCCGGTACAATTCCTCTCTGGAACGAATCCTCTCTACAAGGGATCAACGCTCCGAGCTCCTAATCAAGCTACTCGTCTAAGCGCCTATCAAGAATGTAAGTATCTATTCATAATCATATCTAACTATTAAATGGTCAGAGCAATGTATTAATTGATATATTCAACTATTCGAATGTTGACCGTCAATATTGTGATGCTTTTCTGTGATGCAGGTTCGATTCCTGCACAGATCAAATAAGCTAATTTGTGTTGAAAAAATGTAAACTAAGTACCAGTTACATAATTATTTTAATTTATTTCAACTATAGCACAATGATATTATGAATGCTTTGTAAAGATTGGATAGTCGAGGGTTCCATTCTCGTAACTTTTCAAGTCTAACTGTAACTTATAGTCTGATCGTTGTTTCTTATCTCTGTAGCATAGATAGATTATTCTAGTTTGATGTTAGGACAATGTGTCTGTATACCAAGCGTTGTATTCGTACTTCATCGATTTGTATAATGTTCAATATTAGATTTATACATAGAAATATTTAGAGATACAACGAAACCTAATCAACATTATCACCTATTTGAAAATAAAATTATCGATTACAGTACACTAATGATATATTTCAATATTTGTTCACAGGTCGAAGCTACTCGCCAACGATCTCTTCCTCTCCAGCGACGACTCTGAAGCGGAGGTGAAGCCGAAGAGGAAGTCGGAGGACAAGAAAATGAAGAGAGACCGATCCGGCAAGTCGAGTGAAGGATCTAGGTCGAAAAAGTCCAAACCGACTATTTCCCCAATTTTTCCACCAGCACGCGTTACGGCCAATGAATTATTCGCTGACGAAGACAGTGACAAGAATGAATGTGTTAAGAGCTCCACCAAAACGGGTAATGTCCCACCTATACATTCTTATTTTATGAAAAGGCAGTCGAAGGGCTATTCTCGCCAAATTAGTGAGACGAAAGAAGGGAAATATTACGTTGAGGTAAAAATATATGATGTCGAAGAAATAAAAAAAATTATGCCGATAAATAGATGGCGGTATGCTATTACTAGCATAAAAACGAAACTGGATGAAGATAAGGAGTCTTGGCACCATATAAAAGAGTTCATCTTAACGACCCAAAAAGATTTTAAAAATTGTCCGCTGTCATACTTAGGATCCTACGAAACTTAACGATTTAACCTATTGTTAATCAATTCATTATTCCTGTACACATTTTTTATATTACACGATGCATAGTTATATCTCTATATACATATAATCATATTTATCCCGATATTAGCTTTAATTCATAGGGTAATTCAATGTATTTTTGGTTATTTCATTATATTTTATAATTATTATCATTGTATTTTTTTTCTTTGTTTCACAGCTTCTACACACCCCACTAATAAGCCAAGATCTAGAAAAATAAACTGTGACAAATGTGAAATATTAATTCCAGAAAATCAGTATTCCTATCATATGAGAACTAATATACATAAAGCAAACTGTTTATTGAATACCAAGTTCGCAAATATTCATATTATTGCGACAGCATTCAATAACAGAATAATGACATACAGATTGAATGTCACTCAGGAAGACGAGTACCTCGGTCTAGAGGCGTTCCTGAGTGATCACCAAACCAATTTAGCAGAATTGATTACTATGTCACTAAATAAACACAATTGCATAAAAGTTAATTTCGAATTGTTTGCCTATTTTATGCTACCAACTTTAGAAGAAACGCAACTAAAGTCATTTAATACCAAATACAATATTATCTATAAAAACACTGATTTGAATGAATTATTAACTAAAGTAATGAATGCATTGAACGAGAAATTAACAGAGTTCCAACACTGTCAATCTGGTTGGACGTTTGTTTCTATGAGTCATCTCGAAATTAATATAAATAAGTATTCACCTATGAGGGGTGGATCTTATATAGATCTACCACCAGCTATTAAACATTCTAGAAGTTGTATTAATATAAAAAACGAAGATGATTGTTGTTTTCTATGGAGTATAGTTGCTGCATTATACCCAGCGAAAAATAACGTATGCAGAACAAGTTCATATCCTCATTATTCTTCGGTTTTAAATATAGAAGGAATGTCATTCCCACCTACAACGAATGATATTAAACAGTTTGAGAAAAACAATCCAAATATGAGTGTAAATATATATGGTTTGCAAAATAATATTGTAACTGGGCCTCTTTATGTATCGAAACATAAGAGAGAACATCATTTTAATTTACTATATATTGAATACAATACTATCGGACACTATTGTTTAATTAAAGATCTTATACGTCTAGTACGACGTCAAGTAACTCATCATAAAGGTAAAGTTTATTTATGTGATACATGTTTACAATTTTTCAATAGCGAAACAAGATACAAGTCTCATAACTGTTCTAAGATATTGTCTATTTTGCCTGAAAAAACATCTATATTGAAATTTAAACATTTTGAAAGGCAGCAGAAAATTAATTTCATCATTTATGCTGACTTCGAATGTATGTTAATTGACTGTAATGAAAGTAACTCTTTAAACACTCGGAAACTAAAGATACATCAACCTTCATGTTTTGCTTATTATATTTGCTGTGCACATAATAATGAATTAAATAAGTATGTCTCATACAGAGGTACAGATTGTGCGGAAATATTTGTTAAATATTTAATAAAAGACGCTAAACGTATACATAGAATTTTAAGTAATAAAAAGTCGATGACTCCATTAACAACTGAGCAAGAGATGAATTATCGGAACTCGAATACATGTCACATATGTAAACAACTATTGCTTAATGACAAAGTCCGAGATCATGATCATATTACCTCAGAGTATCGTGGAGCAGCGCACTCCCATTGTAATTTGATGTATAGAGTTTGTTCATTCATTCCTGTCGTCTTTCATAATTTGTCTGGATATGACTCACATTTATTCATTCAAGAGTTAGCAAAGTATGAAGGTACTATTAACATTATACCGAAAACTAAAGAAAAATACCTCTCAATAACGAAAGTAATAAAGACAGAAAAATATGATCATCCTATTCAGATAAAATTTATTGATTCTTTTCAATTTCTTAGTTCTAGTTTAGATGTATTGAGTTATAGTTTATCAGAAAACGATTTTTTAAACTTATCAAGAGAGTTTAGCGATAAAAGAAAATTTGATCTAATGAGAAAAAAGGGCGTTTATCCTTATGATTATATCGATTCTTGGTCCAAATTTGATGAGACGCAACTGCCATCAAAGTATCATTTCTATAACAGTTTATGTAAGAAACATATAACTGATGAAGAATATTTACACGCTCAAACAGTCTGGAATGTTTTCAAAGTTAAATCTCTTGGTGAATATACAGATTTATACATAAAATGTGATGTACTTTTATTATGTGACATATTCGAAAAATTTAGAGAAACAAGCTTACATTACTATAAGTTAGATCCAGCTTATTATGTTACTTCACCGAGCTTAAGCTGGGATGCAATGCTTCTATATACTGGCACTGAACTGGAGTTAATAAGTGACTTGCAAATGTATGAGTTATTAGAAAAAGGAATTCGTGGTGGGCTGGCACAGTGTTCTCGACGTCATGCCGAAGCAAATAATAAATACTTACCACATTTTAACGAGTCAGAACCAAGCAGTTATTTAATATACCTTGATTGTAATAATCTGTATGGCTATGCTATGATGAAGAAGCTTCCTATATCAGAATTCAAATTTTTAACTCTTGAAGAAATTAGCAACTTTGATGTAATTACTATCTCTGATGATAATGATTACGGTTATATTTTGGAAGTAGACCTAACTTATCCTAACTATTTACATAACAAACATAAAGATTTACCTTTCGCAGTTGAAAAATTAGTACCACCTTATGGAAAATCAGCAAAATTGATTGCGAATCTTTATGATAAGCATCATTATGTGATTCATTATGTTCATTTAAAAGAGTGTTTAAAAAATGGCCTGATTTTAAAAAAGATTCATTGCATACTTAGCTTTAGACAAGAATGTTTTCTCAAAAATTACATCGATCTCAATACCAGACTTCGTCAAAATTCCAAAACTGCATTTGAGAAGGACTTTTTTAAATTATTAAATAATGCGATATTCGGAAAAACTATTGAAAATAAGCGCAAGCAAGCTGATGTTAAATTAGTAACGAAATGGAGAGATACCACCAATAAAACAAACAAACATCTTGATGCTGAAAAATTGTTAGCTAAACCAAACTTAAAAAGTGTATCAATATTTTCAGATAATTTTATAGCTGTAGAATTATATCATGAAAAAGTTGTTTTAGATAGACCGATTTATATCGGATTCACAGTTTTGGAATATTCTAAGCAACACTTATACCAGTTTCATTATGATTTTATAAAGAAAAAATATGGAAATAATGCAAAGCTATGCTATACTGATACCGATAGTTTGTTATATTTAATATATACAACTGATTTTTATCAAGATATGCATGATGATCTTACCAAGTTCGATACTAGTAATTTTGCAGTAAATAATCCTTATCACATACCACAAACTAATGCAAAAGTTCCCGGATTATGGAAACATGAGACGGGTGATGATTTAATTATAGAATTTGTCGGTCTACGAGCTAAATTATATTTTATAAACAGTCTCAAAACTCAAATTAAAAAAGCTAAAGGTGTTTCCAAATCTATTACAAATAATCTAAAATTGAATGATTACAGCAATGTTCTGCTGACCGATAAAGCGCTAAGATGTAAAATGAATATGATAAAATCAATTAAACATGTTTTATACTCCCAACAAGTAGATAAACAAGTTTTAGATAGAAACGATGATAAAATTCAAGTACTACAAGATCAAATTCACACATTACCCTGGGGTCATTGTGATTCTATGTTTTTAGATTATTCCAGTGATACGTAATCCACTGTTCTAAATTAATTTATTGTATAGAAATTAAGTATGAATAATTATTTTAGAATAAGTTACTATAAATGAATATATTACGCTACTATTATGAGTGAATGTATACGCTATGATGAACATTTATAATAAAATGATATTTCCTAAACAAATGGACTTTTATTCAAACGTATTCAACTTCCTAAACGTTATCATCAAATTGTAAGTTCATGCTTGTTCTATGATGAGGTTCATGTAGTATATATACGAGTATATAAGTGTACGTTAGGTGGAAATAAGATTAATATACACTATGAAGTTGATCAAACAACCCGTATCTCTCAATGTTAATAATATAAGATTAAGTGACTCTGTTCACCACATCAGACATAGCGCTTTACTGCCAAATACTATTCGCTGTATAATATGTGGCCCATCAAACTGTGGTAAAACGAATGTTATGATTAGTTTACTGCTGCACGCAAATGGGCTCAAATTTAAAAATCTTTATCTTTACTCTAAAACTTCTTTTCAACCAAAATACCGTTTCTTGGTCGAAGTATTAAAAAGGGACAGATTAACTTTAACGAGTTCAATAATGACAAAGATGTAATTTCTCCGAGTGAAGCTTTAACAAATTCTGTATTTATATTTGATGATGTTGCTTGTGAAAATCAAATAAATATCCGCAATTATTTCTGTATGGGTAGGCATAAACAAATAGATTGTTTCTATTTGTCTCAAACCTATTCTAAAATTCCAAAGCAATTGTTACGTGACAATGTTAATTTTCTTATTATATTCAAACAAGATGATGTAAATTTAAAGCATATTTATGAAGAGCATGTTAGTTCTGATTTACAATGGAAAGAGTTCAGAAATATTTGTCAAACTGTTTGGAATAAACCTTATCATTTTCTACTTATTAATAAAGAATCGTCATTAAATAATGGAAGGTACAGACAGAATTTTGATATGTTTTTTAAATTTGACTGACTGTTTACATATGCATACATATAAGTAATTAACATGTAAAATCAAATTCAGTATAATTTGTTCCTTAGCTGAACGCAGTTGTTATAATAGGTATAACATGGAGAAACATATTAAAATAGAATTAATGAAGTCTGTAGATTCCATAAAGAATAAAATAAAACAAATGAAGGATCAGGAACACTCGATGAACTTGTCAGTTGATAAAATGCTAAAACCTGTCACAGATCCTCTTAAAACCCTAGTTGATTCGAATAAAGCAATAGAAAAAACACAAAATGTAGAAAATACACACTTTAATTTTGAAGACAAGGAATTGAGTGATATTAATACTAGCTCATCTACAAAGTTTGAAGAATGCTACGATCCAGAACCGAATTCGGTGCAGTTCGTTAAAAAGTCTCCCCAGACGGAATTATTGAAAGATTTAGAAATATCATTAGAGGGTCATGATATTCATGATATTTATGAAGGGGTAAATATACCATTCGGAATAAGAAGTGCAAACAAAACATTACTAATGGGTAATTCAATAGTTTCATTTTCTAAAATAGATAGTGTGAATGATGATAATGTCATTTTAATTAAAGTTGGCGATAGAACCTACAATGTAACCCCTGGTTTAAAAGAACTTTTGCTTCGAAGAAAACCTGATTTAAAACTAATATCGAGCAAAGATAAACTTGTCTACAAGGATATGTTGCATTATACAAATGCACATAAGAGAGATTTCAATCCTAATGGACAAATAAGAGGCGATAAAAGTATAAAATATCGCGAAATAATTAGGCCATTGTTTTCTGAATCGTTAAACAATAATATTGTCACTAAATTTGGTGGAAGCTTACCAACGCTAAAGAAATACAAAAATAACACTGACTTAGTATATTGGGATGATCCTAACGAACTGGTTGACAGATTGAAACTATTAATTGCTTCCCGAGATGCTGGTAATACAAACCATGATAATGAAATTTTATCAATAATCGAAGAATTAAAAGAAGCTGATATAATTAAATAATAAATAGTCATAATAATATGCTTTTTATTCAGTATAATAGCTGAGTTCAAGACAAGTATACTGAATTGTGAACATGAGCAAAGCTGACGTGGTAAACGAAATTCATAAAAATGTGAGGGTGAACTATCCACGAAGACATGTTATCATGAAAGATATAGATGACTTATGGCAAGCAGACTTAATTGATATGCAATCAATTTCAAAAGAAAATAAAAATTACAGATATATTCTTGCCGTTATTGATACATTTTCGAAATATGCTTGGGCCTTTCCTATGAGAAGTAAAACCAAAGAAGATGTGTGTAACTCTTTCAAAACTTTGTTGGATAAAGGGCGTGTTCCTAAAAATCTGCAAACGGATAATGGAGCAGAATTTTATAATAACAAATTTCAAAAGCTTATGAAATCATATAATATCAACCATTATTCAACCTTCTCAACAAAAAAGGCTTCAATAGTTGAACGATTTATCAGGACATTGAAATCTAAAGTTTATAAGGAATTTAGTTTAAAAGGCAATTACAATTGGATAAATAATACCCTAAATGATGTCATTTACAAATACAATCACACTCACCATCGCACTATTAATGAAATCCCTGCTAATGTGGACAATATTAATAAAAAAATGATATTAGAAAGGTATTTAAAGTTGCTAAAAAAATATAATTTAAAAAGCAAGTTCAAAGTAGGTGATTATGTGCGTATCAGTAAATACAAAGGAACATTTGAAAAAGGTTACACTCCCAACTGGTCAACAGAAATATTTAAAATTCGTAAAATACAAAAAACAAGTCCCATAACTTACTTAATTGAAGATACTATCAGAGGTTACCCTATTTTAGGCGCATTTTATACACAAGAACTTCAAAAAACAAAACATCCCGATGTATATCTAGTTGAGAAAGTTCTTAGAAGAAAAGGTAACAGAGTGTTAGTAAAATGGTTAGGTCTATCTACAGCTGAAAGCAGTTGGATTGATAAATCGAATGTAATATTATAAATAATATTAACAACAAACTCGAATCGCATAACTATTTATTAAAGTATTCAAACCGGAATCATCAGTCTTATAATGTGTTTTGGAGAGAGTAGTCTTCTCAATTGGCTTATTAATAATTTACCATTTGAATTACACTTACCAGGATATAATTACTGTGGCCCTGGTACTAAATTAATAAAAAGACTTGCACAAGGAGATAACGGTGTAAATAAGTTAGACGAATATTGCAAAGATCACGATATTGCATATCACAAGTCATCAAACTTGAAAGATCGACATAAGGCTGATTTCATTTTGTTAAAAATGGCGAAACAGCGAGCAGTTGCTTCCGATGCCAGTATAGGCGAAAAACTCGCGGCACGCTTAGTAAGTAAGGCTATGACGGCAAAAATTAAAACTGGTTCTGGTTCTCCAAAATTTACATCTGGAAAAGGATTAAAAAGTAAATTAAAAACTGTTATTACAAAAGCAAAAAGACACATAAAAAAATTAAAACCTAAGAGCAAGAAAATGGCTATAGAATTAGCTATTGCAGCTACCAGAGAATTAGCTGATGATTCATCGATTAAGCTCCCGCGTGTTATTCCTATTCCAAAAACTGGGGGAGTACTACCTTTGATTCCTATTTTTGCGGGATTATCAGCGGCGGGAGCTTTAGCAGGCGGTGCAGCTGGTATTGCCAAAACCATAAATGAATTCAAAATGGCTAAAAAGCTGTATGAGGAATCGAGGAGACACAATGAAAAAATGGAAGCTCTATGTATTGGGAAAGGACTACACCTTAAACCACATAAAGGCAGCCTTGGAATTTTCGTATCAAAAGAAAAAAACTAAGATATCGGCTACCCAAACGGGCCTTAACTAACTTTGACATTTTAAAGTATGGAAATAGAATTCCTCATTTTAGAGGTGTCTTTATGAGAGATGAGCTCCCTAAATATCCGTATAAAAAAGAATGTGGAGTTATTAATTTAGATAGTTCTAAAAATCCTGGTTCTCATTGGGTAGCCTATGCAAAATATAATGATTATGTTGAGTATTTTGACAGTTACGGAAATCTTAAGCCTCCAAAGGAATTTATAAAATATGTAGGTTCTAACATTCAATATAATTATGAAAATATACAACGCGATCACCCCTTCAACTGTGGACATCTATGTTTAAATTTCTTAAAGAGTTTTTGGTATAATCAAGAAATAAAATAAACAGGATCATTTAAAAGAGTTCAGTATGAAAGCATGTCTACTACAGTTACCATCTCTGGAAATAAATCAGAACTGGTCTCGTATTTTCAACCACCTCTTCATTTATCTGATCAATACGAGTGCGGTTTACTATACTTTTCAGTGTTAAAAACAAGACCGAATGTTCCCGTTAATAACAGCAGTTTAACAGCTGTAATCAGAATCGAATGTGATCTTGTGCACGGTTCATACTACAACGGATTACCGACTCATTTTATTCACGAATTCATATCTGATACTGCTTCAAGTCACGGCTACACAGAAATACCCCGGAACGTTATTTACTTCCCAGTGAACAAAAATATAATTTCAGCCATTTCTGTCAGGATTGTAGATCAGTTTGGATACTGTATTGACTTTGGTGAAGAACATATTCAATTACGTCTTCATTTAAGAAAAGCAAAATGATAGTATATGATAAAAACCCTCCAACGAAAATAAAACGTCCTATTCCGTCAACAAACGTCAAGGTGCACAGACGTAAGAAAAACGTGAAGAAATTGACTAAATCAAATAAAGATTTTCTTAAAGCTTTAGGGTTTAAAGTATGAGTATACTACAGATTACTGATTTACCACACTTTGATAGTTCAATCGAAAGCTATGAAGTCCATTCATACAATCCCTACAATAACAGCTTTAGAGAAAACGATGAAATCAGAATCCCCATACACCAGCAAGATATATACGTGCTACCATCAGCCAGTTCAATCTACATCGAAGGTCGGGCAAAGCTGTTCGGTAAAGATGGGAATCCGATCAAGAAAACTGTTACGTTCACTAATAACCCTGTTATGCATTTGTTTCAAGACATCAGATACGAAATGAATGGAATTGAAATAGATCGTATAAAAAATTCCGGAATAACATCAACAATAAAGTCATACATCTCATTAAACGAAGCAGAAAGTAAAGTTGCTGCATTATGGGGTTGGAATTTAAACGGGTTCCAAAGTGATGGGCATTTCAGTGCTGTGGTGCCATTAAATAAGATTTTAGGATTTGCAGAGGATTACAATAAAATTGTGATAAATTGTAAACACGAACTTATATTGAATAGGAGTAATTCTAACTTAAATAGTATTATTGTTACTGATGAAGTCGTTCAGCTTCAAATAGATATACAAAGGATTCAGTGGAGAGTACCACATATAAAAGTTTCAGATAGAGAACGTTTAACACTTTTAAAGCATTTAGAAAGAGATAAATCTATTCAGATGGCTTTTAGAAATTGGGATTTATATGAGTATCCTTTACTACCTAAAACCACAAAGCATTCTTGGTCAGTAAAAACTGCTTCTCAATTAGAAAAGCCCCGGTATGTAATTTTTTGCTTGCAGACTAATAGAAAAAGTAATAAATTGAAAGACAGCTCAGTATTTGATCATTGCGATGTGACAAACGTAACGCTATTTTTGAATTCTCAATATTACCCTTATGAACCTTTAGGCTTAAAGTTTTCTGAAAATAAGTACAGTATATTATATGAAATGTATGTGAAATTTCGTCAGTCGTATTATAGCAGCCCAATCGATCCGTTGCTTGATTTGAAAGATTTTAAAGAAAAAGCACCGCTTTTTATCATAGATTGTTCAAGGCAAAATGACTGTTTAAAAACCGGCCCGGTAGACGTAAGGTTGGAATTTGAATGTTCAACATTGATACCAGATAACACAACTGCTTATTGTTTAATATTAACGATCGACTTGTGGAATACAAACCGTTAAGTAACATTGTGCGCAGGCTATCATGACTGCAATTGTAGATGTTCAAGGTTTCAAAACAGAAGCTAACGAATTTATAATAAAGGAGATTGCGATATTATGTGATAAAAAAATACAGGTATTTCTAATAAAACCTCCATTCCCATTTTACGATTTGACTAAACAAGAACGGCGACAAGTAAGTTGGATTGAGCGCAATAGAAAGATATACTGGAATGAAGGAGTTGTGCCTTACTCAAATTATCAGAATTTGGTTATAAATATTTTAAGAGATAAATGTGTTTATATCAAAGGTTCAGAAAAAGTGTTGTGGTTAAGAAACATTGTAAATAGTGCTAATATTAATAACTTAGAAGATAAAGGTTGTCCTAGTTTATTAAACTTATATAAACAATATGAAAACTCTCATGATCTGTATAGTTGTATTTATCATGATTCAGTATGTGCATTGAAAAACGTTCTCTGTTTAAATAAATGGCGTATAAACAATGTAGTATAAACACTTTAAGTAAGTAACTAATAAATTTTTGATATAAATATTTTCTTGTTTTATTCATTAAAGATCGATAATATAGTAATTCCCACAGTTCATGGTTTAATTTTCAAACAGATGTTCGATTCAAAGTATTGATTGTAAGTGAATACAATGAAAACCATATATGGAAGTACATCGAATGAATGATGTCATACAACATGCGTATCGTTAAAGTAAACAAAAGGGCATGAAGTGGTTCGCTATTTTGTTACATATTTGACGACACGTTTGGCTTAATGGTTAAGACCTGATCACAACACAATCAAATGCCAGATTACACGTTCTTCAACCACAAAGTGTCGTGGGTTCGATTCCCACGCGAATAAATTGTTCCGGTCTGGATTTTGGAGTTTTAGTTTAAATGAAGATTTCGCAATAACATTTCATTTAACCGCAAAATATTATGATCAAGAAACAGATCATATCAGGTTAGAATATTACTCAAAATTAAAATTTAATGACTACTCACCCACAGAAAACAGATCAGATTAGGTTAGAACATTATTCCATACATAAAATATAGTTAATAACTATAAGTACCTAGAAAACAGATCTGGAGGCCTAGACTAAAAACTTTTCTGTTAGCGTTAACGCCACACGCCAACGTCAAAATGTAGGGAACTGACATTTCAAATCGCTTTATGACCATGTGACTTATCGATTTGAAATGTCATCTCCATACATTTTTTGTGTTGCTATTAGCGTTAGCGTTTGTGGAAACGTAACTTGGTTCAAGGTGCTGATCAGGTCAGATTAAGGTATGGTATTCGAATAAATGAAATAAATGACTGGTAGTCGACATTTCGAATAGAGAATCTTGAATGCATTCATCTATTCGAATAAAGTAAGTATTGGGGGTCGGTAAATAATATGTGAATAGATGATTAAAATGTTGGAAAATAGGGCATCCAGATCTCTTCTGATCTGGATGCCCTAATTTTCAACTACTATTAGAGACACTATTAGCAAAGTTAAACCGGTACCTAGTATTACGCGAAACACACGCACGTTATTCGTACATAATGATTAAAAAAACTGCGAGTACGTATTCGTTCGCAACGACGCGATACGTAAACCACCAACACCCACGTACGATAGTCCTTATCGCGTCATAGAAAGAACACCCAAAGTATATGTAATTTAGTTACCAAGTAGAAAAAGTAGTATATCAATCGACAGGTTAAAACCAGCATACGTATTTAATGAGCATTCAGGAGCTAACCACAATGATAACGATGCACGTACAAAATCAAACGCCAGTACCAGTGTTACACCGCCAATTATAAACATTAAGGGGTCTATATTATTACATAAGAAAACAAGTAGCGGACGCATTAGTAGATTTAATTGGTAACTGTATGTCACAGCGCACAAAGTGATTACAAACAAGTCATTGTAAAGAAATCGCAAACAAAGCCTGCACAGTCACTAGTATAGTTTAGACTCGATTTAACAAAGCACAACGTAAGCATTTTTGCAACACTGTACAACAAAACCTACGTATCAAAACAAATCGTCGACGATACTGCAATAGCGCTGAACTACCATCTGCAATACCGCGAAACTGCAAAAAATAGCGCAATGCAAATTTACGCGCTGCTCTGTCAGTGAACTTTGAATAAGCCAATTAGAACCTCTCTGACGCTTCGCTACAATAGCGCGATGCGTTTCTTGCGGTTGTAGGTGGAAGTGAATACCGCGTAACTGAACAAAACGTAAACAAATTGTTGTGATTACTTGCGCTCCGTGAAAATTATTGTTAAAAAGTGGTTATTTCTGCATAGAAAGTACCGGTAAGTGATGTAATCTATTGATTTATGTATAGGCTTGCTATTTTCAATCATGGATTGTACTTTGTGTCATATTTTATGGATAAAATCGATTTTAATGCAGGGTTGTAATTCCGCGGTTTTGTGTTAAACAAAAGTAGTGTTTTTGGTATTTAAGCGGTTTTGATTACTTTTGAAATTAAACAGTTTTCTATTTTTTTTATTGCAGAATCTGTTTGTGTGGAGGATGTCTGCTAACTTGCAGGACTTAGTCAAACGACGGAAGGAGTTGCTCATCAGAAGGCAATCAATTATAGCCAAACAAACACAACCAGGCACAAGCTTCAGCAATGACAGTGATATTTTTCCTGGAACCTCGTCCTCAAGTGCCTACCAGACTTTACCACTTGAGTCCATCAGCACGGTAATTTGCGAAGATACTTACGAACAAGATTTTAGCGGCTTTTTATCAGACGATACAGTAGCTGACCCTGATTTTGTGTTACCAATAGATGAGCTTGTAGGCAACATTCGTTCTTCAACAATACAGTCATAGAATCGCCTCTTCTCCAATTAGAAGATATCGAGAATTTCCCTGAAAGATCTATTGTAGAGGCTATTTTTACGAGATGACGAAAAATGTTGGGTGGTACTTTGTACATGTGCTGTTTATCGTTGTGTACATTTAGAATTAACGAAATCACTGTCGACAGAAGCATTTATGCTCACCTTACGGCGATTCATTGCTCGGAGAGGACGAGTTCGGCAGTTCGTTTGCGATAATGGAACTAACTTCCATGGTACTAAAAATAAACTAGCAAAAATAGACTGGGAAGAAGTACAGAAGCAGTCAACGATTGACCATATTCAGTGGAAGATGAATGCACCAACAGCAGCTTGGTGGGGCGGCAAAAAGAGCTCAAAAAATCCTTTTTAGCAAATCTTCAATCACGCGTCAACTACGAAGAATTTGAGACAATCTTATGTGAATGCGAAGCAGTGATGAATCAACGTCCACTCACTTATGTTACAAGATGATAATAATACCTGCCTGGAACCATTGACTCAGCATGTTTTTTACAATGTATTCCTCACACAGATGTTACTGACCCGCTGTGTCCGACATGGTCCATAATTGATTCTAGTATTTTTTATTTACCACCTGTAATTACATTATGGATTGCAATAAACGATTTGAGATATGACCACGACGCAGCTGATGCTAATTCTATAAACTCTAGACTGAAGTACCTGCTGAAACTAAGAAAAGACTTCAAGCAAAGATTCAAAAATGAGTATTTGACAGCTTTAGTTCAACGAGGGAAGGAAAATATGATCAATTTAAATATTGGAGATATTGTAATAATTGAAACAGAAGCGAAAAGAATAAAGTGGCCCTTAGGTATAATTAAAGAAGTATTTAAAGGCAAGGATGGTAGTTACAGAACTGCAAAGGTAAAAACATCATCAAGTTTTAAAATTCGACCATTCCAGAGGTTGTATCCATTGGAAATATCTTCTAAAGAAGAAAGTGATTAACTGCAGAATAGTCAGCAGTCAATAGGTGGGGTTTTTGATAATCTTCTACCAATAACAGATGCTGATACTGCTGGAGAGATAGAGAACATTTCCATGACTGAGACGGGTCAGACTTCAGAGAAGACAACTCGTTTTGGCAGAGTTGTGAAAATGCCTAGTAAGTATACTCTGTAACTAATAATATTTCTCTGTTCACAGGTTTCCCTGATGTTGAGCAATTCCAATTTAATTTTGCTTATTAACTATAAAATTTAGTTTTTTCTTTTAGATGATTTCAGTCAACCTGTCTGAGTATTCTGAACCCATATTTCTGAAACCATGGTGTAACTTAGTAAATACTGTGTAATAAATGTTAGATTTTATAGTCTGTGACAAGTAGGCAGCCCGCCCTTATCCATGTTATATTTTATCTGTGAAGTGACTCTGTTGGAATAAAGATATCAAAATGTGACTCCGTTATAAGAATTTGTATTTATAGAAAATAAACCCATCAATATATAAGAAGTCTGTTATTAAAAATAAATACCTGAGTTAATTTGGGGTTATAATTAGGCAACATTCAAGTTGAGCTGTTGTTGTGCTGTATACTTATAGGAAAAAGAGCTTTTGCTAGTAATATCAATTTTGCGTTAGATAAACAACATTTTTATTCAGAAGTAAATATTTAAAATTGTAATTTAAATTCATGTTAAATTCTGATTATTGGTCAATCTGTGTCACAAGTCAAGTATGAAAGATAGAAATGTTTATGTTTATTAGTACATACTTGCACACCCTAGTAATTATTAGAATAAGTGATAATTGTACTTGTATAGTACGGGCTGTGGAGGGTGTTACAAACTGTGTGAACCTACCTTTATTAGAAATTTTTGTTTATGGACCATGCCAACACTATTGTAAAAATTAAGAAAAAAAAAATTATAACTTTGTTTTTTTTGGTTAACAAAACCGGCATTTTTAATTCCTTTTGATACTCCACGTTTAATTAAACAAAAGTAGAAGAATCTGCAATAAAATACGACCGGCATCACAATCCCGGTCAAACTCCATATAATTATGACAGTTACGGCGAAAGCGTAGACAACAGTGATGTCATTCAACACGCCTCAATAACGCTTAATGGTTGTTGTATTTTGAAACAATTTGTGCCTTATTATTTCAATATTAAGTAAATAAACAAACACCTTAATAAACTTTTTAATGCTTCATAAATTGTTCGACAAACTTCGGTTTGGAAACACGGTAAAAATGACTCGGGCTTCGATAACTCATTCCAATTGCTAAGAACGATAACGTTACTTCTAATTTTATTTTTGCTGGTAATGCATCTCTCATCAGAGTGTCTTGGCGCTGAATCGAGCTCTGTATAAGTGAAAGTAACTCATCAAAGTTTTCAGCAGTAACCCGCAACGCCAACCTGTACTCAGAAGGATCTTCTAATCTTAGTTGTTTCAGCAACAATGCAGAAGCTCCAGTTATAGGTCTATCGCTTAACCATTTTCTTATCCAAAGTCGTTTCGCTTTCTTTTTTTCTAATATATCAATTAACTCTTCTCTTAATAGTGCAGAGATGTTCCTTAAATTTTTCTTTTTTAACAAACTTTGCCGCGAATTCATTTTTTAACTTCAAACGTGTGCACACCCGAAGAAAAATTCATGAATGAATGGCCTCGTCTAAACAACAGGGGTCAGGCCAACGCTGGCTTGTCTGCAGGACTGGCGCCAGCATTACTGGCTTCACTTAGTGAGTAAGTATAGAAGAGGGTTATTATTGTATTTACGTAATCTATTAGCGGCGTTGTCATAACAAATACTCTGGGCCCTAAGGGGGTGTTTAATTTTTTATTGCAGAGTAGGTCGTCATGGCAACCACCCTTAACATATTTTTGAAACATATTGTGCATAACAACAATGTCAAGTCGGACCCTTGAAAAACAGGTGTCCGCAAAATAATAAAGGTCAGGGTATAACAAAGAAACAATAGTAAATATCAAAGTTTATTACTATAACAATGTCAACAATACAACTTTAGGAAGAAAAACATTATAACGTAACAACCATGTGCCCATATTCAGTAGCAAGGGGCTGGGTTGCACCTAGCACCTGCTTTTAAGATAATGTGTAAAAATGTTTTTTTTAATTTTGGGGGGATGTAGTGTAGGTACACAATGTAAGCGCGAAAGGTTGAACGCTAGATAAGCAAAAATGTACGCGAGTGAGACGAATGAACGCACTGAAAAAAATGCAGACTAACTAAGATACATTTTCTCTTAGTTGGCATTAAAATGTTTGGAATCATTATTTATCTATTTAATAAACACAAGTTAACATAGTTGCTGGAGCAAATTCATTTTATTTATATCAACAAATAAGCACATGTACAGTTTGATCAACGGTCTTTGTTACATCATACATGCTTTGTTTGATTTTACTTCTTTACTTTTCTAGATCGAATAATAATATATGATTAAACGAACTTCCAAGTGAAGTTCTATCATTATTATATGAGTTGCTTCATTAGAATATATGAATTATTACAACGTAGTTTCCTTATTTACATGGTAACTCCGCACATTTTTTAAAGATTTTTTAAAACAACCATAAACAAATTTCCGGTCGGCCCATCCCCAGTGCGCCATCTTGTTGTTTGTTCATTTTTAGAGTAGTGTAACCCATACAAAACTTTCTATTACATGGGAAAATACTAGGGAGGGAGGGTGTTCATATATTCTAATGAAGCAACTCATATAATAATGATAGAACTTCACTTGGAAGTTCGTTTAATCATATATTATATATTCCTTGCTTCATTATTCATATATGAATTATTACACCGTAGATGTTAAGAGCAGAAAGTTTTTGAAATTAAAGTCATAATTACTCATTATAGTTTTAATCATAATAATAGTACAATAATTTTATTATTACTTCCTTAGGTAGGTACCTACTTAGGTAAGTAAGTTTATTTCTAAAGTTATTAACATTTTTTAATCATTGATCAATTAATTGTTGATTTTGGGATGATAAATAAACAGATTGGGCAAATTCGCCTTCATTTAATATACTTCGGTTGTAAAACCGGGCAAAATTGTTAGACGAGCTGGTCCAGCCAGCTGTTTTGCGAATGGTTTCGATATTGACGCCAGCAGAGCTCGCAGCGGAGGTCGACGCGTGGCGCGTACTATGAGCACCAAATACACTAATGTTAACCCCGCTCTCTGCCAGGACTTGTTTAATCCATCTAGCCGTGCAAATAGCTAAAGAGATTACAAGTTTCTTAGTTATTTTTTCAAGTGAGAGATCTGTGTTGGGAATCCATGTGGAAATTAGATTTAAAACTAATTGAGGATCCCAGGTGCTAGAATATTTAGATTTTACGGGTTTCATTTTGTATGCACCCTTAAGTAATCGCTTTACGCATTCGTCTGAACCGATATTATTGCCAATGAAAACTGACAAAGCAGATCGGTGGGAATTGAGACTGCCATAAGCACAACCATTATTAAATTGTGTTGCTAGAAATGTAAGGATTGATGTTTTCGACGGATTATATACATCGATGTTTTTCGTGATGCAATATTCCCACCATAATTTGAGTGAGGTATTATACTGTTTAATGGTACTGTCCGAGAGCGAGGATAACATCAGAGTTGATGATTCCGTGCAGGCACCCTTTCTCGAGAACGACGCCCGGAGAGCCTCGCGACAGCCAGGGTAAGATTCTTGTGTAAGGGGTGGTAATCTCTGAAATGAGATTGCAGAAGGTTTTTATTGGGATTTAAATAAAACACGTCCGAAACTAAAATGTTTTGAAGGAGCGGAAACCATGGCTGTGAGGGCCAGTAAGGATACACCAGTATACCATGGGCCTCATCTTCAATAATCTTTCTGAGGCATTTTAGTACCAACGAGAATGGTGGAAAGGCGTAAAAGTAGTCTGTATGCCAACTTATAGTGAATGCGTCTATGGTTTCCGCGTCCGGATCCTGTTTCCATGAAACAAATCGGGTACACTTAGCGTTATCGCGTGAAGCAAAAAGATCTATTTCTGGTTTACCAAAGTATCGTGTGATTTCTAAATAGGCCTCATTAGAGAGTGACCATTCAGTGTCCGGATTGGTTATTCTGGAGGCGGCGTCTGCGTGGTTTTGCTTGGTATTCACATATGACGCGAATATACAAAGGCCGCGCTGCTCGCACCACATCCAAAGTAATCGAGATAAGTCGTTAAGGTGGGGTGGCGGTGGGTATTGTATACCTCCCATACGATTCACATAACTTATCGCGGTTGTGTTATCTATACGTAGTAATATTGCACAGTTAGTTACATTATGGGCAAATGATTTCAAGCCTAGAAAAACAGCCATTAGCTCTAAGTAATTAATATGGTTTGCTTTTTCTGTGGCCTTCCATTTACCGTTTACTTCCTGGTTTTTACAGACAGCACCCCATCCTGTTCTAGAAGCATCGGTATAAATTTCGAGTTCAAAGTTTGGTTGCCGCATGAAATGGGATGTAGTAAAAATGTTTGACGACCACCAAATTAAATCCTCTAATATAACCTTAGGTAGGTTAATATTGGCTTCATAGTTATTATGTTTAAGCAAAGCAAGATATTTTTCTCTTTCTAAGACCTTGGTGTACATCCATCCGTACTTAGCTGCCGGACATGCGGCAACCAAAATGCCAATAAGTTGAGCGAATTCACGAATAGAACATGATGGTAACTTAGTAAACTTTGTAACCAATTTTGCAATTTTACTTTGTTTATCGGAAGGTAGACATATACTTAGGTTTCGCGTGTTGTAAACAAATCCTAAAAACTTACAGGATTGTTGTGGCGTCAAACTACTTTTGTCGTAGTTGATGACAAAACCTAGACAACGGAGTAATCTCAACGTTTCTTTGACGTTCTCAACGCATTGAGCATAAGTATTGCCGATGCATAAAATATCGTCTAAATAACACACGGATTGAAATCCGCGAAATCTAAGATCAGCTATTACTTCCCTCATAAGCTTAGTAAATATCCGTGGGGCCACAGATTTAAACCGAAAGGTAATGCATTAAAATTATATGTGTATGTTTTAATAGAATTACTAGGTCGAAACTGAAATTTCAAATATCTGCGATCAGACGGTCGAATAGGCAAGAGAAAGTATGCATCCTTAAGATCAATGGTGGCCAAGTATCCATCACGCGGTATTAATTTACAAGCCGTCCGGTAATACTCCATCTTAAAATGCTCATTAAGGATTAATTTGTTCAAAGGTTTTAAATTCAATATAAAACGTTTGTCGCCATTATTTTGCGGTATTGTTGACTGACTTACAGCTGTTCGAAATGGTATGGAATAACCATATTTTATCCAATCAAGAACAACATTATTGTTTGTTATTTGTAACCAACAATCGTAAAAGTGGGTAAGTCTACCCGCATGTACCTGAGCTAGTGGTGACTCTGCGCCGGGGCACGTGATTTGTCCTGAGTCGTACTCCGCTGCGGCTGCTGCGCTGGTGTTGTGTAAGGTCGGCGAACTGTTGAGGTCGCTGCTGGTCTCCTGTGGTAACCTCCTCGCCCCCCCCCCTGTTCGCCGGGTACCGAGGAGGCGCGTTCCAGTTTCCCTGGTGGGAATGAAGTGTAGACGGGGTAAAATGATTTACACGCGATCGTGATAAGCTGTTTTATATTCAAATTACCACGCCTCTTCTTAAATATGTATTAATACAAATAAATTTAATTAATGGACAAAACACTGTTTAATTTGATACGACACAATACGGACAAAACGAGTAACAATTATAGAATCTAGGTTTCAGCGGAAAAACTAGGTTTGCGAGCGAGGTTTTGGTGTACGGTACGAAGGACTCTCTAAAGCGCACTAGATGACTCGGGTTTTTTGAATTGCTACTAAATATGCCGGTCATGATTGTGTCGCTCCGTTTATCGTACGCTCACGAAACCTCACACGTATTTACAACATTGTTTTTATTGATGATATTTTGTATAGTGTAAATAATTGTTAGTATTGTTTATTTATACCATATAATAAATGTGTGTGATGAAAAACTAATTAAAATAACTACATGTATTGTGTGATGTTTTTATTAATATGATTAGTCATAGAATAATGCGTTCCATGTTTGTGTTTATGGTAATTAGCTATGGAACGTAATTGCAAACTGTCATGTGTCAAACGGAGAAATAACAAATTATGTGGTGTTTACTGCAAAGGAATGTTTTCGTGTTTTTACAATACAAATGGTTATGGTTTTATTAATTATGTGATCTAAGGGTGTAGACCGCTACAGGAAGACCGATTGCCGGAAGTCGAAGCCGTGGATTTTTGAGGCTTAGCTAGCTTTTTGATAGAGAGGCCTTGCTTCTCGATGGCCTTCGCAGCCTTTATCTTCTCTGAAAGTGACGATCCAAATAACGATTTGTCACGCTCGGATTCGCTAATTATGTTTAAAAATGATTTGTCCAAACTGGGTGTAACGAGCTTCATTCGACTTTGCGTTGCTAAGAAATGTGAATCACATAAGATTCGGCAACCATTGCTTAGATGTTTCATCGCTTGGACTTTGTTGTCATTCTTTAACAGCAAATCCATACCTCTATTAATGGCCGTTATACCCGCACCAAGTTGTTGCTGTGATGCTGTTACTGTTTTGTCGCGATTGCGAACCATGTCCGGTACCGCGGCCGAGATCTCTGCGTTCAACTTCGGCGCTTGTAAGAGCTTACAGTTGTCCGGTATTAAATAGTCTTTCAGCAGCTTATCTTTGCTGTCTTTGGGCATACCTTTCTTGAGTAAAGGTAGCCACAATTTTGTCAAATTTTCATGAATACTTTCACCGTAGTCAGGTGAATCGGAAGTGGATTCTCCAAGAGCAGACAAAAGTTCCGGGTCCAGCTCAGATGCAACTTCATTCTGCAAGCTAGGCACCGCCAAATCGCCATTGGGGTCAGGATTATCATTAAAGCCCAGTGTCGCGTTTTGTGTGATGTCTGATTCGACGGGTGTTGACTCAGGGATTACGTCATAGGCATGTCCGTTTTCTTCGTCATCTAAAATTACAATTTGCAATTTAGATTGTGAAGAAACAAAAAATATTAAAAATTTTGAGGGTAGTTGAAATTTTTTCTTATAAAGTTTCGCAGAGGAACGTTACATCTATTTCAGATTGTACGTATTTTCTGCTTAGGTCATCGTTGGAGACTCGCAGTCAACCCTAATGCCAATAAGATTGTTACCAACAAAGTTATTAACTCTCAGTTAATCCCAGCGCATTCCAAAACTTTTATGGATTATTTTGATTGCTATCAGTCATAAGCTTACGGTATTTAGGTACGTCATAGGTAACATGAAATTAACACTTAGGTATTCAACACTTTACTAACCTTCATTCTCCGACGACGAATCAATCGGGGAAATTATCCTCTGTCTACGTCGTCGTTCACTTTCTTCGATCTTTCTAATTTTCTTTGCGTATCGATCTATTCGAGACTGCGCACTTCTTTTCGGCATGATGTCGGAAGGCGCGTGCGGTAGTCACCGCGCACAAAAAAGGAATGAACAAACAACAAGATGGCGCACTGGGGATGGGCCGACCGGAAATTTGTTTATGGTTGTTTTAAAAAATCTTTAAAAAATGTGCGGAGTTACCATGTAAATAAGGAAACTACGGTGTAATAATTCATATATGAATAATGAAGCAAGGAATATATAATTTAAGTTCATGGTAACAAGCAATTTGTTAGCATTAAATAATTTATATCATAGTTTTTAACAACGAGCATGGTTGAATAAACGGCCTGCGTATTCAAACCAACCAAGAGAAGTGCCATCCATCTATTAACGCTTTGTAATGTCAACAAACAAAACGCGATGCCCCCCGCGCCTGCGCTTTTCCCGCCCCCACTCGCTCTTATTAAGCGGTCGCCGGCCGTAAATACTGGTGAGTGCTTTATACACTAGGAACACATGGACGAAGTGGCCGAATTATTAAAGACATGGGAGCTGCCCGATCTCATCCCAAAATTTGCAGGTAAGATAAATCATGCAGTAGGTATACTTTATTGAATGCTATTTGTAATTAAAGGTAATTTGCAGACGCACCATTTGATTTTAAACGCTGACTAATGGTGCCGATTATATCTCTAATATTATGTAGTTTCATCTTGGATCACTAATCACTATTGCGTAGGTAGGTACCTACTTACCTATGATTTACTTACAGGCGACAATGGTAAAACGTTAATCTGTAGCTTAGACGAAAAACAATAACTTTATACCTTGTAACTCCGCCCCTAAGATGACCCACTGACCCTTGTAGGTACCTACCTGTAATTGTTTTGAAACATATTAATTTCATCAGTTCACGAAAGATTTACACTGTTAATATAGAGCAGGCGATCAACATCCTAGCCTTATCAGCGTTGACCCCAGACGACGTCAAAGACATTATCCCTCAAACAGGGCCAAGGGTGCTGTTTATGAGGTGCTGGAGAGCTTGGAAGGCAGAATTTGTATGCATCCAGAATATATCTTTACCGGTAAGTTGTAGTGGTTGGTATTTTATATGACTAAATACCTACAGTTGCAAATAAATTATTATGCCTCTACTTATTATTCTGTAATGGGATTTTATGTGATGAACTCCAAACTATTTAGTTTACCTTTGTTTTAATGTAAACAAACTAACAACTTAGCACCTCAATAAGATATTGTAATAAAACCTAATTATGTGAGTAAATAAATTACCTACTCCAAGACTAGCAATATATTTATTTATTTTACCCTATAGTGATTCACGGATCTTATTTTTGCTTGCAGAATCTAGATTTATCGGATTTAGAATTCGGACGGGACCCAACAAGCGTATCTATTGTGGAGGAGAAAGAAAATGTGCCCACAAGTAATATCGCAAATTTTATAATTCTGGAAGAAAATGTGCCCAGGAATAGTGCCGAAGTAGATCAAAGAACACAAAGTGGGGTATGTTTCTTTTAAACTTTTATGTATCGTCACAAAAATAAACTAAGAGAAAGAGTGACATTTAACAATATGTATTAAAAAAGTATTTACATTAAATAGGAATTTACCTTTTTAATTTATACAAAGTAAAGAGCAGATATAAATACATTTTTAAAACTAAACAAACTAATGTAAACTTAAATATTAAATATGTACAAAAAACTTATGAATACAGCTTACAAAATATATTTATCTAGATAGAAACAAAAAACTATGTGTCAAGTAGGAATACTTATATAATCTATACTACATACTATTATACCTCTATTCTACATTATTAAATATATTTGTACTAAATACATAATTATAATTTCAATACTAATTTATGTATTATGACTGTACAATACTAATTTATGTTAGGTACTCTAAGATGTGCATTATAATTAATGTAAGTATTTTGTGTAATGTAAGTGTTTTGAGTAAATAAAGTTAAAATTAAAAATCAAATATTGTTGTTTGATTGCTATACAATTTAGTACCTATTTGTTGCATGTTCGATATTTTTTATATTCATTACATTGTAATTCTCAACCATAATTATTACAATAAAGTTACTCTTTTGATGTGCAAAACACACTGACTTGGATTGACGAATACAGGTAGTTCATATGACAATGGTTCATGTTTATGTTGAATACGAGGTTAGTTGCATTAACCAGTTTATCACGGTTATTTGATGCAAGATATTAGTCGAAACAAAAAACAGTAGGTAATCAACCATAATTATTGCAGTAAAGTTACTTTGTTGATATGAAAAAGACACTAACTTGGATTGACCAATACAGGTAGTCTATATGACAATGGCTCAAGTCTTTGACGATTATGAGGTTAGTTGAATTAATTGGTTTATTACGGTTACTTTATGCAAGATCTTAGTTGAAACAACATAAGAATTTTATTGATCTGATAACGTTTCACAGACGTATCGTGCAAGATCTTAGTTGAATCTACAAGTTAAGTATGTTAATGTGACAATGTCTCATTCTTAAACTGGCCAACAGTTGAGCTAAATTAAATAACTACCCATGATTAAACCAGTTCATTACTCAGTAGACGGAACTATAATTATTTAACAAAGTTCTTATAGCTTCAGAAGTCAAGATCTTGTTAGGCTCGTACGGTGTCAAGATGTGTGATCACATTAAACAGGATGTTTATTAAAGCAAACACTTTTTTTTCAGTGCGGACGACCAGTTACTGCGCACTGGTCCGATCGGAAGGTTGTCATTACGGGGTTCCTGGTGGAATAAACGTGGACATTCTTAACCTATAATCAGACTTTGATTTCCGTGACTCCGTAACCTACCACGACCAGACGAGGCAGTGCTCACTTGGGGGTACACAAGTAGGGTTGCCAACCGTACTCTAAAATAGAGTATTGTCCTCTATATCATGTAGGCGTACTCTATAATCTATAACACTAATAGAGTACGCTAAAATACTCTTTTTTACACAATGTTTACTTAACTTAGTGCCAGTCTGTAGGTAATCATATGCAAAAACCCATAATCAGAATAAAGAAGTCTACTATTTACTGTTTAATTTATTCATTTATAACAAATTATAGAAGGAAAACTTAATTTACAAAGACTAAACATACACATGGACAGTTTATATTCAGAAGTAATAGTTTTAAAAGAACTCCAAGCCGAATTGTTTAATAACACAGATTTTATGCAAAAATCCACTGCAAAAACATGGCAATTTATTTTAAAAAAATGTCCTGAAGGATTTGATTGTTTAAAAAAAATGATCAGCTATATACTCTCTGTTCAAGCCACTTCAGCATTTACTGAAAGTCTTTTCGGTCATGAATGTGACGTGGCGAGAAGAGAGAAACAGAGCTTCAGTGAAATTGATCAAAAATGAGCTCTTGATATGTATAAATTTAGAGTTGGAATGTTTGGACTCATACAATTTCTTTAAGAACAATAAAAATTGTTATGTGCTGCAAAAAGTACAAAAAATACCTTTTTAAAAGTACAAAATAAATGATACTCTTTTTTGTAAGTCTGTACTCTTTATTTAGCTCCTTTAAAATCAGATATACTCTATTTCTTCTAAAAAAAGTTGGCAACCCTATACACAAGCCGCATACTAGTGCACAGCAAAGGCACGCTAGCACGCGACACAGCGACCCCCAAAACTGTATATTAATGGCTTGGAATATGGCAGCAAGAGGGTACTTTGAATAATCACATTTCATTTGGTCGACCGCGTGCAACAACAAGAAACCAAGACATGGTTATTCTAGACAAGGCCCGAAGTGAAAGATTTATTAATACTACACAGTTTTCAAGTACGTTTCAAGTATCTAGTAGCACCGTAAGAAGACTATTAAAAGAAGGAGGTTCAAAAATAGAGTACCGGCAAGAAAGCCAACTCTCACACCAAGGCACAAAATGCAGCGGCTGCAATTTGCGGCCAATTATTTAAAACACAATTTTGATAAAGTTATCTTTATGGAAGAGAAAGTTTTCTGTTCATCGGATAATGGCAGATTGAGTTTGTGGAGACCAGAAAATACACGGTACAATGCGTGCCACGAAAGAAGAGACTTGACGAGTGTCAGTAGTGGGGAGCTTGCGCAGGTACAGTCATCTACGAAATAGTTATTCATAATTTGTGTGGCTACCTATACAGGGATTTTTCGATGACATTTAGATTAAAAATCTACAGAATAATATTATAATATTCAATGATATTATAAAGAAAGATACGCCATGTTCATACTGAATGGCGTTCAGATATCGTTGCGTTGTTATTATAAGTACTAACTTAAAGGTACGACAGCGATAGATAATACGGAACGTATAAGATAGAAAGAGATAGCTAGTTTGTATGCATAGCATGCTATTTTGTCCCTGTCACGCAGCAGATTGCCATTCTATTCTCTATTTTGTACACCTTCCTTTGCTTCTTTTGACATATTATAGGTGTACACGTCGTAAACCATCTTCCTACTATGCCTTCTTAAGATTTTACCTCGAGGCATAATTAATATTTCACTTGCACTCGTTTAAAACTACACAACTATAAACAAAGTAGAAAATAAATACAGGTTGCACTCGTCTGTACTTGCGGAGTCAAACGGTACCTGCGCAGGGTGAAGAGAGCGGCAGGCGACTAACGCGCATGCGCGGTGCCGTGCCATGCCTCCCACGCTCTTACCGCCGCGCGCCCCGATGACGCCCGGTCCCTTCCCGCCTCAGACCTCATACCGCTAAAGAGACCTATAAATCGTCTACTGCGCATATCAAACCACGTGGTTTGTCAAGTCTCTTCTTACGTGGCACGCATTGTACTTGGAACAAAATGTGCTGCCTAATCGTCGGAGTGGTCGTATTACGATTGGATTCTGGGGATGAATGTGCAAAAATGGCTCTGGTGAGCTTGTATTGTATAATAATATAGCATATGTATGGACGAATGAATTAAATACACATAACGTTCATTCAAGACAATAGCACGGTGCATAATGCTCATACCATACTGTACAAGTATGGATTAATGAACAGAGAGAGCTAACTTTAAACAAACTACAAGAAATTCCGAGAACTATCGACATCGGGTTAGTCGGGACCGGTATGTACTCGAACATTCTAGATGTTTATATACCTACTAGCTGTGGCACTATATAAGGCCAGGTGGGCCGCGAGACATAGTTTTGAATAAGCGATGCAAGCGAGTACATCGAAAGCGATATTCAAGTGCGACTTAAGAGTGATCAGTAAGTGAAATTGTGTTTCATAATTAGTGTGTTTAAGTTGTAATTAGTGTTATGATTAAAGTGTCAATTTTTGGTTATTAAATCGGCAGTTTTTATTGTCACGAACCCCATGCTCGTAACAATATAAATACGAACACAATTTATTTTTTTAACTGATGTGTATTTGTCTAGTTATGGGCTCCTAAAGAATCGTCTAAATCGAAATTAGGATTTTTTGAAGTATTTTTTCGTATTGAAAATAATTACAATAATTTTTCAAACTACGCGATTTGTATACAAAATTCCCTGATCTTTTTAAAAAAGGAATCAAATTAAAAAAAAAATCCTTTGTTTAGTCTCCTAAACCGGAAGTAAACATTTCAAAATAAAATTTTGGAAACTTCGACTATTTCTTTTTTCATTTTTTTATTTCAAAATATAGCTTAGAGTATCTAAATAATGCACCAGAACTTTTGGGATGGGATCTGTTAAGGAGATAGGTAAATTAATTTATGCAGCAGTCAGTACAATGTTAGGCATTTGTTTATGACGGTTAATATGCGAATTATGGAATTGAAACGCGACAGTATTAACATTTATTATCCTGTTCATGTTTTTTGAAGCTCTAACAATTATTAGGGGTAGTTATTTAAAAATAAAATAATATCAAGACATTGATAAAAAACATTTGAATAGCTACAAATATCATTAGGAAGAAGTAAAAGATAATTTTATCTTTAGCTTATTAAAAAGTTTACTCTTTATTTCTTAACGGATTAATTCTTTAATTACCAATTGTTTATTTTAATTTAACAACGTATTCATTATCTTCAAAATAATTATTATTGAAGTTCAATTTCAATCTCCTTAGGACATGAAAACGCGACTAGTAGTGCCATCTCTTAGCTACGAGCGGAATTAATTGCTTATGTTAGAAAGAGACACAAGTATGGCGCCAAGTTGTATTTACGTTATTGTTTTATTGTTGCTCTGACCTCTTAGTAACTGGTGCTCTACACAACAATTTACAAAAAAAAAAATATAATGGCTCTGTACGGCGGCGGCGGCGGTGTACAGAACAAGAAGCTGGACTTGTCAGAAGAATCATACGTTTGGCTGATGTTGGAGTGCTGTTGACATCACAGATGTTGCGCGTACAGGCTTTTTCATTCTGTAACATTAAGAAAATTCCAAGCACTTTCAATGATGCCAAAAACGCCGCGGGGAAGAAATGGTTGAGGTTATTTCTCAAACGATACCCTGAATTAGCACGTCGTAATGCACAGATGGTGAATCCAGCTCGTGCTCAAAAATTAAATAAAGATATTGTTAGCGATCACTTTTCCAAACACAAAAATGTGCTGCATAGAATTGGAATTAAACATAAACCTGAAAGAATTTACAACATTGATGAAAAAAATTGTCGCATATCTTTGCACCATCAGCAGGAAGTTCTGACAACCAAAGGGAGAAAAAGAATTCACCAAATAGCGAATGAGCATGCTGAAAGTGTGACTGTGGTAGGCTGCGAAAATGCTATAGGATCAGCTATTCTACCAATGGTATTGTTCAAAGGCAAGAGACTAAAGCCAGAATTCCAAGATAATTTACCTTCAGGCTCTCTGGTGAAGATGACGCCAAAAGAAAGTATGATGACTGAAACTTTCATAGAGTTTATTAATCATTTGCATAAATACAGAACATCATCTCCTCATATTTGATGGTGCAAAATGCCACCTGGACTGTACTATTGTAGAGGAAGCTGAGAAATGTGGCATTACTTTATATTGTCTTCCGTCAAATACCACGCACGAGTTACAGCCCATGGACAAATCTGTTTATCGTTCTTTTGAGCACCATTGGGACCAAGATCCCGAACGAACCCTTAACAAGTCAAGCTTCAATGTCATTCTCTCATAAGTATGGCCGAAATGTATGACTATTACCAATATCTCGAATGGGGTACGCGCACCATGATAAAGATTAACACAAAGACACCAAAATCAGCGTCAGTTACTGGCTGTACATCTGCACAACCTGCAGTTGCTGCAACGCGAAAGCGAACCTCAGTAAAGACTCTTTGACAGCAGATAAGCTTACTGAATCTAAAACAAAACGTCACGATAATAACCTTCTTCAATGTCCAGCTTGTAAAGAAGATAGAGTTGATGAGATGCGACAATGTCTTATTTGTGGCGTTTGGTATCATGAGGCGTGTGTTGGACTCATACCCGCTGATAAAATATTTTACTGTTCAGGAGATTGTTTAAAAAAAATATGAAAAAGGCTGATTAATATAGTACTTTTACATGATGAGAAACTCGTTAAATCTGATCTAAAATGATCAAAAGTAATTAATGGGATCTCATTAGATTTAATATAAGTATGTATTGACAAAATTTTGTATTCATTAAGAAGTTGAATGTTTACTTGTTTTTATTAAGGCTTTATTAAGACACAGGGTTCCCAATATGGCCAAAGTGACATTTTACTTATTTGTGTTCACAAAAGTGTGATTTTTGTTTCTAAAGCAATTTTGTTTCATTTATTACTAAGTTTAATAAATAAGCATGCTTAAGGTACAAAGGTCTTCAGTCAAGAATTAAAGCTGTAAATCCATTGCTACTTTTGTTCCTTGTGCAGCCCATTCTCGACAACTCGTGGGATCGGCTGCCGCGGAAAGTAGTGACAAGTCAGCTGCTTTTTTACACTGAAACAAGAACTATACCTACAATTTTTTTTCTGGATCTACTAGCAAATGGCAAATTTTGTTATCCAAATTGGATGAAAAAGCGACGGTACTAAAAAATCTATCGAAAACTCGATGGAGTACGCGAGCAGATGCAAGCAAAGCCTTATACAGTTCATACAAACAAGTTCTGGAAGCATTAAACTCTATTTGCGAAGATGAAAATCAAAGTAAAGAGACCAAATAGAAGCAAAAGGAAGCACGTTTCGTGACGAAAAAGAGTTCGAAAATTTTGAATCAAAGGCAATCAAGAGATGCGAAGTGACCACATACAAAAAAGATGTAAGAAGAAAGAAACCAACATTTCATTTTGATGAAGTTAAAACGGGGCACATTGAGTTAGAAGGGAGAGGATCTTTCATCGTTGATAATTATTATGCAGCTATTGATTGTCTTAAAGTGCACTGAAACAACCGGCAAATTATTTATAATACAGTAAACACACAGTTTGGAACCTTTTAAGTTCTTATGGAAACTGCATGAACTAGACGACAGTGAATTTATTAGAAGCAAAGCAAAGGAGTTAAAACAACTAACGTAAACGCACCTAATAACGACCCGTTAAAATCCGCGCTCATTACCGCCCTATTCAGAAAACTATCATTTTTATGTCATGTATTAAAGCTACCCAATTGGTTGCTTTAAAAAAATGTAGATGTATTTGTATTGCAAATGTTCATCTCTTGTTTGTGTGCGTAACTCGACGATTTAAATAATAAATTGCTCAGTTCGTCCGTGGACGCCGACCTCAGTGCATTTTCCATAGTGTGACATTCCCGATGGCGTAAGTACTCTTGTTTCTTTTTTAGCAGAAGATTATATCGCATTTTAATGTAACTTCTAGTCCTTTTGATGCATTTTTGATACTTTCAGGAACTCTGGCCAGAAAAAACGACGGAACGGTTCAACGCATCTCCTGTAATAATTTAAATTCTCGATGTCTAATTACGGTCAATAATGTGTGTATAGAAATAACAAATACATCAATTACGAAGGTGATATCATCAGAACTTTTATTTCATCTCGCCAGAAAGTTCAGTCATCCACCTCATCCGAAATGCCGGTTGCGATTCGATCCCGTCAACCGGAGTGATCACTACCTTTATCTTCATTTTGTAAAGAAAATGGTATAATACTTGTAGCTCTATTACCTAATTCTACTCACGTACTCCAGCCTTTGGATGTTGCAGTATTTCGACCTGTAATAGGTACTTGGAAGACAGTTGTACGCGATTTCCGAATAAAAAATAACTTTGCAAAAAGATGGATGGATGTTCTTTAGCATCGTTGTGATTTGAAACTTTATGAAACGAAAAAGCGACAGTAAAAAGAGACATGTAAATTCATAAGATTTAACGTGGGAGAAAATGAGATAGGAAGCATTATACAGTGTTTTTGAAGGTTTCACTTCTACCACGTGTTAATTTTTTTTTGCTTGCTTCAGACTAAGCCAATATGGCAAAGAACGCGCAAAATTATGGCACTAGTTCCACCAGAGAATGCTCCATCAGATAGTAGCAGTACTAGTACTGACGATGAAGTTATAATTGAAGACAAGACGAAAGAACGTGAAACCTCTGATTAGAGCTCTGAACCCAGGTCATACCCTTCTTCACTGAACAACTTGGACCTTGATAGTTCGAGAAATAAGCCTCTCCCACGCCTTTGTTATCCGATGAAGAAACTGTTCCATTGACACCCGTCATGAATAACATGTTCCCTCCAGACAAAACATCACATCAACTTCCAGTTCTCCAGTCAGTTTCGTCTATTTTATCACCTCAAGTTTTATTTGTCTTATCCCCACAAGTTTCGTCTATTTTATTATCACCTCATGTTTCATCTGTCCCCACAAGTTTCTTCAAATATATCCCCAGGGACGCGTTCCAAGAGGCGAGCTAATACAACACCTAAAATTGTTGCTAAGAAAATAAAAAAGTATGTGAGAAAACCGTTGTTATTCAAATGGAAAACTGGTAAATTTAGATACACAGCGCATATCGAACCAACTATATTTGATGTTCCTATTGATTCAAGTACGATGTCCCCTTTAGACTACTTTTATAAATTTTTATTATTAAGTTGATTACAGTACAAAATGAATGTTAAATGAAATGTTATTAAGTTGATTACAGTACAAAATGATGCTGCCAAATGCGCAAATGTCTCTAATGATTATATACGGGACTTTCTAGCCATTACTCTTATGATGGGCGTAGTACAAATGCACATCATACAAGGATTACTGGAGTCGCGAATTAAGATATCCCCCATCGCAGATATCATGCCAGTCAAAATGTACGAAAAAATCAGAACATATCTTCATTTTGTGGACAACTTGGACATGAATGACGATCGCTATTTTAAAGTTCGACCACTTTTAGAAATGGTGAGACATAATTGCCTAAAACTTACGGAAGAAAGTAGATACAGTATTGACGAAATGATGGTACCCTATAAAGGTACTAGGGCAGGCAGTAGACGTCAATACTTACCGAAAAAAAACCCAAAAAATGGGGGTTTAAAATATTTGTGAGAGCTAGCGTATCTGGTCTAGTATACGATTTTATTCCTTACGCTGGAGAGGACACCTTTCAGAATAACACTTTCACGGGACTATGAAAATAGTTTAGGTCTTGGGGCGAAAGTTGTTTTGGCGCTCTGTAAGACAATAGAAGCGAAGCCAGCAACACGCAACAGTATACTTTGACAATTTTTTTACCTCTTTAGATTTAATTCACCATTTACGGGAAGAGTACGGTATTTTCAGCCTTGGAACGATAAAAGCCAATCGCTTGCGAGGATGTCAAAATATAATGTTGACTGACAAGCAATTGTCCAAGAAAGGTAGAGGTGCAAGTAAACAGGTCGTCTGCAATAACAATAAAATAGCTGTTGTAAAATGGTTGGACAACAAGGTGGTCACACTAGCAAGTTCGTTTGTTGACTCTTATCCGTTGGGGGAAATTCAAAGATACTGCAAAGAAAATAAAGCTACACCTACAAACACCTACTGGTTTTTATGTTTAAACAAAAGCATTAAATACAAATCTGTTAGCGTTTCTTGTGGTAAAAGTTTTAGTTAATGTTTTATAACAATTACCTACATTTTTCTTTATGTCATATTATTTTCATTTCAATAAATAATTTCATTTAAACCCTATTTCTAATATATGAAAAATAAATTTAAGTTTCAAAGGTACCGTTAAGTTTTTTTTTGTATTAAAATATTTTTCTACTAAACTTATTTTGTTTTCTGAAAACCTTACTTCTGTGCATACTCACAAAAAGTATCAAAAATATGTATTATTGCATAAGTACAGGTGAACTATAATGAAAATGGCGTCTTGTAGGTCGTTTATAGCAAAGACAGCAAAATCCTTTGAAGTGACATTCAAATACAGCAAGATCCAAATGTCAAGTACAAAAACAGCAAAATCCATTTAAGTTTTGTATTTTTATTAAATATTATCCAGATAAAGATTGATTAAATACCTTCAATATAAATATTCCAGTAATGTATTTAATTATATTAAACAGAGTTTCGATGCAATTCAGCTTTATTTTGCACAACAATTTCTTGTTTTGCCATGATTTGTTGCAAATGGATATTGCTGGTTTTGCTTTTATACGATTCTTAAATAATGAGGGTTTTCTGAAATGATCCCCGTGAGATGGCAGCACTGTAGCGTCAGGTCCAACTACCTGTCAAAACACATACACGGATTATATTTTTCGATAATTTTTTTGGTTTATTTATCCTTAAAAACGTTACAAACAGAATATTGTTTTCCAAAATGCCACAGTGTTGTGCAGTGCCTATGTGTGTAAATAAAAAAGGAGGGCATAAGTTCCCTACAGATGATAAAAACCGATTAAAACAGTGGCTTGTAGCTATTCGCAGAGATAAATTTACTCCAACCAAAAATAGCCTCGTTTGCAAAAGCCACTTCACAGAGGACGATTACCAGCTACCGAAGGACTCGGTATTAGAAAAACGTAAGAATATTTTGTACTTATTTATAATGATAAGCTTTAGTTAAGTCACCTTGATAATGTCTGCGCGACTAACCTTCAATGATGTAGTGTAAACGTTTTTTAGTACTTGCCTTATCAAAAATTACTTCATTATAACATTATATTTATTATTTCAGCCAGACCTGTGTTGAAAAAATGTGCAGTGCCAAGTCGATTCCCATGGAATGAACAAAATTCTAGTTTACTTCAAAAAAAGAAGGAGCGATATCAAAGGCTTTTGGCGCGAAATGAAAGGAAAATTAGTGTCCAAGTAAACATAAATAATGAAAAAGAGAAGGATGACACCTTCCTCATGGAAGCTACAAACTTTTGTGAAGTTGAAATTGAATTCGAGAAGAAACAAAAAGATATTGGTATCCAATGTGATTTATGTGAAAGTGAAAATCTCAAAACACTTAAAGAATGTCCTCAAAATGAAAACAAACAAAAAAAATCTTCAATTGCAAATGTGCTGGATATAACCAATGCGGCCGAAGTACAGTTTTATACTGGTTTCCAAGATTATGAACATATCAAATTCATATTTAGTATTTTTGGAGATGAAGTAAATTGTTTAAAATATTATCCTCAACTGAAAACATTCAAGGTGCCATTTCTAAACCCTTGTGATCAATTCCTTCTAGTGTTAATTAAATTACGTCGGAACATGCTATTTACAGAACTCGCCTTTCGATTGAAGATGAATAAAACGGTACTAAGTAACATTTTTATAACATGGATCAATTACTTATATTGTAAATTGAAAGAGTTAAATGTTTGGGTGCCAAAACAATGCATAGATAAAAATATGAAATACTATGGCAAGATTAATCCATGCACTGTGATAGTAGATTGCACGGAAATAAAAATAGAGAAGCCCAAAAATCCACTTACACAACAGCTTACATATTCCACTTACAAATCAGCTAATACTCTAAAAGTTTTAGTTGGGATTTCAGCATCAGGCTGCGTTACATTTGTATCCGATGCATATGGTGGATCTACGAGTGATCGTGAATTGTTTGAAAAATGTGGACTTATTGATAAACTTGAACCTAATGATATCATTCTTAGTGACCGTGGCTTTAATGTGCAAGACCTAGTGTGCTATAAAGATGTTACAGTTAATGTGCCAGAATTTTTAAAAAATACTGATGGACAATTTGAGACTTCTCAACTGACAAGGTCAAAAAAAATATCTTCAGAACGGATACACGTTGAAAGGGTCATTGGTTTGGCTAAAACTTTTAAGATCTTAAGCGGCAAGTTGGATTCAAAATTGGTGCCTTTAGCAGATAGAATAATATTTGTATGTTTTATGTTAACCAATTTCAAAAATAATATTATAAAGTAAAACATGTTTTTTTCAATTTTATTTAATTGATGTCGCTTTTAACAGTACTGTATTAAACATACTTTGTTAAATAATAAATAACAAGAATACAAAATTAAACTTTGTTCTAATTTCTATCACATAGAATCTTACAATATACTATAAAAATATATTAACAATCATACATATTTTTTGCTATCTTTGGCAACATAAATTGAAAAAAGAAAGCTTTTACTCGAGGGATTATAATATTTTGTATAAATGAATCTTTTTTTTTTTACATTTATTATTTTTTCATCAACATTAGTCCATATAAATAAATCACAACAATCTCTTCCTGTGACAAGTAACTGCGTTTGGATTTGGTAATAATAGTTGCTTGTTTCTTTCAGTTGCAAATACTCCGAATCATGCTCTAAATGGAAATAATTGTTGGATCCAATCATTTCATCCTTTATGGAATATGGACATTTAACTTCTAAAATTTTGTTATCTCCAATTAATCCATCAGGAGAAGCGCCAATGAAAGGGTACTGCACAGAAACATATAAACCACAGCGTTCTACTTTTTTTCCAGTTTTCCCCTCATATGCTTCAATTGCTGTGGTTTCCATAGACTTGCCCCATTCTAAGGCCGTGCTTACTATTTTCTTATTACATATAAGGCTTTGTGCATACTTTTCTTGGTCCTTTTTAGCAGTAAATTTACAAATCTCACCGACTCTTGAAGCAGTCACTCGAAAAGATCGTTCTGTATACCATAACTTTGTCTTCGTCTGATTTTTAGTTTTCTTTTCAATTTCCTTTGCTGAGTCAGTAGTAACCTGTTAGGAGCAAAGGATAAGAAAAGTATGAAGTTATAAACATAAACAAACATCTACAATCCCTACGCAAGTGCAATTAATATTGATGATTACATAATATACTAAATAATAAAAAAATATAGTGGCTACAACTTCTCATGATTCACCACCTCGCTTGCAACAGTACAATCAATAAGATTGTAGGTACAAGTCGTAGCTACTATAATGAATAAATTCATCTGGAATAAATGGCTTACAAATATTTTATTAAGAATAAGTTGATGATGTAAAGGAAAAGGTAGGTAATCATGGTCATGTATCACATCTTGCATGTTCGCACTGTCCAAAATTCCACATAATCCTATTCTTTTTTGTGACAATGAGCAGTAGTTAATGACTTTATTTCTAACTGTTGCAGCCCATTCTTTTCCCTGACTGTTAGAGGACTGTGGTCTTGGATCATAGCAGATACTTCTTTTCTTTTTTTTGCAAACATTATATTCGGCTATTTCATATGAAAGGTTCTCTGCTTTTTTCGGCGAAACATCAAGTTTATTTTTTTTAGGTACATGCCATACTTGTTTTTTTTGTGTTGGAGTCATTTTAATTAACCATATATTCTGCTCTCGGAATTTGAGTATAGCATAGCACAAAACTGACACATGCTTGCAAATGGCTTTTGGTCCTTTCCCTGCTACACATTCACACACCGATTGTATAATAGATCCACTTCCATTACATATGGCAATTGAAGCAAAATAAGTGAGGGCTTTTGTATTTTCAGAATGGACTTGACCTTTGAAAAATATATGTGTACTAGTATTTGCGGTCACTAATGCGAGTAGGTAGTTATTTTGCAGCATATTATAACCTCTTCTGTGCACTGCAGAATAATCTGACATTCCTATGCCGTCTTTATATAATTCAAGGAAATACGTATTTATGTTAATAATGTCAAAATTGGGTAAAACTGTTTCTGAATCTACACTTTTGTATAACTCTTCTTTTGGCCATTCTATTACATAATTAATCTCACTTAAGAGAGTAGAATTATCATTTTTATTTGATTTGAAGTTGTTGTTTCTGTCATAGTCATTTAGCCTGGAATATATAATATACATTAATCAACAACAACACACTAAAACACATATAACTTCAATTTAGTAGTTAAAAAAAACAATCAAATTGTGGAAACAAATAGAAGTAGATTATGTTTACCTTTCAATGAGCTTTTCTTTAGTACCAGTGACTATTGCGCCTCTCTTTTTGAGCTCAATTTTCAGTTCGGCAACCTTTCTTTGGCCGTAATCCATAATAAAATCAATAACACTTCCAAATACATACAATTTCACTAAAAAAATAATACGTTCGGTAAGAATATGTGGTATCTGACAGCTGTTTGGACCTGACGCATACGAAGCGCCGCCTGGCGGCAGAAAAAGTATCGGAAACCCTCATTATACGACTAACTGATAACAAATTTTTGGTGAGGTTAGGCACGTATAAGACATTGTTTACCTGTATATCATACTGCTTGTTTCCAACTGCAGTCGTAATTTGAACTTCTCCGGGGGTCCCGCCAAAAGTAACGACCCGATCTATTCGTCGTTTATTTCGAAACCGGTACCTTTAAGTTTCTGCGCTTCCACGACTTGTGTGACGTAACTAGTCATGGACTCAACGTTTCCAAGTGACTAGAAATAAGATTCCTTAGCAAACTAATCTTGCGTGTGTAACCGGTGTCGTCAAACAATGACTTTAATTTCTTCCATAAACTTTGTACTGTCTTTTCAGTTTTTATATGGACATAAAGAGATGGATCGATAGTCATAATAATCTTCGCTGTTGCTTTCTTGTCGTTTGCTCCATCTAGCGGTTGCTCGCTGTTCAAACCGACGCCTTCCAAAATGAGATAGTTTTCCACCGCGAACGCCCAACCATCGTAATTCTCACGCCCCTTTAGCTTGGTAACGTTTACTGAGTAATTGCCTGCCATTTTTATAATTGTGCACTATATAAAACTTGTCGAGAAACTATAATTGCGGGTCTGGGCCCATAACCAACAAAACTTCAGAGTTGCTTACAACAGACTGGCATTTATTTAGAATATTCCAGATACGTCACACAGTTTAGGTACACTAGTAGATACTAGATGGCGCTAGTAATATGCAGTCATGTAGACATATGTAGTTTCTTTTGATACATATTTAACATGTTCCTCTCTATAAAAAACGAGACAGCTAGCCGTGGCGTTCGACAGTCCATTGTAGTGCCGGCTCTAAGTGTATGTTTTAAAATGTTAGCATTTAATTTAATCTCAATAAATAAAGAAAACATTTTTTGAAATGGCACAAAGAAGGAAATTTTTAGAAAGCTTGAAAATAAATATAATTACTCAGAAAAAAATAAATGATCCACCTATTGCTGATTCTAAAGTGGAATCGATGGACACACTACATGAAAATAACTCACAATATGTAATAAGTCAAAATTTAGGTATATTTTTTTTATCACTAAGTATTATTAATGAGATTTTATTTTATTTAGTTACTTATTACACTTTAATATTTTTCTTTGACAGGTTTACAGGACGATTTACAGGAAACGACCGAAAATCCCCAGGAAGGTGAGAATGAAGATTTTTACGTATTCGAATCGAAGACCATCTCAACCCTGCCCCATATTTAGGGTATTTATTTGAAAACGGTGCAATGATTTTAACATTAAACTGGTAAAAGAAATTCAGCAGAGGCTACCAAGCAACTTCACTATACTAGAGAAAATGTCTCAGTTCAGTGTTGAAAACACACTTCGACAAGTTAAAGACAACTCAATTACAGAACTAGCTTTTGAAATGGGTGAGGATGCTGAAACAATTGATAAACTTCTGCAGCAATGGCAGACCATTAACTTTGTGAAATGGCAGAATACAAAAAATATTATTAGTTTCTGGGCTGAAGTTCTGGAATACAAAAATGCAGCTGGAATAAATAGTTTCCAAGAGTTAGCTGATTTCGCAATCTCAGTGATATCTCCCTCTCACTCCAATGCCGCTGTAGAGAGAATTTTCAGTACTATGAATATCATCAAAAGCAAGAAACAGGATGAACATCAGCACTTTGAACAGCATTCTTTTTATTAAAAACAGGCTGTAAGTTATGAATCAACAACGCCACACCTACGAACTGCCAGAAGAAGTAATTGTGGAAAAAGGAAAAAATAAAAAGTATTCGTTTAAAAATTCAAAAAAAGAAGGTGATGGCACTACTGCCATATTGCAGATGCCGTCAACATCAACACCATCGGTAGCAGAAGGTTCGGTGGACGGGGCGGACGTGATTGACGACGAGTTGTTCTTAATTCTTGATGGTTCTGTGTATTTTTAAACGCTTAATTAAAATTATAAAAACTAAAACCAAAATAAAAAAAATAATTCTTCCTAAGAACATGAATGTATATGCTTAAAAATTATTAAAAATTTATGAAACATTAACGGTCTTTGTGTTTTAATTTCCAGTTTATTACCACTTAATGAAAAACTGCGAAGAGTCATGAGTAATCATGACTGAATGGGATCTAGGGAATTCTAAAGAATTTTTGACATCCTGAATTCTCATAATCTAGCGAGATTCGATGGTACTTCTAGTGACCTGTCCAAATTGAAGGTAGCAACACTGGCAATCATACGCATCTAATTCGCTTCGCTTCACTTGTTACGTGCTATACTAGGGTAATTCCGGGGGAGATGGCCCTAGTAACTTTAAGACTCTATTGTGAAGGAATTATGATGAATAAAACATTGAATTAATATGGAACATAAACTTTATTTATTACTCTCCGTCTCCGTTGCTTTGAGAAATCGGGTTTTTCTACCATATGGCTACTTGTGGACACAGGCGTGGAGAAATCTATCTACATCGGCGTCTACCGATCGCACAGCGGTGACCAGGAGACAACTGCGCTCTTTAATTTCCTCGTGGAATCGACTGACGTAGCCCAGCAACGGTACCCAACAGCGAAGCTCATTTTTCTGGGGGACTTTAACGCCCACCATAAAGAGTGGTTGTTCCCGTTCCAGAGAACTGACCATGCTGGGTTGGAGGCGCGCAAGTTTGCTTTAACGCTAGATCTAACCCAGATGGTGAATGTGGCAACGCGGGTACCGGATGTCGACGGCCATACTCCCAATTGCTTGGACCTTCTGCTGGCAACTGATCCGGACAGTCATTCAGTATCGGTCTCAGCCCCGCTGGGAACGTCTGACCACTGTCTGGTGAAATCCATATCGACCTGCTCTCCTCCAGATGAGAGTCCTAGAGGCACGAGGCGAGTATGGCGATACGAGTCAGCAGACTGGGATGAGATGCGGCACTTTTTTGCGTCTTATCCATGGCGGCAGGTGTGCTTCTCCTCGGGTGACCCTTCGTGCCGTGCTGATGTGGTTGCGGACGTGATTCAGCAGGGGATGGAGTATTTTATTCCATTCTCCGACATTCCGCTTGGTCACAAGTCCCGGCCTTGGTATAATGCGGAATGCGCCCGCGCTGAGGCCCGAAAAGAGTCTGCGTACCAAGCCTGGGTCAAGGCCCGCGACCGCAAAGTTAGAGCGCGTAGGGTTCGCGCGAAGAAAAGAGCCTTTAATTGTGCCGCTAAGTTCTGCAAGCGGGTTTTGCGTAGGGCACGTTTTGACCATGTCGGACGTATTGGGATCAAGCTGGCATCGCATCCTCCGGGTAGTAAACAGTTCTGGTCCCTGTCTAAAGCGGTTGAAACGAATTTCTGTCGTCCCACTTTACCTCCAATGATGAAACCTGATGGGTCGCTTGCTCACTCTGCAGGAGAGAAAGCGAATTTATTTGCATCTCTCTTTGCAAGCAATTCACGTCTGGACGCTGGCTCCAAGCAACCACCCACTGTACCTCATTGTGACTCCTCGATGCCGGAGATCGCAGTTCACAATAAAGAGGTCCGAAGAGTTTTGTGCAGTCTAGACGTGAACAAGGCAAGCGGGCCTGACGGTATTCCAGCGAGTGTTGAGGCAGTGTGCGCCTGAACTGTCTCCTGTGTTGACACGCTTGTTTCGCCTCTCTCTTGAAAAAAGAACGGTGCCAAAATCCTGGAAGCTTGCAAATGTACAACCAGTGCCCAAAAAGGGCGACCGTGCTGAACCTGCACATTACCGACCGATCGCCATTACCTCCATTCTCTGCAAAGTTATGGAAAGGGTACTGAACAGTAAGTTGCTGACCTACCTTGAAGACAATGATCTCCTCAGTGACCGTCAATATGGCTTTCGCCGGGGACGGTCAACTGGCGATCTTCTCGTGTATGTCACGCACTGTTGGGGTGAAGCCCTCGAGAAACACGGCGAAGCACTTGCTGTATCGCTCGATATCTCGAAGGCCTTTGACAGGGTCTGGCACGCCGGTCTACTCAGCAAGCTTCCTGCTTATGGCATCCCAGCTGATTTTTGTAGCTGGATATCTGACTTCCTTAGTGAGCGGTCGATCAGAGTAGTCGTTGACGGCTGCTCCTCTGACCTTATGGCTATTGATGCCGGAGTTCCTCAGGGGTCTGTTCTCTCTGCAACTCTTTTCCTGCTGCACATCAATGACCTACTTCAGCCTGGTATTGTTGGGTACGCAGATGACAGTACTGTTTCAGAGAGATACTTGTCCAGCACAAAGGCCAGCGGGGCCGAAGTTCGTTTCTTGAGAGAGGCCATGGTGGAGCGGACAGATTTTACCTTGGGCCTTGTCTCCCAGTGGGGTGCTGACAATTTGGTTTCTTTTAACGCCACCAAAACACAGGCGTGTGTTTTTACCGCCAAAAGGAGTCGTTTCGACCAGACTCCTACTTTTCGGGGTACATCTGTTCCTGTAACAGATCGGCTTGAGCTCCTGGGCATGGAGTTGACGTCTAGTCTCAACTTCGGCGCCACCATCGAGTACAAAGCCCAAACTGCGGCCAAGAAGCTGGGCATCCTTAATAGGGTGAAGCGATACTTTACGCCTGGACAGCTTTTAACTCTTTACAAAGCACAAGTCCGATCCTGCATGGAGTATTGCAGCCACCTTTGGGATGGCTCAGCGAAATACCAACTTGCCGCGCTTGACTCGGTGGAACGCAGAGCTAAGAGGCTCATTGGCGACGAAAAACTGGTGGATGCCAAGCTTCACAGCTTGGCTCATCGCCGCAAGGTTGCCTGCTTGTCGGTCTTCTACAGATTGTACTTCGGTGAGTGTGCCCAAGAACTCCACGACCTCATTCCACCGGCCCCCTTCTACCTTCGGACATCCAGACGCACTGCAAGTTACCATCCCTACCTAGTTGCTATTCCACCAATTCGCACTAAGCGTTTTGAAATGTCCTTTATAATGCGCACAGCAAAAGAGTGGAACTCTCTACCTGCGTTTGTGTTTCCGAGTGCATACAACCCGAATCTCTTTAAAGTAAGAGTGAACAGGCTTCTTCTGGGTGAGCTCACTCCATCGTAGACTTTGTCTCTGTCATCTCTGACCTAGACTAGAGTCAAGAGCAAACCCATTTCAAATAAAAAAAAAAAAAAAAAAAAACAACTCTAATCAAACATTAACGATAAATCACTTTAAAGAACGCAAACAATGTAATTTTAAACTTTAAAAAAAAACTAAGACTGGCCATCTCTCCCAGAGTGTCCGGGGGTGATGGCCATAGTGATCGGGGGGAGACGGCCAGTACTTTTTTTGCCTTTCCCTTTGCCCTTGAGATCTTTTAACTCCTTTTTTTTCTTATTACCGCAGTAAGAACACATGTTCTCAAACTCGGTGCAATTTTCATGCACCCAGAACATGCAAGTATTGCATTGTATCCAATCTTCAACTAATTGTGTCCTGTAATAATTATCACCACAACCTCTGCAGTTATCTTTCTCTCTATCTTCAGATTCACTTTCAGAGGTATCATTGAAAACGATGGGAATTTCTTCGCAGCTGCTGTCAGACAACCTACGAATTGCCTTTCGTTTCGTAACAGTATTTTTTTTCTTAGGTCTATCAGTCTTAGTTTCCGTTTTTATAATTTTTGCTTTTTTGGACTTTTCTTCCTTTTTTTCTTTTTCATTTTCTTTCAATTTTCTTTTTTCAATATGCTCTTCAGATGTCAAAAGAATGCTTACTTGTTTGGCTCGTTTCCGAACCTCGTTTAGTTTTACAGGCAGTGGAGATACTTCGTGCAGTAATCTAGTCGGTGTTGGTTGGTCTACCGTCTGGCTGGATGTACTTGGGCCGGGATCTGACACTGATTGGACCTGCGCTGTATGTCCGATGTTTCTTTCATTAGATTGCTCAATGTTCCCACTAAAGGCGTACTCCGGAATGGCTCCTGGATTTAGAGGGAAAACTCCTGCTGCCCTGAATCCTGATATTGCATTTCCACTTGTCGCTGATCTTCCCCAGGCTTGGTTTAATAAGAAGCCAAATTGTTGTCTTGTTAGACGGCGTCCAGGGTGCTGTTTCATCCATAACCTGCAGGATTCATAGAAGAAAGTTTTAAGAGACTTAAAAACAGCAACATCCAGCGGCTGTAGATAGTGGGATGTATGTGATGGCATCGACAGTAAGATGATGTCATTATCATTAGCAAACTCCAGCATTTTAACTGAATTGCAGTGTGTAGAATGACCGTCCAGCAAAAGAAGCACTTTGCCATCTGGTTTTCGAGGCACAAAATGCGATTTCATCCATTCTAGAAATATTTCAGAGGTTATATAGGCGGATTTTTGTGACATATAAACCACTGAACCTGGAGGCAGTCCATCTTCAAATTCAGGTTTCTTCCTTTGTCCTTTCATAATGCATGCAGGAGGCATAAAATTACCTTCAGCATTGCAGCAACCAATTACCGTGATCGTTTCTCCTTTTTCTGTAGACGTTGACATAGCTACAGCTTTGGAACCTTTTTCAGCCAAAACATGACCTGGCCGATTATTCAATTGCAACCCAGACTCGTCCATGTTGTAAATATGGCCAGGTTTATTTATTAGGTCATTATCACTGAGAATCCTCTCAAGCATTTCAAAATAGGCGTTTACTTCTGCTTTATTCATCCCTTGACTTCTAGCATATGACACCCCTTCTGATTTCCTTAATGAAATATCGGAATTCCTTTTCAAAAACATTTGCACCCAATCATAGCCCGCCTTCTCAGATTTCATATTGAATCTGTGTTTAATTCCTAATTGCTCAGCATACTTGAATGAAATTCTTCTTAAATCATCGATAGTCAATGGAAAGCCTCTCGACTGCATGTCTTTTATATGCTTGCACAGTCTTTTTTCGTTGTCTGCACCAAAGGTTGATGATGGTCCCATAGGTCCCTTCGTGTAGTTGTTTTGTTTTAACCTTCTTTCTAGTGTTTTTCTTGGAATATGGTGGATAAAAGAGGCCCTATAAACCGACATCCCTCCATTTTGTACTTCTGCCATAGCATTTTTTAAGTCTTCTTCGCTCCAGGCACCTCGTCCAGCAGCCGCTTTCCGTAGGTGTTGGTTAGGCATCTGTAGAAAATATTTAATTTTAAAAATAAATTTAAATTAGGACATTACATTTTATGGCTATCTCTCCCGTAAGTATTATGGCCATGTTTCCCGATTGTCCGGGTGAGATGGCCACATTACTTATTGAACGCAACTTATCAATTTTGGAGTTAATTTTGAGGTTAGAACACGAGAAAGTTTTTTACTTCACAAAGAAAGCACGAATACGGACAAAACTTTCAAAACTTTTTTGTGACCATATAATATGTCAACCCCTTAGCTTAAATCGAACGTGTTATTAAAAAACAAAGTCAAATTACTCACCTTTCCATAATTTTTTCGCAAAAAAATTCACTAACACTTGTTGCCCGTGCCGAAACGAATCGAACTAAATTAAAATAGTGCCATCTATGAAATTATCACATGAACTTTTTTCTATTGGCCATCTCTCCCGTACGGCCAACTCCCCCGGAATTACCCTATTTGGGACCCCAATTATTAATGGTTCCAAGACGAACATTAGAAAGACAGATAGATATTTCCCTAAATATTGGTACAGAATACTGGGACTTCAACACATATCCCGTGAACAATTGTTACAACACAATTTAATTATTCCAAATTCACTTTATAATCAAGATAATGAAAATACTATAATGATATGTGATGGGACTTATATTTATATTAATAAAAGCTCGAATTATATTTTCCAAAAGGACACTCATTCATTACATAAGTATAGGAACTTGTCAAAACCGTTTCTGCTGGTGGCACCTGATGGCTACATTTTAGATTGCTTTGGCCCATACAAAGCTACCACATCTGATGCAGACATAATGAAGTCTCTTTTCAGAGATGTAAACTGTCCTCTCAGACAATACTTCCGACATAATGATATTTTTATTCTAGACAGGGGATTTAGATATTCAATTAGTTTGTTAGAGGCTTGCAGCTACAAAACATATATGCCAGAATCCCTGCTTGAGTGTGAACATCAGCTCACCACCGAGCAAGCTACCAGGAGTCGGTGTGTAACTATATGCCGTTGGGTTGTGGAAGTTGTAAACGGATACTTCAAAAGAGGTTTTAAAATATTCCGGCAAGATTTTTTTAATACAACTGTTCCTCACATGATGCAGATGTTTTCCATAGCTGCAAGCCTTTTAAATAAATTCGGTGTTCGTTTAAAAAATAGGAATGATGCTGAGCAAATCATAAATGTGATTAGGGAACAATTTCCATTAAATAATAATTTATCAGATTTTATAAACACTACGAATATGAATAGACGAACATCTGATTTTACTAGTATAACAGCTCATTCCAATTCTAATATTATATTCCCCCGTCTAGAATATAGTGAAATTAAATTATTTGCCCTAGGAACATATCAGATCTGACAGGCAACCCAAGTAACATTTCATTCGGGCCTAGGTTGTAGAAAATGCCTTTAGGTTTTCTAAGGGTCGTAAAAAGGTTAATGCTTTGCTATCTAGTCATATTAAGTACTTGAGAATGATTAATAAGTCCTAAAACTAATTGTTTATTATTACAACCTTGGAGCCGCTGACAAGAGTTTAAATTAACGTTATTTTGACTTGTGTTTCAAGAGCATATAGTCCTAGGAACTTATAGTTGTCGTAGACTCTTGATTAAGTTCTGGAAAGGCTAGCATTATGCTAAAGTGAGATCTAAAGGTTTAATTTTTAACTTTGATATAACCATAAAGTTATGGAATGTTGAAATTGCTTATAAGTAATTTCTAAAACCTACTTAAAACTTATAGGCAGTGTTATAGTTGTCTAAGTAAACAAATTAGGACTGCGTGGTGAAAACCTAAACCAATAAGCTATTTTTATGAGCTGAAGGCATGCTTAAAGTCCTACAAGAATATTTTAAAGCTTTAGAGGCATCCTCAAATAATGTTAGTTGTGTCCGCGACTTCACAGCATTCCGTTGTATTGCAAGATGAACCGACACAGGGTGTTATCAAAAAATGGAGTGGAAGTTTTAAACGTAAAGTGCGTAAAAATTTCTTACGAATAATTAATACATCGGTAAGTTTTTATGATAAATAATAGGTATTAACGTTAGCAGTTTCATTTTGGTATTTAATTATAATTGTATGTTTTGATCTCACTTATCATTAAATTTATTAATGAAACGTGTGCATGAAGGCAACCTGTTGTGTTATGTAGTTAAAATAAGTGCAGTTATGTTTGTGATAAGGTTTTCAACTTGATAAATCTCTATTATAGTTGAATTAAAAAAAGAAACATTTATCTAAAGATTTCCAGTTATATTTTGTTGTCTTTTTTTAAGTTCTGTTATGGAATTGCCAATATTTTTTAGTTATAAAAAAGTGTTTATCTTGAGTATCCTTTCCAGTACGATTTTTTGTATCCTTAAGTATGTAGGTAGTAAGATTTGTAAGCTAATAGATCATCTCAATTTTTGTAAACCAATACAAAATTTGAATCTAGTTGTAGCTAGTAATGTTTTTTCGTTGTTTTTTTAAGTTTATAGGATTGCATAACAACTAAATAAATGAACCTAACTATAGAAATTATTTATTGTTTTATTTAACCAGAGAAACCATACATTATCCTTATACTTTATTAATATTATCTAAGTGGCACAATTTGCCCCATACATGGAACAACTCGCCCCAAAGTGGGGTTGAATGTTCCCTTCCGAAATTTTGCAAAAATATGCCTGTACTTTAAAAAATATAGAGAAACTAGCAGAAATGACTGTACTATTACAGAGACCGATTAAGACTTTTTAATAAAATCTAATATCAATATTGAAATCTTGTCATTTTCATCATAAATTTTCATGTTATTTGAAAATCGGAACTTTCAGCCCCGGCCTCCCCTAATAAATAAATTAGGTAAGTAAGTACCTACCTAAAACATAATTGAAAAAAAATAGAAACTTACTTTTTTTTATTTATTTATTTATTGGATCGCCAACAGAGGCTACACAGTTACTTACATGTTAACATGAATACAAGTGACAAATACAAGTGTGCGCTTCCAATTACAGGCGACCACATCATTCACTTAACATCTAGGTGGGTACAACAAGTTTGACATAAATCACCATACAATACACGAAAATTAAAAACATAAAACAAAATTAAAAGCTATAGCAAAACAGTAAGTACGGGTACAAATAAAAAAAAAAAAAACTTTAAGAGCAGCCTGTAGCTGTTTGTTCAGCACTCTTGTCAAACCGTCGAACGCACGTCCTCCTACAACCAAAACTTAAAAGCAACTAATTATGCGCAGAGGTTGTTTTCGCGACTCGCAAGTCTTGAACTACTCCTGGCGATAACCTTAAAGCTGCGAAAACAGCCTTGTAGTTTTAAGTAGCTCCGCGAGATGATCTGTAGCTCTTATTTTGGCAAACATTAAGAGCTTTTAGCTGTTACAGTTCTGAAAAGGTTAATTTTAATGCTTTCTAGTAATTTCCTAACGCCAGCCATATTTTTTTACTGAAATGAAAAAAAATCTAAACAAAAAGCAATATTTTAAGTCATCATGGCAAAATTAAGTAACGTGTGCTATGTGATTTAAAATATATGATTTTTATATGAATAGAAGTTTTATTTCTAATGCAACTTACTACCAACCACCTAATTTTATAATTTTTATTTCATTAAAATATCTTCTAAATTTTTTACTTACGAAAGGCCCGTCTCGTATACAGCACTATTATCCTAAAGTTTCACGATAAAGTGCCAGTCGCACTATTTTTTTGATTTTTCCTGACTTCAGCAAGCAACTTATTATTTTTTATGAATATAATAACACTTACATCTAGCCATTTTGAAACTTGGTATAATGACAGGGAATGGCGCCATTATAAATAAGTATTTATATCCACGATTGGTGTTTCTGTGTAAAATAAATCTTACACAGAAACATTTTAAAACCCGAGAGTCCTGGAAAGGCATTAATTCATGTCCATCAAAAAGGTTTTAAGTTGTCATTGAGTTACATCCATGACTAATTTAGAACTTAAAAGCTGCCTTGTTAGGTCATATTAACGTTAAATTAAGGTTGTGAAGGTTATATTTGGGTTCTGTGTAAGTAGTTTGAAAGGTTTTGAATTTGAGCTATACGTTTTGCTGTAGCTCTCAGAAAGGTTCTAAAACTTGGGCCCTTTTTGCACTCAGGAGGTTAATATAAGCTTAATATAAGGTTATTAAGTCTATTAAGACTTACGAACAGATTTTCATACAAAAGTTCTAGAACCTTTTCAAAACCTTTCTAAAACCTAAAATGTTACTTGGGAAGGTCCTATTATAGTGAACATGTCAGGTTTCACGGAGGGTATCGAATTGAAATAAGCAGAGAAAACATTAATGTAACAGAGTATCGTTTGAGAGAAAGTGGAAATAAATATATAAAAAGTATTTTTGTGTAGCCTATTTCTTTCATTTAAGCACTCCTTACACTTCATTTAGCCTTGTATCCTACCAGTACTCGATTTGTCAATATCTATACATCTTGAGAATTGAAGACTGAAAGACATTAGGTATCTAGCGACTAACTCTCTTCTTCAGCCAGAATTGAAGTGGCTAAAAACCACAAAAATGCCTTGAAGTGTTTCAAGAGAAACTTCACGTGTAATGTTATGCCATCCTTGTTTTCGACACTGCACGTTATGCAAGTTCAAGCAATATAGGTGTAGTTTTCATTAAATTATCTGTCAAAATCTTGTGTCGAAGCGGACAAGACTCCAAGAGTTGGCTTGACAGACGGCCCTTTTTGACATCGAGTCTGATGGACAGACTAGATGTTAGTGCGCTTTGACAGATGTCCTATTTTTCGGGAAATTCTTTGAGAGAAATCGCAATTGAAACGGGATTGCTAATTACCCTCCTTGCTTATCGCTAAGTACACTTTTAGGCTACGCCACAGTCGGATAAAAGGTAGTTGTTGATTCTAACCTCAAAAGTATAGTTGTTGTGAAAGAATGTGGCTATTTAGATATGATTTTCAAACGGGATGATGTTATCTAAATAAATCTTATTTTGGGACATGAGAAATAAAAGTCAGGTCCAGTTCCTATAGAAATCTGGCCATTGTTCTTTGGTCGTCAAATTGTGATAACCTTTTCCCTTGTTGTTAATCGCTCGCTGATTGCTTATTACAAATTAGTCGTCTAATTCGAAGAATTTTATCTAAAATTGTGTATATTTTAACTCCGTCGTGTGTCGTATGCTCATTAGAACTAACCGTGTGTACCGTAAAAGACTATTCATCCAGTGTATTCTAGTTAAATATATAATTTGTTTGAGTCTCAAATCTCCTTTGCCGTATTATTGGTATGGCTCGTGTTGTTCTCTTGCTTGAAGCACTTGACGTTGAAGCTAGCAGGATTGAAAGCCGTAACACAGCACGGTTGCGACGTAGCCTGCGAGATCAAGCCAATGCTTTAAACTGACGCCGAGTTCAAAGCTCATTACAGACTTTCCAAAGAGCTGTTTATGAATTTGTGCACTGAACTTAGACCGTTCATGGCACGAACGAGAAGAAGAACAAAAGTTAGTGTAGAATGCAAAGTAAGTAGGTGTAAATGATAATAATTATCTTTTCACTTCAGTAGCTCAAACATGTAGGTTTTGCTGCGTGAAATCAGTGAGCAAAATGCGATTTTGCTCACTGAGTGAGACAAAGTAACTTTTTAATTTTTTTTTCAGAAAGCCGCGAATATATTAGTCAGCCTTGGGTTAATCATACAATTCGAAACATTCACACTCTATCTCTTTCCCGCCATTAGAAAGAGAGAGAGACAAAGACCAGCCCTTTCGAAGTTCGGATTTTGAATTCGACCTCAAAGACAAACACGTTCGGAATTTCGTACTAACTAAAGAAATTTTGCAAAAAGAAAATTATGTCTTTTAATGTAATTTATTGAATTTTTAACTTATTGTTGTATTTAAACGAAAATAAGTATTTACTGCAAATAAAACTGGTATTTAACTTGTAAATATTTATTTCTAGTTTCAATAAATGTTAGGTACGTAATATATTTTGAATAATAAAATATCATGGGTGCTATTTCCGAACACGCCTTAATTTAAATAAAAGAGCGGGAATAAAATTTCGTGACTGGCGTACAGAGTTGAATAAGTTAAAAAATATTAAAATAATCGTAAAATATGAGTGAAACTAGCGACGAGAACAGTATTTTAACACCGGAAGAGTTAAAACAACAAGTTATTAATGCAGAATTAAGTTTCCTACCTGAGAAGTCTCGCGAGAAATATCTGAAAGCATACCATGTCTTCAATGAATGGAGACTTACAAAGGGCGCAAGCAGTTTTTCGGAGACGGTGTTGCTATCTTATTTTTTAGATTTTATAGAATTGGTATCTACCTACAATGTTAATTATTTTGATTCACAATAAATAGTTAATTTCTTATGTTTAGTAGCCCCAAGTGGCTTTGTCAATATATCTGCACACATAGCTTCAGTAGGCATATATTTAACTGTTATCAATTTATTTGATATTAAGTCTTTTACATAGTGATAACGAATATCTATGTGTTTCGTCCTTTTATGACTATACTTCTTACATTCCAAAAGCTTGTGCGCGCTTTGATTGTCATTATACAGTGTAGCATTAATGTCATTACAATTTCCAAGAATGTCAATCATGAAATTTTTCATGAAACATATGTCTTTACAAGTGTCACTTATTGCTACATACTCTGCCTCAGTGCTCGAGAGCGCTACGCAACGTTGCTTCCGAGACTCCCAATTTATGGTGTGGTCACCTAATTTTATTACAAAGCCTGTGTATGACTTCCTGTCTACAATATTATTTCCCCAGTCAGCATCTGCAAACGCATTAATATGCATGTCTTTACTGTTCTGAAAACATAAACAATAGTCTATAGTTCCTGATAAGTAACGAAGTACACGTTTGGCTGCTAACCAGTGATTTTTGTCAAAACAATTAGAAAATTGTCCTAATTGACTACAGGTATGGGCTATATCCGGCCTAGTACACACAGCTATATACATCAGGCTTCCTAAAAGCTCTCTGTAGTTATATACATCATCCTGTAAACTTTCAGTTTCACATTTACATAATTTAGAATTTAATATCATAGGTGTTGACACAGGTTTACAGTTTTGCATGCCAAAACGTAAAAGCAACTTCTTTATATATTCACATTGGTCTAGTTTCAAAACTCTATTTGCTCTATCTCTTGTAACACGCATACCAAGACAGCTAGTCACTGGGCCTAAGTGCTTAATTTTGAAATTACTTTCTAATAAGGTAAGTAAATCCTTAATATTCTTACTATCTTTCGAATAAAATAAGTAAAAATCATCGACATACAATGCTATTATTATCATGTCATTTTCAGATTTCTTTGTGTAAACACAGGGTTCACATTTTGATTGTTTATAACCATTTTCAGATAATAGTTCATGAACTCTATCATTCCAAATTCTACTAGCCTGTTTAAGGCCATAAATTCCTTTTTGTAATAAACAAACTTTATCACCAGAACTGAAGCCTGGAGGAGGCTCCATAAATATTTTCTCTCTAAGCTTACCATTTAAAAACGCTGTGTTTACGTCAATGTGGTCGATATTTAAATCGAGCTTTGTAGCTAAAGAAAATAATAATCGCATTGTAGAGTGTCTGACTACTGGGGAAAATGTGTCATTGAAATCTACCCCTGGAACTTGGGTAAAACCCCTGGCAACAAGCCTAGCTTTGAATTTATCAAATCCACCTGATGTGTCATATTTAGTCTTAAAAACCCATTTGGATTTTATGACATTTTCGCCAGGTGGTCTGTCAACCAGTTTCCATACACCATTCTCCATCAGAGAGTCATACTCACATTGCATAGCAGCCCTCCATTGTTCAGCCTGAGGACCAGACATAGCTTGGTCATAAGTAGTTGGCTCTACAATAACATTTTCCTGTGTTAATAGACCATAATCAATCTCGTAGTCAGCATACCTCATAGGTGGCTTCGACCGAGTACTACGTACGGGACGAGATGCAGAACAAGGCGGCAGATCAGAGGCACTCTCCTCTGACGCTGTCGTCACTCCAGATTCCGAAGAAGCATTTTTCATAAATGCATTCGCAATCGGCGACTCAGCAAAACTCGCCTCATTCTCACTGCCCGTATTGTAGACTTCCTCCTCTTCTAGAGAGCCAGAAACCGACAAAGGCACAGAACTAGAAATGAGATCACAATTATGTTCGTTATCAGATATCACAGGGTGTTCAAAATTAGATTCCAAATTAATAATATCATTATTCACATTATTAACATTCATTTTATTATTAGATTTCAATAAAATATCACAGTTATTGTTGCATGTCATGTCATATGAAATAAAATCATTACTATTGGAGCCAATATTTGAATTATTATTATTATTACTGCTAAAACGTTCCTCCAGAAAGGTCACATTCCTGGAAGTTATAACCCTTTTGGGGTCACGGGGGTCACTCAATCTAAAACCTTTTGAAGTCGTGCTATAGCCAACGAAAATATATTTCTGGCTCTTGGCATCAAGCTTGCGACGTTTCTGATCTGGAAGTAGGGAGTATGCTATACAGCCAAAAGTATGAAGGTGGCTGAGATCAGGCTTACGACCGGACCACTTCTCCTCAGGTGTCATGTCTCCTAAAGCTGATGTTGGACTCCTGTTTTTGAGGTAAATCGCAGTCATAATTGCCTCGCCCCAATATCTTTTATCTAAATTGGCTCCCTGGAGCATACACCTAACCTTCTCAAACAAAATCCTATTAAGTCGCTCAGCTACGCCATTTTGCTGCGAACAATAGGCCACACTCGTTTGGTGAATAATTCCCTCAATTTTGAGGTACTCACGAAACTTCTGATTGCAATATTCCCCCCCATTATCACTGCGTAAAATTTTTATAGGTAAACCCAACTGTTTCTCTACTAAGCTTTTAAAATTAATAAATGATGGCATTACCTCTGATTTATTCTTGATCAGGTATCCGAATGACTTCCTCGTGAAGTCGTCGGTGAACGTGACGATGTACTTCGCCCCGCCAAAGCTTGCCTCCTGTATTGGCCCGCAGACGTCGGAGTGCACCAGCTCGAGAGGACTCTCAGCACGATGCGCCTGGCCCAATGGGTAGGGCTTTGCTGACATTTTTCCCTCGAGGCAGGCAGTGCAGTTCTTCAAGACTTGACTATTCTTGTCATCGTGAAAACACACACCTGTGGCAGCTCCGTCTCGTAACCTATACAAACCCTGGGTGTTCAGGTGTCCAAGTCTCCGATGCCAGACATCAATGGGAACTGAGGCAGCAACATTAGCACTCTGTGACTCCTGTCTATTACACAGGGGCATAGAAGAGTGCACTTCTGGCGAAGATACCATACCTTCCATTCCTAACATACATACCTCACTGTCAAGTTTGAAAATGCCATTATTATTAGAAGCAGTAGCAATAGGGTTGCCAGAAATTTTACATCTATCATAAATGTTGCATCTATCCTTTGTGAAAGTTACTACAAAACCTTTTTGTGTCATCCTACTTACAGATAAGAGATTGGTAGATAGTTGAGGAACATAAGAAACATTTTCAATTTTTCTTACCATAGATCCTATTTTCATATTAACATCACCAACTCCAGTTATATTTAACTTATCATTATTAGCAATAGTGACACTCTGGTTCAAATTAATGTCCTTAAAGTTCGTAAGAGCACTTATGTCATTGCACATGTGTGTAGAACAGCCCGAGTCCACATACCAGTCCTTGGTGTTGCCTGCGAAGAATGCTGTGGCCGTTGCAGTGAAGGCCCTGGTGTCAGGCTTCTCCTTCTTCTGCATCTTCTTCCACCGAAAACATTTCGATTTGACATGACCAGGTTTTTTACAAAAATTGCAGATAACTTTTGGTTTCTGAACGCTGAATGCAGTCGCTGAATTGCTGCCGTGGTTGGCACTATCTGTGCTGTTTCTTCGAAACTCCTCCTGTAGTAACCGTGTTCTTACAAGTTCACTAGACAGCGTGTTCGTGATACAAACAGTCTCCAGATTAGAAACAAGCGCCTCGTAGTCTTGACTAAGTCCACTGAGCAAGATTTCTGCGACCTCACAGTCGTCTATGACTTTTCCAATGTCTGCCAACTGTTGCACGAGGTTCATAACGTGCTGAATGTATTCTGTCATCGAAGAAAAATTTGACAGGTCGGCATGATGCAATTTTCGCAATAACAGGACCCTCCTGTATAGTCCGCGGTCTTCAAAAATTTTGGCAAGGCAATCCCAGGCTTGCTTACTAGATTTAGCGTCTCTCACGTACTGATGACATGTTGATTGCACTGAAAGGCAGATGCGGGCCAGCGCACGGGCATCGCGCGCGGCGCACCTCTCATCGCCAGTGACAAAACTCCATAACCCCTCTAGGGTGAGCAACATTTTCATAGAAAATTTCCAGGAATTGTAATTAGAGGCCCCCTCAAGCCGTTCGATATGTATTCCCCCGCCAAGCATGGGCGCATGGTCCGAATGTGCATGAGATTGCGCGTGGGGCTGCGCCTCGTGCGCGCGGGCCGCGCTGCCATCGCCGGCGCCGGGTTGATTTCCGTTTGTCATGGTGTATTTCTTATTCTATCGTACCTTGTAATAATTCTCCTCGATCTGGGACCAATAACCTGTTGAAATGAGTGACAGGCGCTAGTGAAAATGGAGCTTCTTCGTAACGAATATTGAAAATAATTACACCATGATGTAGGTAGATAATTTGCACATATATTCATCAAAATATAGATCATTATCTACACTGATTTAATACAAACAATTAGATACAATTCGATTGACCGAGGCAACAACAAAATTACAGGAAACATTTTTAAGCAAGTGACATTGACAGATAAAACAAACAAGTGTTGCTCGGTTACAACAACTTAAAAGAAAACATACACATGAGTCATTTAGTATTACCATATTTTCTAACAATTTCAATCTATTCCTGTTTATTATCTCCTAAAATGTTCTCGCTGCTGAAGTGAAAAGTTATGAGCACTCGCAGCAAAAAACTACTTTGTTCTCTTGTTGCACAAATAATTATTGCATTGTTTTGTCTTTACTTTAAATATGAAGCTAATAAAATTATTCTTTTAGATAATATAGGTACATATTGTTGCGATTTTACAGGTGCTTACAGCTCTCTCATTCTATGCTACGGGCTCCTAACAAAAACTTGTGGGAATGAGTTATCTACATGGTCTTAGTCAAGCCAGTGTATCCAAAGCTGTAAAAGAGGTGACCATCGCTTTGAATACACAAAGTGTTTTGAGAAAGCATATTAGATCAAACTCAACTAGAAACACAATTATTAACACGTTGACTGCCGTAGTGTAAATGAGAAAAATCAGTAAAAAACTTTTTGATGAAAATAGGTGGGCAATATCAATATTTTAAAATATATCTAATTTAGGATTCGATCAGAAGCTGCGTTTCATATTTTTTTCGAAAAAACCACACGAGGCCACCGATGACCTACGTGGCGCCTTGATAGTAAAAATGTGAATTTCCGTTACGGGGCGCCGGGGAGAGCACTTCTCCGGTCACCCGCACCCCGCAGTCGTCTGTTAGCGCTTGGACGGTGCACCCGTGAGGCCTCTGCCTCGAATTTTGCGGGCAGCGGGGCGGCAGCGGCGGCGGCGCGGGCGGTCACCGTTTGACTGGAGTGCGCCGCTCGTTGCCCGCCCCCGCGCCGCTGTTTTCGAGAACCGGTCCATTTGATTTTACGAATAAGATCCTGCCGCTCCCGCGCCGCCGCCGCCGCCGCCCCGCTGCCCGCAAAATTCGAGGCAGAGGCCTAAGGCCTCTGCCTCGAATCTTACCTCGGATCTTATTCGTAAAATCAAATGGACCGGTTTTCGAAAACAGCGGCGTGGCAGCGGCGCGGGCGCGGGCAACGAGCGGTGCACTACGTGCACTCCAGTCAAGCGGTGACCGCCCGCGTTGCGAGTCTGCATTGTAGTATAGTGTTGTACATTTTTTTTGTGACGAATTTTTAATCAAAAAGATGTTGTCGTCGTTTTTCAGACATTTCGTTCGCGAATAAAAACAAATATCTCGACAACACAACACTACACCGCTATAGTGCCGCGCGATCTAACCGCTGGTTTGGAGAACAGGTATGCGTTGCCCGCCCCGCTGCCGCGCCGCCGCCGCCGCCGCCCCGCTGCCCGCAAAATTCGAGGCAGGCAGAGGCCTTACGGACGCTCGTGCTTTTTAATTTGTAAGATTTCGTGATTCAACATGGAGAATAGTAAACATTTCGACGTAAATTTTATAGATATTTCATTAGATGATTTGCGCGACATTGACTTACTAGAAGCTGGTATTTTTGATGAAATTGTTAGAAAAAATGATTTAACCCTTAACCACCTACCACCGGTCTCTGAGACCGCAACGTATTTTTAAATTCAAATATTTTGATCTTTGTGTGTCGTTGGACACTGCGCGTCCATATACCTTTTCTACACATAAATCAGTACCGCGCTTGCGCTCGGCGAGTGTACACGTGCGCGCGTTTAGCCAGGGTAAGTAAAAATCTTTCGTCACCGGTCTGTGTGACCGCACGTAGGTGGTTACGTGATTTTTTTCATTTACCCGATTTTTTTTTGTTTTAGTGAAAAATGAATAAAAACGACGAAAACATAAAAAGATGGTTGCTACAAGAGGTGTCAGACGAGGAGTTTATGCCAGACGAGGATTGTAGTGACGTGGAACCCGATGTGGCTGAGGATGTTGTACAGGATGAAGACTGTGAATCCGAGCCTGAGATCGAGGGTGATGATGATGCGATTTCAGTGCAAGGCGTTCATCTCAGCCTGAACCAACAGGTACAGTCTCTCCAAGATCAAGATCTCCATCAAGGGCGTCGAATGAAACTGATTCTTCAGATGATGATGTTCCGCTGTCCCGCTTGCAATCTAGACGTAGGTCCAGAAAACAAAATTATTTTGGTGCTAATCGTTTTCGTTGGGCATCTGTGCCAAACACCGCTCGTGCAAGAACACCACGGCATAATATCATACAGCAAACGCCGGGGCTAAGACCAGCTTGTCGAGTTATGCTCAATAATTCTACGCCATTGGATATTTGGACACTATTGTTTACAGATGACATGTTACAAAAAATAGTTCTACACACGAATGAAAAAATAAGGAAAATTAGACCAAACTACAAAAAACAAACTTGTGTTCAAGATTTAGACATAACAGAGTTAAAAGCTTTCATTGGATTTTTGATATATACAGCAATATTCAAAGAAAATCACGAACACTACACATCGTGGTACAGTACTGATGGTACCGGGCGTGAAATTTATCGATGCATCATGAGTGAAAATAGGCTAGAGGTTCTAATGAACACCATACGATTTGATGATGCCGAAACTAGAGAACAACGTCGTGAATTTGATTTGGCAGCTCCGATCTCAGAACTGTTTCAGTCTTTTATACAAAACTGTCAAGAAGTTTACTCGATTGGAACCTGTGCCTGTGTTGATGAAATGCTGGTGCCTTTTCGTGGTCGGTGTAAATTTAAAATGTACATGCCAAAGAAACCAGCAAAATACGGCATAAAAATCATGTGTATTACAGATGCTAGGAATGGCTATCTACTAAATGCCTATATTTATCTCGGAAAAGATTCAGATGGAAAAAATTTGACTCAAGAACAAAAGCGCTTATCAAAACCAACTCAAGCAGTGCTGCGCCTTGTTCCCCCTATAGAGGGTTCTAATAGAAATGTGACCGCTGATAATTGGTTTTCTTCAATAGAACTCGTCAATATTTTGAAAGAGAAGCGTCTGACTTTTGTGGGTACATTGAAAAAAAATAAGCGTGAAATCCCGCCTGAGTTCAAACCATCAAGACATCGACCAACTGAGTCATCGCTCTTTGGTTTTACTAAAGATATCACCTTGTCCTCTTATGTACCAAAAAAAAATAAGGCTGTGGTAATGGTTTCAAGCATGCACCACATTGCAAGTGTTGACCAAAATACTAAAAAGCCAGAAATGATCTTGTATTACAATGAAACAAAAATAGGAGTCGATCTACTTGATCAAAGGTGCTCAAATTACTCAACTTCTCGTCGAACGCAAAGATGGCCTTTGGCTATATTTTATAGAATGTTAGATATATCTGCGTCAAATGCGTATATCATTAGTTTGAGTAATATCTCTCAAAAGACTGAAAGCCGATTTAAATTCTTAAAAAAGTTGGCAGAACAGCTTACAAAACCGCATATGGAACGTCGCTTAAAAAATGATCACATTCAGCGAGACATCAAGAGCTCTATTCGTGGTATTCTGAAGATAAGTGAAGATTCACCAAGCACATCTGAAGTGGAAAAACTTGAAGTTCGCAAAACGTGTTTCACGTGTGATCCAAAAAAGAAACGCAAGACTGCTTACTTATGTTTTATGTGCAAGGTTCCAATTTGTTTGGAGTGTGCCAAAAAAATATGCTGCAATTGCCGCGAAAAATTATGAATGTTTGGGGGTTGCAATTTTGTTGAAGTTTTTGTTTAATGATAAGTTTTTTTTTTGAAGTGAAAACTTCTTTAGCGGCGCTGTGTACTTTTTTTGGAATGGGTAAAAACTTCTAAACTCGCGTCAGGTCACGTGACCCTGATCGAAAATTCGTAAGACGTAAAACGTAAGACGCGCGTTGTTGAGGACAGCGCCATCTATGCACATCGGGAAGAACTACGAGGGCCTCGCGTACTAACTACGTAGTTCATCCAACAACGACGAGATGGCGCTGAACCACGGATATATAACTGACGACGAGCTCCATGCGAGCGGTCATCATACCTGATTTGCAAAAAACCCTATAAAATAAGGAACACACCTTAACACGCGTGTTTTGTTTATAAGACGATTCACAAAATACACTCGTAATTGTTCAAGTTTTCACTTCTGTCGGCACTACCGGAGTGCCAGTGTTTTTTTTAATTTGATAGTTAGTATCCTAAATTTAAAGAAATTAATCCAAAGAAGTTGAAATTTTAAGTTCCTTATCTATCACATCTCATTATTTTAGAAGAGTGTCTTTTTGTCTTAAAATTACTATTTTTGAAAGATTATAACAAATATCGAGATCTTATTATAGTTTCTGTTATTTGAAGTTCTAAAATAAATTTCTAAACATATAAACAAGTATTTTACTCATTTGAATCCTTTGTTAGTACTGTAGATCCTGAATTTAAGGTGGTTTTCAATGAGCGGTCTCCACGACCGCACGTAGGTGGTTAAGTTACAAAAATAGGTGGTAGGTAGTTAAGAGTTAAGTGAAAATGAAGAATCAGAGATTGAAGAATGAAATTATTGATAGATTTATCAGCGAGTACGTCACAAAAATGCCTTCAACCAAAAGGACATCAACCATCTGTTATAGCGTTTACAGAACTAACACGTAAATATATTCTTTCATTGTTTGTTTTGTTTTTTGTTTGTTCTACTTCAGACTATAGGTAACATATTTCTGTGCCAAACATCAAGATCCGTTCAACCATTTTCAAGATGTTAGGTAACAATGTTTTGCTTTTCACGATTTTATTATAGTAATAGATAGACGCTAAATAGATCTATATATAAATAAAATCGATGTGGCATAAATTGCCGCGAACGCTACCGGGTTCAATTCCTAGGTCGGTAATGTTTCTGTGTTGATATTTGTGTATTATACATATATCGGTCGGTCGGTAATGTTTCTATGTTAATATTTGTATATTAAACCGTATGATAAGGTGTATATGTGTTTCATGGTCAGGTATGAGATAACCATTTGCTTCGCAACTTCGAAATGCTGCTCCAGGACAATATTTTAGCTTGATGGTTCCGGATGAAATTTTCGAAGAAATTGCTTTTCAAACCAATTTGTTTGCAGAGGAACAAGGACCTAGTGCAAAGCCTTCGTCTCGATCAAATAACTGGAAAGCAACCACAAAAATTGAGACAAAACGGTTCTTCGGATTAATTTTGTATGTGGGACTTGTTAAACTACCTAAAATAAACCATTATTGGAGTACCGACAGGGTTTTTGGGCAAACCTTTGCTGCATCTGTTATGAGCCGTAACAGATTTGAATTACTATTGCAGAAACTGCACTTTACGAATAATATATAATATAATACGGCTGATGTGTCTGACAGAATTTACAAAATACGACCTCTTTTAGATAGTTTACACAAAACTTTTAAAAATATATGTGCACCTAAGGAAGATGTCTGTATTGATGAAAGCCAAGTGCCTTTCAGAGGTCGCATCATTTTTAGACAATATAACAAAAGCAAGAGGCACAAAAATATGGTATGAAGTTATTCAAACTCTGTACATTTCCAGGATATACATGCAAATTGGAACTGTACGCTGGCAAAAATAATGAACTAGTGAATACCTACCACACCTACAAGAGTGGTAATGTCTCTTTGTGAGCACATACTGGGCTGTGGTCACACACTTGCAACAGACAATTGGTATACAAGCTTGGAGCTGGCCAATGAACTACTTGATAAGGACACTCATTTGGCGGGTACTTTGAGGAAAAATAGAAGAGGTTTGCCGAAAGCGGTAATAGACTCCAAATTAAAACCTGGCGAAGTAATAGCTAGGGAGAATGAATGAGGAATATGCGTATTGAAGTGGAAGGACAAAAGAGATGTGTTCACGCACACAAGGTGTGAATGTTGGTCTGCGCCAGGGGACGCGCGGAGGGCGCGGCGCGGCGCGGGACTACACCGCGACAGCAGGCTGGCCGCCGCCGAACGGCACTCCATTACCGAACACGGTCGAAGACGCGCGCGCATACTTTACTTGTAGTCCAAAGTTCTTCCAACATTGTATTGTCCTTGAATCATATTATAAGTGTTTACAGTCCACTTTAGTTTCATTTGACGAACCTTTAATTAGGTCCTTAACAAGATGTGCTGATGTTATCCACGAAACATTATACAGGATTTTCTAAAATAACTAAAAAGGGTAAAGTAATTCGCAAACCAAGAATGATTTTAGGCTACAACAAAACAAAAGCGCAGTTGATATGAGCGATCAAATGGCCGCATATACCTCACCATTACGTAAAACGGTTAAATGGTATAAAAAATTTGGAATAGAACTTATATTGAATACAGCTATTGTTAATGCATGGGTTATGTATAACGAAAATAAAAAAAAGTGAAATAGTCCAGTCAAAATAGACATTTGACTTAGCCAAAATTCGCATAGAGCTGAAAATTGGCAGAGACGTTATATACCGTAAAACGGGGTGAATAGAAATATTCTTGGGAAAAAGTTAAAAAGCCTGTGATTCGAAAACTACTTTAAAAATCGCGATACTGTTATTTTTTTTACAATGGCAACATTTTTTCTTTGGTCTGACAACATTTGAATAGTTTGAAGTTAGCAATTTATGTGAAAAAAGTGGATTCGAAGTACAACGGATGTGTGTATGTCTTTTGCGCTCGTATTAACTTCTTTCTAGTTATTATTTAAATTGTGTTTTTGATAGTAAAATTAGTTAATTCGACGGTGAAGTGTATCCAGAATAAATTGAAAGGGTAAGTTTTTCTGATTAGTTTGATTTTTATTGGTAAAATAATAAAAATTTAGCACCCTTAAATATTTCTCGATTACGAGGTGAATAGAGACGACTGAGGGGTAAATAGAAACGCCATATGAGGTGAATAGAAACGGGAAAGAGGTAAATAGGAACGAGAAAGGGTTTAATAGAAACGCTAAAGGGGTTTTTAGAAACGCTTTTGATAGGGTTGGCACTTTATGCAGGTTGCTGAGTTTTTACTTTATTACCTTAATTTTTTTAAAGTTAAGTTGTTTTATACATTTAATTAAAACATTCATTTTGTTATGACGAAATTAATATTTTTTTTTACATTTAATTATTATTTTTGAATACCCAGGTTTAGTAGCAATATGCCACGCATCTACAAACCAGACCCTCGGGGTAAGAAGTATTTAAAATATGACGTCAACTTAATACAACAGGCTGTTAATGAATATTCTGCGAGTAATAATTCTCTTGATACTATCTCAAAAAAATATAATATACACAGATCTGTTTTATACAGACACTGTACAAAACATATGACAAGTCAAGGAGGTCAAACTGTTTTATCGAAAGAAACTGAAGAAGAATTTATTAAATACATAAATGTATGTGCTGACTGGGGCTATCCTTTGGAGGCATATGATTTAAGAATGCTTGTTAAGGTCTATCTTGATAAATTGGGGTTCAATGAAAAGAGATTTAATAATAATATGCCTGGGCCAGATTTTGTATCCTCTTTTATGAAAAGACACAAAGATTCAATTACTCAGAGATTATCGCAAAATATAAAGCGAAATCGCGCTGCTGTTTCCCCTGAAATAATAAAAAAATACTTTGAAGAATTAGAAATTTCATTATCAGGCGTATCTATGTTCAATATTATAAATTACGACGAGACGAATCTTTCGGATGATCCTGGGCGGAAAAAAATAATTACAAAAAAAGGCGTGAAATACCCAGAGCGGGTGATGAACCACTCGAAGTCTGCTGTTTCTATTATGATTGCGTGCACAGCTGAGGGAGAATTACTGCCTCCTTATGTTGTCTATAAGGCACAACATTTGTATGATACTTGGACCGTTAAGGGGCCAAAAGGGACTCGTTACAATAGATCACAGTCAGGTTGGTTTGATGGAAACATTTTTGAAGACTGGATTAAATCGGTAATCATACCCTACTTTCAAGGAGTACCTGGAAGAAAAATATTGATCGGTGATAATTTATCGTCGCACCTTTCATTAGATTTAATTAAACTGTGCCATGAAAAAAACATAAGTTTCGTATTCTTGCCAGCTAATTCAACCCACATCACACAACCATTGGATGTGGCCTTTTTCAGGCCCATGAAAATAGCTTGGCGAAATATATTGTTTCAATGGAAAAAAGCCGATGGTCGCCAACAAGCATCGGTTCCAAAAGGATGTTTTCCACGTTTACTGTCTATGCTTTTAGACGCCCTAAAACACAATGCTAAAGAAAATATTTTATCAGGATTCAAAAAAGCTAGAATAAATCCACTGGACCCTACACAAGTACTCAAAAGATTACCTAGATATGACAGAGTTAGCCATCAAACAGAATCGATCGATGAATCTGTTCTAACAATACTAAAAGAAATGAGATTTGGTACCATAAATGTCGCTGAACCTAGAAGAAAAAGAAAATTTGAAGTAGAACCTGGAAAGAGCGTTAGTCTTGAAGAAAGTTATGCTGAAACAGAAATCGAGAACCAAGACCCAAAGAAAAAAAATAAGAAGACAAACAAAGAAAGAAAAGACAGTAACAAACAATAAGAACCAATAACAAAGAAAGGAAAGGGAATTGGAAAGAAATCAAAAACACAACCACATCCAAATGAAACGAAATCTCTCGCCGCTAACCTTTTACAAGATGATCTTGAAGCTGGAACGTCTCAGATGTTTTACGATCATGAAAGTCAGATAACCATTGAACCAAGCACAAGCTTCTGTAAAGAAGTAGGAAAAACAACTTTATTATCACAGTCAATGAGTACAGGTGAGGCTAATGATTACTTAGATATAGAATCGGTACCAATTGAACCACCAATTGGAAGAAGGGAATAAACGCCACTTTTTGACATATTCACTTTTATACACTTTTACATTCTTTGGACGTAGGGCTAAGTTTTGAGTTCGAAAAAAGAAAGAAAGACCATTCATTTCGTCTAGATTCATGCGGCTAAAAAAAATGTTAGTTGGAAGAAGGAAACAAATCCTTCCTTTATTCCCTTCTTCCAACTATCAACTTTACGAGTATATAAATAATATTTCTTTTTGGCTGTTTTTCATTCCATAAACAAAATCCCATCAATTAATTTTGGGACAGCTAAAAGACTCATTAGGAGAAAAGACAGAATTTACGTTCCAAATGAATATAATGATCTTATTTCGGTCGCAAAAATCAGGGGTTTTTCAGTTAAACCTGTTTCTTCAAACGACATACTTGATTTTAAAAACTCATGGCAGCAATGTTTTAAGAAAACCTGTAAGTCATTAAACAAGGCCACGAAATTCAAGATTTCGCAATATACATAGAAGCTTTGAGTATAGTTCAAGTCATAAAGGTTACTTGACATGTTCCGAATTTATTGATGGTTTCGTTAAAGATACATTTTTGCTCCAAAAACCTTCTACAAACCTGAAAATACCTGAAACTCTGGCATATAGAATAGAATAGAATACTCTTTATTTTGTACACCATATAAATACTAAAATCCATAAATGAGAAAAAAATGAAGGACATACAAAAAATAGTCCAAAATGTTCCTGACGAATTCAAAGATTTTTACGACATTATTCTGACCTGGCCAACTACAAGATCCGAAAGTGAAGAAATTGAAGAATAACAGAGTGTCCTTACGTGTTTGTAATAAACAAATAGTTTTTGTCATTATATTGTATATTATTTCAAATTATTTTGTACCTGGTATATGATAAATTGGAAGAAGGGAATAAATCCAACACATTTCGATGAACATACATAAATAAATATTATACATTTAAGGCAGGTCTGTTGGTGAATAAATCAGGATTTATACTTTCTTAATAATCGTTGATGTCTAGCTTATAAGTTGAAAGTAAAAAGTTATGAAGTTTTTTTTGATTATCTCCGTTCTTATTTTTTGGATTTATTCCCTTCTTCCAATTGGTGGTTCAATTGTTTTTGGTGATGATGTTGTTATTGATAATTTTGAAACGATTGACAATTCATATGTTTCCGAGGCCATGATTTCAAGTAATGAAATAAAAAACAATAACAAAATTGAAATTATATCTGATATTTCAGATCCTAAACTATTAGCAAAAATATTATATGATAATAAAATGAAAAAAAAAAAACATCGAAATTATTACCGAAATGATGAGGAAATATTATCCGATTTAATGTCTGATACTGATTAAAAATAATTTTTCGTATAAAAAAGTGAGTTTGTGATACGAGACATTTAAGTATAAAATTACAGAATGAACACTTTATGTTGACATCCTAAAAGTTTTAATAATTACTCATTTTGTGTACTTAATTATTTTGACACCCTAATTATTTTGAACTGATTATTGTACTGTTTTGTTGATTATTGTCAGAAGATTATTGTTGTGGACCGACCAACCTGTTTTATAATTCTTTATTATTGGCAGTTTCTATGTTTTCTTATTTTTTATATTTCGTTTTGTCAATACATACATAAAGATTTAATGTTAGATTTGGAAAGAAAAGAGTAAAGTCATATTATGTTAAAAGTCCTTATTTTATTTTATTTGTAATGGTTTAGTGGCTTACGTCCCTTACAATTATCATGTTTTAGACTGGGTTGGTAAATTTTAATACGTTTAATAATTAAATTAAGCTTAATTGTTTTGTAGTATTAATCCTGAGGTTAAAATTATTTTTGAACTGATTATTCTGTTTTGTTGATTATTGTCAGAAGATTATCATGTTTCACACTGAGTAGGTAATATAATTTTATTACGTTTCATAATTTATTAATTAAGCTGCATTTTTTGTGATCTTAATTCTGAGGTTAACATTATTTTTGAACTGATTATTTAATAAGCATTGTTATTTATTGCGATTATATTCTTTTTAATTTGAATAAAAAGGTTTCCTAATATATTATGTACACTCTTTCATTTCATTATCTGTGTACCTAATTACTTATATTATAACAAGAACAATGAAATGACGACACACCTAACATAAAATATTTTGACAACCCTATCACTTTTCTCTATTAACCCCATACGTCGTATCTATTGACCCCGTATTCTGGGCAAATAGAAATTGACCAGTTTTTTTGTCTTTTTCTCCTAACTAGATAATAATTTGTCATTAAAATTGTAATTAAGTTGAAAAATAACATAAGACTCCCACAACGAAAGCAGCTTTATTGCCCGAAACTTAGAATTTATATCATTAAAGTCGGTTTGAAAGTCCAGATTGTTTCTATTAACCCCGTTTTACGGTACATCATTATAAATGAAATGTCAAAAATCCCCTTCGATCCCACTTCTGCAAAAAAAATTATTCAAGGTCAAAAGTACAAAATTAAGGTTTTTTCCATTTTTCTCGAAAACAGTAAGTATTATCGTGAAAATAGATCAGACAAAAGTTGTAGATCATACAATTCTCTACAAAAATGGTCCAGTCACTTTTTCTCTTACGACTCACCATTCGTGAGATATCGCGATTTTAATCATTAGAAAATTCATATTTTACATAATATGCAAACATTTCCGCACCACCTATGAGGTAATAATGTACTTGGCGCATTTTTTTAACGTGGTTTCCCCAGTAGGTATACTCCACGATCTAATGTTATAAAGTTTGATCAGATCGTATCCTATTAATTGCAAGAATAGTAATATTGCTAATGATCAAAGTGGAATAGGTTGTTTTTCTACATGTTATATTGAAAGAAATACAACAGATGAAGATATTTATGATATTAATGAGGAGACAATTGATGCATCCCTTTTCTTAGAACAGCGAACTTTTGCAAGAAGAAGAAAATAAAAACGAAGAAATAATTGTCGAAGTAGAATTAGACAATTATTTTATATAATGACATGTGGAATAAAACAATCTATTCCACTTTACTCATTAGCAATATTACTACGAGGATTCTTTCAATTAAAAGGATACGATCTGATCAAACTTTCTTTATTACAATAGATCGTAGAGTATACCTACTGGGGAATGATGATGATGATGGGACTCCCTTTCCCGCATTCGGGCCGTTGTGCGTGGGGATTCTGGCTAACAGAGCCAGCCTAGCTCCGCCCAGAAGCACAGAAGCTTCCTGGGAGCTTCACAGGCTTCGCGGAGCGACCTCATTGTTCCGAGGATTTCTGCACGTTGAGAAGCCACGGCCTCGCAATCCAGGATGACGTGGGCGGCTGATTCCTCGGCATCAAGGCAGCCCCTGCAAAGGGGGCTGTCCGTGGCGCCTATGTTGAAAAGATGTTTGTTAAGGAGGTTGTGGCCCGTAATTGTACCTATTATTATTCTAATGTTATTCCTACTCAGGCTGAGAAGTTTTTTGGTTAATCGCGGGTGTATCATTGGTAAAGCCAATTTTGACTGTCTACAGTCTGTTGCCCGTGACCATCTGTTGTTATGAAGTTCGGTCGATCTTTGGCGAATCCACGCACGAAATTGTGAGAAAGGCAAAGGGAGAAGTGGGTACGGGCCTAGCACCCTCATATCAGAGCCTCTCTTCGCAAGTTCATCTGCAGCATCATTGCCCAGAGATTCACTGTGCCCTTTGATCCACTGGAGAGTAATACGATTAGACGTCGATAAACTCTCCAGAGCTAGATGGCACTCAAAAATTAGCTTATTGTTAGTTTGTTTGCTTCCAAAGCTTTGAGCACAGATAGGCTGTCGGATAGGAATTTAATGCCATAGTTCCGGATGCCTAAGCGCTTTACTGCTGTTGCAGCTTGTGTTAAGGCAACACATTCGCATTGAAAGATCGAACTACATATGTGTGCCTAGTGGTATGTGAAAGTTAATATTTAGGTCAAGGGAGTGCAGCCAGCACCTGAACCGTTTTGTGTTTTAGAGCCGTCTGTATAAATGCGCACTTCATTGACACCTGACTGATCCCTTTCTTCCTGAACTGTTTGTATAATGTAGTTCTTGTTGAACATCGGTTGGTTTGGTGTTCTGTCACACGGGGCAGCGATGAGAGGCTGGTACTCAATCGCCCGGTCCAGGATTTTAGCGTGTGGACTGGTAATGTTTTTGCCCCATATGCCCAGATGCATTAGCCTGATGGCGGCTAGCGCCGCTTCCTGCTGTATGTACAGGTCAAGGGGAGTTAATTGAAGGGCTATCTCCATCACCTACTGGGGAAACCACGTTAGAAAAAATGTACTAAGTACATTACCTCATAGGTGGTGCGGAAATGTGTGCATATTATGTAAAATATGAAATTTCTAATGATTAAAACCGCGATATCTCACGAATGGTGAGTCGTAAGAGAAAAAGTGACTGGATCATTTTTGTAGAGAATTGTATGATCTACAACTTTTGTCTGATCTATTTTCACGATAATACTTACTGTTTTCGAGAAAAATGGAAAAAACCTTAATTTTGTACTTTTGACCTTGAATATTTTTTTTTGCAGAAGTAGGATCGAAGGGGATTTTTGACCTTTCATTTATAATGATGTATTTAACATCTCTGCCAATTTTCAGCTCTATGCGAATTTTGTCTCAGTTATGACTTATTTTTGTCTATTTTGACTGGATTAAAAGTATAGTACAGTTTAGAAGAGAGTTAGTGGAGTATTTAGTTGATGCAGGAAAGGACGAGACCACAGAACCCGAAAGAATAGATAGACCAAAAAGACTGAAACATCAATTATTGAAAAAACAAGGTAACAAAAACTGTGGCAATGTACGGTTCAAAATCAGCCAAAAATAAAACAAAGAAAGTAGCAACGTTTTGTAAAGAATGTCCAAATGAACCATATTTTTGTTTAATTTGTTTCAATAAGTTCCACCGCTGCGTTTAATTTGTATTTTAGAATACCTAGTTACTTGTTTTTTACTTATATTTCACACATTGATAAAAATAAATCCTTGATTTTTGAGACGGTTATGTTTTTTTTCTTACTTTCTTCATTTTTGTCCCACATTTCTCACAATTTCATAAACACGCCGAAACCACGCTGTAGTAACAGTCTACAGCACCGCTCCGGTCACTTGCATACACTAAATGTACGATAAACGTGGCCACTGGCGTAATAATTCTGGCCAAAAACAGGTCTGTCTTGAGGTCTCCGGTGACCGGGCTGGCAATCAACGTGTTAAATGGTAAGAAAACATTACATAACCTACACTAAAGTGCTCGAAGTATCTATACATATAACAGATAGGATACATGTGAGTGAATGTCGATTTAATGTTTATTTGTTTTTAGGTTTTCAAACAAGTTTGAATTTCCTGGTTGCCTGGGCTGCATTGATTGCACTCATGTAGCTCTAATTCAGCCCAGTGACCATGAAAAAAGGTTTTTTAATAGAAAACATTACCATTCAAGAAATGTACAAACAGTAAGTCATGTAGTTTGTTTTTGTCGTGTTTACATTATAGAATACTCTATCTAAGTCCTACAAAGATTCTGGAATAACAGTACAATCAATATTGTTTGATAAGTGATATGCAGTGCAAGGTGATGACACATTTAATGCATTACATTTTATAATATTTTTTTTTTAGATATGTGACAGTGATTTGAATATTATTAATATTGATGCATCATTTGATGGAGCTACACATGATGCTTACATTTGTAGAAATTGTGAGATACAAGAGCATCTCCAAGAGCTGCACAGCAGAGGAGAGACTATCTGGTTGCTAGGTAAGTTTAAATAAAGGCTGTTTTACATTTTATTATTAATTTATACTGCTTGTACACATTTACAATGCAATTTTAATATTTCAGGTGATTCTGGATATCCGCTGAGACCATGTCTTTTAACTCCAATTGTGAACGCTGAACCTAATAGTGCAGATGAGCATTATACTTATGTTCACTGTCTAACTAGAAATACTGTAGAACGCTGCATAGGTGTTTTAAAAGCACGTTGGCGATGTTTACTGGCACACAGGGTGTTGCATTATGATCATCAAGTAGTGGCTATGATTTTAAATGCCTGTGCTGTATTGCATAACATCTGCAACAAACATCAGTTGCCAGTATCACAGATGACGAATGAAGATATTGAATGAGATCTTAGCAACCAGTCACATCACAACCACAGGAGGATGCGAGTGCTGGTGCTGAACTACAGCTCCTAGCTAGAGCCCGACAACAACTTTTCTTTCGTTCTGAGTGCGCACGTATTTTGCATGTTTTATTGTTTAACCCCACGACCTCGGCTTTGCATAGTGTTACGAGCTTGGGGTTCGTGACAATAAAAACTGCCGATTTAATAACCAAAAAAATGACACTTTACTCACCAACACTAATTACAACTCAAACACTAATTAGAAAACACAATTGCACTTACTGATCACTCTTAAGTCGCACTTGAATATCGCTTTGATGTATTCGCAAGTATCGCTTATTCAAAACTACATATGTGTCTCGCGGCTCGCGCCCGCCTTATATACTTGCCACAGAGCTACTCTATAAACATCTAGTATGTTCGAGTACATAGCGGTCCCGTCTGACTCGACGTCGATAGTTCTTGGAATTACTAGTACATGAAGGGTCAATGTCCTAGTACCAAGGTACTAGTTCTACTACCCGATACTAGATGGCGCCAGTGGTAACTAATGTCACTATGTATCAGGCATTATTTGTGGCGCGCAACAATAGTATAAAGGACTATTCGACGGATCTTTCTACTTTGAATTACCTGGCTCTCTATTTTTGACAACTGATTACACTTATCTATCGGATATTCGACATGGATCGCTGTGTAAACTGTACCATTGCGACTGGTCGCAGTATCTCTATTGGCAGAAGAGCCTTGGATGATGAGGCGATTTTATCAGTTATTCAGCAGTGGCATGCATCTCAGCCTGTAAGTACCTATTCTAATCGAGCTTTTAACCTATCAAGCGAACAAAACCAGACTTTGTACCTATTGTTTACTGTCTCCGGCGTCATGTCTATCGGCTGTCTTTTTGTTGGATAGCATATATTAAAACAATACTTATTAGCTAATTAGTTCATTAATTAACCACACGAAACTATAGAGTGTACCATTTGACGTTTCAATCATAAAAAGGTGTAGGTTACCGTCAAGACCTGATGGGTCTAAGTCCGTGCCAGGCTTTAGTGCTTTGAGGTATTAACAGTTATTGGGACCATTTCGGTCTCGGACGGGTAGTAGCGATTTGGTTGAACATGCATGTAATGAAGCTTGTTTATGGTGGAACATGATTTAAATAGTTAACTTATTTCAGGTAACTGGTGAGAACTATGTATGCCAAGCATGCTGGAACTTGGCCCAAGATGTGGTTCTTGGGAGACGTCCAATTGAAACACCAACCCACATGGACCATTCCAGTGTTTGTGTCCGCTGCGGTCGGTACAACCACCTTCGTCGCAATGATTCTGCTCGTGAATCTGCGATATATAACGTGATCATAGAGTGCATACTGCCACAAACAGTAAGTTACTTCAATAATATATCTTAATTAATTTAAGCTGTATTAGTTTTTATTTGCAAAACTAAGATGACTTTACAATTTTTTTGTGAACATTTTTATTATTAGTGTGTGTACAATAAAGAATATATATAAATAAAAGTAATTATCTGATCTGATTAGTAGTTACATAAAATATTATTATATTTTAATATAATTAGTATATTTAATAAATATTTTAATTGTGGATTTAATTTTACTTTTGTTATAGGTGGGTGAGTCGGATCGTATATGCCACTCTTGCTGGATGTTAGCAGACAGAGCTGCTGTTCACATGAGAACTGGTCCCCCGACTTCCTCGCAGAGCAACTCACCACCAACTCAATTGTCTGTTGGGCAATTGGATGGTGATCATGACAACAATTTGCAAGAATCCGCAAATGTTTCCGTTCAACCAGAACAAAATCAAAGTGACAATGTACAAGTACCCTCAGTGCAACCACATTTGCCAGATGCCCCTATTGGGGAACTGGGAAGGCAGCACCTTGAACCAACAATTGTATTGCCAGATTACACGCGGGCAGTTGAATCAGAGCGACGGAGCTTTATAGAAGGATCCATTTATAATCTACGTCGCCGCGAATCTCTCAGGAAACTTTTTAAAAGGATTAATATTATGACGGTACCTTGCCAATTCATTTATGAAAATATTATGTATGTAAGAAAAAATCTACATCTTTTTAATAAAATAAGCGATAGACATAATTTTAATACTAGAAATAAAGATAAAATACATCAACCATTTTTCAGATTAGCCAAGGTACACACATCTTTTATGGGGTACTGTGTTAAATGTTACAATAAAATACCTTGTGATATATTGCAATTAAATGAAAGAAAATTTAAAACTCACATTAAACGTACACTTTGTAAACAAGCATACTATAAATTAGAAGACTATATCCAAGATAAGAACGCTTGGAAACATGCTGGTCCTGCTCCATAGGACATTCTAGAGTCTAGACAATATCAAACGGGTTGCTAATTTAATTGTAAATTTATTCTTTTTTTATTTAAATTGATTTAGGTGTAACTACTTAACTCACACCCTGACTTGTTACTTGTAATTTTTTTTTTATTTAAATGAAAATCGTTTACTTTTACCATGTTTGTAAATATGTCAGCACTATGTATCTATCAGATAATTAATTTATGTCATGGTTTCATTTTTAATTCTTTTACCTATTGTGGTATAGTAATTTTATTTTAGTTGCATCGTCTTCACATATTATGATTATATAAAATGTATGCAAAATATTGAAAGAATTTTAAAAGAGTAACGGTGGAGTTTCTTGCCCGTTCTTTTCCATACGAAAACTACCTTTTGGAATGGGCGACTAGAATCAATTCTATTTGTTGTAATTTTTGACGTTCAAAAGTGCCTTTTATGTGCCTATTTGAAATAAATGCTTTGACTTTGACTTTGGATGCCAGAGAACTGAACGATATAGTTCCTCTAGCAACAAGAAAAATGTTACTAAATGAGCATAAATATTATGTGCCCCAAAATAATCGACTTTGTGATATACGAGTACATTTAGTCATCGAAGCATGGGATTTCCTCGATAGTTTAAGGAGTAATTATTTACAAACATTTACTGCGAGGCATATCCAAGATATGATGATATTAAAGGAGTCACGTAAAGAAAGCTTATTGAACTTTGGAAACATTGATGATATGGAAGACCATTATGTGCGAACGATATAGTTCCTATTTAAAATTTCTAAAAGAACACTAGACAAGTGGCTATTTCAAGCTCGTGAGATATTAACAGAACATTTTGTGCCCCAGCATTTAGGTCTACAACATATCACTAGGGAACAAATAAAAGAAAGAAACTTAGCCATACCTAGTGCTTTATATGAGGTAGATTCTAGGCCCAACGCTATATTTGATGGAACATACTGGTATGTAGAACTCCCATTACCGACAGAATAGTCAGTGAGGATATCATTAATCAAATTAATTTAAATATAAATAGACATAACGTATTAGGTGATTTTATTGTTACCAATCAATATAATAGACGTAGGGCTGATTTTGAAGCAATAACTGTTCAAAATTATAATGTAAATAATTTTCCCCAGTTGTCATAATTATGATGAGTTAATTCTTGTATCCTTGGGTACTTATCAATTAAAGCAGGCACGGTCCTATTTTGGTGAACATATGCGGAGAAGGTTATTGGTTTATCATAGAAGTGTGCAGGGAGCTGCAGCAGTCTTCTTCGTCAGCTGTCGGCTTCAAATACTTCTTGGTTATTACGGGGACGTATACAATCCCGCCATATAAGTCGCAAAACATATTTGTTTATAATTTATTTGACAGCTGTCGAAGAGGACGAGATTCAATATTAGGCTATCATTGTAATTGTATTGTTTTTTTTTATGCGTCATGTTTGCCGCAAATAAACGTATTTTCTTTCTTTCTTTATTGTAGGTAGAAGGACTGTAGGCTGCTGTGCCCATGTAATGTGCATAATATGGTATCTTAGTTGGGCAAGATACCAAGAAAATTTCGTACCTCCTGCACAATTCTTAGACGATATTCTCATAATTATTGAAGACGAATAATAAATATTTTATACATATATTGGTGTTTTATTTTACTTCCTCTTCACCCTTTTTCAAAAGGTACCTACTGCTTCTAAGTGCAGAATATTGAATGTAGAGACTTGTGCTTGTACCTGCTTGTGTTCGACTGTAGCGACTGTCCAGGGCGTGCCAAACGTGTCAGATCTTCGACACGTCACAAATGGAGACTCTCTACTTGCACTCCATGCATAAAACCATTACACAACCGAAGCCATTCTAAAACATTTCGCAAATAACATCAAAAAAGTACACACGGAGACATGACCGATACATTCAAATCTTAACTCGAAGAGCTCCAACAATAACCGCCATGATGTTAGCCGTGAGGCTTCATCACTCTTCAGGGAACTTAATTAGCGACCAAACAGTCAGAAACCGCTTGCATGAAGTGAACCTTCATTCCCGAAGACCGCTACGGGTACCACCTATAGCAATGCACAATCGTAGGATTCGATATCAATGGGCTCTTGAACACAGAAATTGGGCAGAAGAACAATGGCGTTTCGTGTGCTTTTCTGATGAGTCTCGTTTTGGTATGAGACCGGATACAAGACGTATACGACACTGGAGAACCCCTGGACGCCAACAGCGATTAAAATCCTGCCAAGAAGTCCATCCTTATAGTGGTGGAACCATCATGGTATGGGCGGGTATTTGGATCGGCGGAAGAACTGAGTTGATTTGGATCAGAGGCAACCTCAACGCTCAAATTTATGCTGAGACGATTGTATCTGACGTCATCGTTCCTCTACAAGTGCAAATCGGTCCCTTATTTCAGTTAATGCATGATAATGCACGACCGCACACCGCAAGAGTTGTAAGACAGACTCTCGCCGCAGCTAACATCAATGTCCTGCTCTGGCCTGCTCAGTCGCCAGACTTGAACCCGATTGAGCATGCATGGGATATGCTACAGAGAAGAGCTCTGCCGAATATGGAGGGTATCCAGTCGCAAGAAGACCTTTTTTTGTTGTTGCAACGAACATGGGCGGCCATTCCACAGCGTGATTTGGATGAACTCATTTTGAGTATGCCAAACCGATGTTCTTGTGTTGTTAGTGTTCGCGGTAGAAACACGGATTATTAATTGTTTAAGTTACCCAATAAAATTTTAAAGAAAACTGTTATTTCAGTCTTTTTTTCGAACTTTAATGTTAGTGGTTCAAATGTCAAAAATCCCTTTATTAGGAAAATGGCAAATTTCTTTATTAATGCAAAGGTGACTTGGTTTATCGTTACTGTGACAAACGAAAACACTTTATTTGATGAATCCTTAAAGAAAATTTTAATTAATATCAATCAGGAGAAAAGTTATTGCAAAAATATATGTTGATCCCTAGACACTTTTGATGTGTGTAGTAAGAAAAATATAAAAAGAAAAATGCAGTCTAATCTGAGGAAGAAAAATAGATGATGTAGTTCTGTTAAGTCATTTATCAAGGGACAACTCTCAGTCGAAACCTTTTACCGCCCTAAATTCCCAAGATCTGCCTGATTGTTTTCAAAATCACGAACTTGACACTCCAAAAGTTAAAATTACATCCAACGTAATTATAAAAGCTGCAACCAAACGGGACAAACCAGATGAGGATCATATAAAACCAGATGAGGATCATATAAAACCAGGACCTTCAGGATTAAAACCTACAAGCAAAACAAAAATTTTTAATCGAACCGCTAGTTCAATTCAGATTTCTGGAAATAAAGCTTAATAAGCTCAAGACAACTAAAAACGTATATTCTGTCAATGACCATGTTTTAGTAAGGTACTATAACAGGAACAAGTGGACGTACTATGTTGGCATTATAGAAAATCATTATATTCAAGGTGGATAGATTTATTACTCTGTCAGATTTTATAAAACCATAAAAAAACCGAAGCTTTTGTTTAAAATGATTAAAAGAGTTGATCAAGATAATGTGCGTGATGAATCAATCCTTAAAAAGGTCAATTTACACAATGATGTACAAATGTTAAAAAGCTTGGTTTTGTCTTGTGAAAATGATGAGCTCTCTTAATTAAAAAAACATACTTATTAAGAGTATCACAAAATAATATTTTTTTTTTGTAACTTTATTTTACATGTTGTAAAAGAAAAAAAAAAAAGGATTAAACTTTCTTTTAGGTTTTTTTTTTACGTTAATTGTATTCGTGTATAAGTATAAGCCCGGTTCATTAAAGAAAGGAATCTAAAATGGCGTCGCTTATCATGTTCTCTCACTCGCACACTAGTGCCACCATACACACTCTCGCGCGTACTGTAAGCAGAAAAAAAATTAGTCTTGATTTGCTTCCACGCTGTCTTGACGCGCTCAGTGATCCTTATTACGAATAATTCCTTGCTATAGTTTTCTGTTATTTTTCCGTTGTTACCTGTGTGTTATATTGTTGTTGAGTTTTGTTTTATTGTTTTGTTGTTTGGACGTGTGGACTGTGCGGAGACAGTAATCATGTCTCCCCGAAAGCGAGGAAAGATTATACATAGTGATACACGCCAAATAGTGTATAATGTCATCAAATATTTTGAAGAAGAAAAAAGTCTGGAGCGTTATCATCTATTCGAGCATATTAATGCTCGAGCTTCCATGGCCACGGGATTACCAGTTAGCACAACAGTAAAGATAAAAAAGAAGGTATGTTTGTATGAAGCTATGATGCACCTTTTTTAGGTACTTATAATGTCTGAGTCTCCTTTATACAATTTTACGTTCTTTTTGTGATATTGTATAACGTTTAAGTTTTTTAAAGATAGTTTTTAAAGAAATGTTACGCGCACAAACAATATGTCGTATAATTTAATTACGAGAGGAACTTGAAAATGTGTTTTTTTGTTTGTTGAGATATCTTAACGATTTTTGGTGTGAAGTGAAAGGTCTACAACCATTTTATTCGTTTAAATTATGTAAATCGGTGCACGTGTTTACGAGATAATCTCCAATTAGTATAATGAATGAAATGTAAGCAAACTTGATGTTTTGGGACGGAGTTCCTTATCGCACATGATACCATTTCTAATTTATTAATGAATACCTTTATACATTGCAGGTAAGCTCGCCGAGAACATCGACAAAAATACATACGCCTACGAAAGGAAAACGGGGACAGAATAACAAACGTGTTCCTGTCGACAATTTCGATATAAGCGCAATCGGAAATATAGTTAACTCTATTTATGATGTGCGCAAACAAGTGCCTACACTCAACAAAATATTAGCAACCGCCAAACAGGATTTGAATTAGGATCGAAAACAACATTGGGCCGTATCCTAAAAAATAAGCTGGGATACCGATTTAAAAAGTGTCGTCAAAACAGAAGCGTGTTAATAGAAAGAGACAATATAAAGGCATGGCGTATACGCTATTAAAGACGAATAAGAAATATGACACACTGGGGGCTGTGCCGTGTGGTGCCGGCCTAGAATAGCACTACCCCAACTCTTCCCGTGGGTGTCGTAAGAGGCGACTAAGGGACATATACCGGGGGGCGGGCAGCAGCGCCCCCTGCAGACTGATAACATCACCAAACTGCGATCCCCAACCCGCATGCCCAGCGTGGGGATTATGGGCATGACCTCTTAATGATGAGACAAGCCAGAAAATGGCCCCCAGTTCCCGGCCGCCTCGCTATCCCTGGTCGTGGTAGCGGCCATGGTAACGGCGGGGCAGGGGGTGCTAAGAATCCCCGGGCTACAGTAGGCTACCGAAAAATATAAAACTATGACCCTGGTTACGTTTAACGGACGCACTCTGAGGCTTGACCACCATCTAGCGCAGTTGGAAGTGGAGTTAGAGAATATTAAATGGCATGTTCTGGGGTTATGCGAAGTCCGTAGAGAGGGGGAGGACAACGTAACCTTAGACTCGGGCCATCTTCTCTACTTTCGCGAGGGTGATAAAACATCCCAGGGTGGCGTAGGTTTCCTCGTCAACAAGGCCCTCTCAAACAACGTCCAAGAAATCTCCAGTGTGTCGACCAGGGTAGCGTACCTGATCCTTCGGCTGTCCAAGCGGTACAGCTTGAAGGTAATTCAGGTTTACGCACCGACCTCGGCGCACTCGGATGATGAAGTGGAGGATATGTATGATGACATATCCAAAGCCTTACACAACACCACTAAGGCTCACTTCAACGTTGTTATGGGGGACTTTAACGGCAAGGTGGGAACCCGGACTGGCAACGAATCCCGAGTAGGCCCGCATGGTTATGGAGTTAGGAACCACAGGGGGCAAATGCTTGTCAACTTCCTTGAGAGGGAGGAGCTGTTCTTAATGAACTCCTTCTTTAAGAAGCAACCCCAAAGGAAGTGGACGTGGCGAAGCCCCGACACTGTGACTAAAAATGAGATCGACTTCATCATGACGGATAGCAAGCATATATTCAGAGATGTCTCAGTGATCAACAGGTTCAATACCGGATCTGATCACCGACTCCTCCGAGGATCTCTGAATATCAATCTGAAGCTTGAAAGAAACCGTCTGATGAAGTCCACGCTCCGACCTAACCTAATGCAAATCATGGCGGGCACCGAGAAGTTCCAGCAGCTTCTCGGGAATAGATTTGCTGCCTTGGATCCCACTGATGACGCTGACGAGACCCTACACAATCTGGTCGAAACGATGAGAGATGAGGGCATCAAGTTCTGCCAAAAACAGCGTACTGGTAAGAAATCCAAACTCTCGGATGCGACTCTCGGACTGATGACAAAAAGACGGGAAACCATCCAAACGACTTCGTCAGACAGGTCAGATTTGAAATTAATAAAAGAAAAATAATGATAATTGTGGATTATTCTAAAATTGCTTTACTAATGGCTGAAACGATTTTTAACTGATTACGATATTTTAAAACTTTTTGGATATTTTCTGCAAATTAAACAATTTAATCTTTCTTTTTACATTTAAATACCACTTTTTGATATGAGTGATAAAGCGATAAGGGCCGGTAAAATTATAGCCCGGTGAATATTTCATTTCGTGCATATTACACGGCAGACGATAAAGAATATATGAAACGCTGAAAGAATTTGAACCTAACGTTGTTTTTGTATGGTTAACTTGGTGTTCTATTAGACACAATCCTTAGAAAATCTTTTTTTTTATTAGAAATGCACTAAATGTAAAACAAAGAATCTAAAATCTAATTACCATCTGTGTCCCTTTTACCAGATTTTAGTTAATTGTCACATCCTGTTAAAAACTGTGTTTGAAGAACGACATTTTTATTACTTATAAGGATAACAGGATAGTTAATCTATTCAGAGACGATTTATTGTTTAGGAAGAACATATTTCAGCGGTTTCATACAACTTTGAAAAATGTCCCTACACTTTCCCATAATTACCATTCGACGGTATGCTCGATCCGATATTTTAATATTTACGCGTCTCCGTGCACCGTGCTTCGCAGAAAATATTCGACGACAGTCAACCTCAACGCTCGGCCACCGAGATGAACACACATGAGTGATTTTAGCTACTTAAATTAAAGTTCTCCCGTCCGAAAAGTGACATGGTTCGGAATATTTCTGCATACCGTTCGTGATATGAAAGGTAGTTTTATTTATTTTTATCAAAGAATTATTTGCCAGATGTATTCGGTATAAGTATATTTTTCCGCTGATAAACTTAACAATGCTGTACCTATCCAAATAACGGTAATTTATCGAAAATATTTATGAATCTAATTACCATTCTTCTAATTACCATCGATTACCGTTCTTCTTGATTCGAATTTTCTATTAAGTACATAATGTACTACTTATTATTTGTTATATTAATTATGTTATGTTTATTATTTAGTTAGTGCGAAGTAAATAAGCTACGGAGCAGCCAGAAACTATTGATTTTTTAAAGTTTCAGAGTAATTGTCGCTATTATGCTATTCTGTCAATGTAAATTGATTATATTAAATTATAACTTGAAGCACCAGGAGGTGCGTTATTTTAATAAATTATAGATTGTCATAATTATTATTTTGAAGTTCATATCAAGCTACACTATCAAAGATTATTTTAGAGTTTCTGTATGATTATGTTTTGTTTCTGTACTATTTTATAGTTTTATTAATATGTACCTATTTTGAAGTTAATTTATAGGTTTGTTTTATTGCAATTAAAGGCTGATTTATCAAACTGTTGTTGTATTGTTAATTACCATTTTTTCTACCTCATTACCATAAATAGATATCTAAATTCCGTTTGCGTTAAATCTCATTACCGTTCCTTCAAAATAATCAACAGTCAATATCTTAAAAACTAAAGTCCTGATTACTGTCCCTTTGTTATATTTCACTTATCATCATTAAACTCTTTCAAAAAAACATATAAATAACATTATTAGGCACATTTATTTGACTGTTCTACAAAAGATCACAATATGCACGAAATGAAATATTCACCCAGCCCCACTTAAGAAGGTTGTTCGCAAACTTACGTGTCTCAGCGGCTAAATGTGAGTCGTTCAACTGTCCAGAGGACTTGGCAACGGTATCAAGAGAGCGGTTCGGTCAAAAGAAGACCCGGGTACGGGAAGAAAACGATGCACAGAACCAAGAGATGACCGCTTTTTGGTGAGTCAGGCGTTGCGGAATCGTAAGGCGTCAAGTGTGGACCTGAAGAAGAGCCTTGAAGAAGTAAGAGGAGTAGAAGTTAGCTTGTGGACGGTCAGGAGCAGGCTTTTGGCTGCCAATATCAGGAGTTACCGCCCAGCTTGGGGCCCTAAATTACTCCGTAAGCACCGTGTTGCTCGACTTCAGTTTGCTCGGAACTGTGCTTCATGGACTCTGGAGGACTGGAATAAAGTATTGTTTTCTGATGAAGCTAGAATCTCTTTGTGTGGAGAGGACCGACGCCGGCGAGTGCTGCGAAGACCACGGGAACGCTATGCGGAAGTGTGTTTCGAAGAAATCACTCCTTATGGCGGAGGCTCCGTTATGTTTTGGGCAGCAATTAATTCGACAGAGCGTACGGAGTTAGTTTTCATAGAAAATGGAACATAAAATGCACACCGGTACATAATGGAAGTCCTAATTCCATATGCACAACCCACATTGCACTTGGGGAAGATTCCATTTTTATGGACGACAATGCTCGCTCGCACCGTTCTGGCGACGTGGAAGCGTACATGCAAGAAGATGGGATCCGTCGTTTATATTGGCCAGCTCGAAGTCCTGACCTCAATCCAATTGAGCATGTCTGGGATGTTCTGAAGAGACGGGTAAGATCAGTGCAACCTGCTCCACAAAACATCAAGGAGCTAAAAAGAGTCATTGCAGAAGAGTGGGAACGTATTCCTCAAAACGTTATTAAAAACATCGTGGAACGCATGCCCAGAAGGATTCAAGCTGTGATTTTGGCAAGAGGAGGTCACACTCGTTATTAGGTTTTTACATTTGTAACTTTATTTAATTAAAAAAAGTAAAAAAAAATCTTGTCTTTATTGCCGACCACTTCTTATTGTTTGGTACATCGGTTTTAAAGAATCCATCGTTTTTTTTTTTCTTTTAATTGCCCGAATTCACTTCACGCGCATTAATTTACACGATTATAAGTATACAGACTACGTCAAAGAAATAAATTTCATTTAATTAACTCAAATCGACCTTAGAACGTAAGTTTTCTTAGGTGCCCGTTTTTTTTGCAAAAGAGTGTATATGGACGAGTCGTGGATTCATGCCAATCATACTGTAAGTGCTGGCAGAGCTCTAAAAATAAAGGAATTAAAAAAAATTATAGCCCAGGCCAACACTGTGTAATGGTGCACGCCGGTGGCGAAAATGGGATCGTTAAAGGCGCTGACCTGCTATTTAAAGCAAAATCAAAGAAAGGCGATTATCATGATGAGATGGACGGAAACAATTTCCTCCAATATTTAAAGGAAAAACTTATTCCTAATCTGCCGACAGAAAGCATCTTAGTTATGGATAACGCGTCATACGTAAAGTATGCAAGTTAAAAAAGCGCCAACAGCAGCCACCCGAAAGAGGAAATAAAAAAATATAATTATGGAGGAGAATATCGCATTTGAAGTAGACAAAAACCGAGTTGTTAACTCAAATGAAGAAAAAGCTACCTGAGAAACGATATGTGGTTGACGAATTATTAAAATCTCACGGATGTGAAGTCTTAAGATTGCCACAATACAATTGCGATTTAAATCCTATAGAGCACGTTTGGAATCTTATAAAACAAAGGGTTGCCGACAAAAACGTGGAACAGCACGAAAATAAAATTGAACAATTGACCAAAGAAGCAATTGCATCCATTACTCCGGATGACTGGAAAAAACAAATTAATCACATCAAACGGGTTGAGGAGACGTACTGGATAAGAAATGTGATCAGAGAAAAGAAATGGAGGATTTTATTAATTTAGGACCAGAAAGCAGTGATTTTGAAACAGATATGACAAGAAGACCAAGCGGTACAATCAATTGACTGTCCTAATATTGTTGGAGAATACAATCGCCACATGGGTGGCGTGGATCCAATCGATAGTATCATGGGACGCTACAAAATACAGCTTCGCAGCAAAAGGTGGCAGGTTCGCATGTTTTACCATTTATTGGATTTGAGCATGGCAAATGCATGGCTTCTTTACAAAAGAATTCATAAAGGGGTTGCAGGATAAACATTTGAACTCGGCAGATTTTCGGCTTGAAGTTGCAACAACCTTATGTAAGCTTGGTGTACCATCGAATATGAAGAACCGTCGATCTATCGAAAACGAAATTCAAGCAAAACGACACAAAGGTCCAGCTCAACATGTTCCTCCAGTGGAAATCAGGCAAGATCAGACAGGACACTGTCGTGTTTGGACAGAAATGAGGATACGCTGTAAATATCCTAAATGCTCTGGTGTCACAGACAATGTGCGAAAAATGTGGCGTTGTTGCGTTCCATACGCGAAACGAAACGCGCTTGTCGTTTGTCTTTGACTTGTCATTGGTGTCTTCCCTCCTGTTGGAAAAATCGGGTTTTTTTTTTATTTTGTTTTTTGGTCACGCAGTCACGTGAAAATATTGTTGTAGGCCTTGGAATAATATTAATCCAATATAATCTTGCTTGTTTCGTGTTAATTTTATGATATTTGGGTGAAAATCACCACATCTCTCCGTTTGTGTCGCGAGACCCGAGTAATTTGAGGTTAAATTGCCGGCTTATTCGTGTCGAACTTGAGGCCGGGATCCCAGACCTTAGTGCTAAAACTATTAGAAAACAATATTTGAGTGCCCTTGTGTGAACTTCGTGGGCCCGTGCGTCCTGTTGGAGATCATTGCGGAGTAGTTGGCTGAAACTTGGTACCACGTGCCCGGCTACCGGGCGCCGACCGTCTTGAAGGCATCATTATTATTCGGTTCACAAACTGCACACACATCACAATACATAAATACTAATCCCACACCCGACATTGGCCTGTTGGAGCTTTTCAACTCTGAAAGACAGGTAAGTGTATTGTCTAGTTTGTCTTCCACTTGTTGATGGCATTTGTTTTATTTGATATTTGTTGCAATGGCCTCATTGAAAGCTGCAAAGGAAGCCATTGGTGGATTGACCTCACAGCTAAGATGGTTCGCCTCTGCTGCGGCAACCGCTGAGCGCCTAGATCTGGAAGAGGCCACGCTTGCCCGGTAAGAGCAGTTGGATGCGAGACTGAGTGCGGTTGACACCTTGTTTGCTCGCTTCAATGAATTGGTTTTGGATTTGGACCTGGAAGTACTGGGCCAAGCAGCCCGTGATAAGGTTATTGGGGATTATGACCAGATTTTGAACCTGGGTGACGTCATAAGTATGCGTTCCCGGGAAATTTTGAAGAGCCGGGACCCTGTCAAGGTCAAGGCAGAGACCTCTGTTGCTGCAGGCCGCGGACTATTGACTAGTTTGCCCACTTTGGAACTGACACACTTTGACGGTCGCTTGGACCACTGGCTGGGGTTCCAAAATCTTTTTGAAAATTTGTTTGATTCGCACTCTGACCTCAGACCCGCCCAAAAGTTGGCATAGCGTCTCTCATCTGCCGCCCTTTGACGACCTCGTCAAATTCTTGGAAGATGAGTGTCGATTTTTAGATAACACTCGTGGCGCCACGGGGTCAACCCAACCGCCCTCTCGGCCAAGGGCCCAGGGACGGACTAGGGCTGTCGGGCCTGTTGATGGTCGCTCCGCCCCCCGTTTTGGTGGCACCCAGAGTAAGCCTGCTTGCGGCTATTGTAAGGCCACGGGACATGGCGTAGCCACTTGCGCGACCTTCTTGGAGTTGCACGTGAGTGCCCGCCGCCGAGTTGCCAATGCACGCCGTCTGTGCTTCTCTTGTTTGGGGAATCATTTTCATCGGGATTGCCCCAACCCCCGCCCTTGTCCTAAATGAGGTGTAGGTACATTACAGGAAAAATATTGAACAAAATCAAACTACAGTTCTTCTACAGTGGAACCATCAACTTCTGCTGCTTCAGCGCCATTAGAAGTTGTCGAAGTCGAAAATGACGCAATTGGTGACGAAATTGCTTTTTAAACCTATAGGGATTTGATTATTATGATTAAATGCTTGATTATATAAACTTGCTTTTATTAACACCATATTTTGTAACCATGGAATATTTTGAAATATTTAGCGACTTCTAGCGGATTTTTTAATCATGTTTTTTTCAAAATCTAGGGACTATTGCATCAAGGTCTGGGGACTTTTTTTTTTCCTAAGCGGCAACACTGCTTTTTGATAGACTGTTATCCGTTTAATTTGTTGCATTGGTGTTGTTAAATCTATCTTTCTTTAGTTTTCATAGTTAATAATGGCAGACCAAGACTCATCATTAGAGAAAGACATTTTTTTGAGTGTAATTCAAAAATGAACACGTGTTGTCTTGCAAGAAGACCAACGCTACCAGTGCTTTGAAGAAGAAAGAGTGTTGGGAGCAGGTCAAAGACGAGTTCAATGCGTCAAAAATTGTTACTCAGGAAGTAAGTATGCGTACCATATTAGATATTATTCATTTATTAATAGTTGCCCAGGTGCCTAATCTTGGTGGATGCCTGTACAGTCAACAGATGCTCATACGGTTCTTGCCGCATTACCCTGATATCCTGTGGGACATTTATTAAGGCCCGCATAAAATGAAAGTCATTCATAAAGAAACGTTTTTTTTTTAATCAAAGGCACTTCACTAAAGTATTAGGCCTATAAATATAACAAAATTCCTAACTAATCTACATGTATTTTTTAGGCCTCATGCAAACAACTAATTAAATTGTGGTATAACATGAAGGCCAAGGCGAGAGAAGCAAAAACTAAAGAAAATGTCAGATTTTTAACCGGAGGAGGAAGTTCAGTGCCTGATATGGATCCTGTAGATGCCAAAGTAATGGACATTGACAAAAATATTTTGACAAATATTGATGTTGATATCGACAGTGATATTAATGGTATGTATAATAATATTATCTACGACTTATATTATTGTATATTTTATATAAAAAATTGCGGGTGTATATTCCGTCTAAAAGGAGTTTGGGCAGCGATAAGGCTCGATAAGGCTACTGATCACAAAATATTACAAGATTAATCTAATTTATAATACAGGGTGGGCCAGAAGGTAAAGTTCACTTTCCCTTGTCAAAAAAAACCGTTGCTCGCGGCAGGTAGCGGGGTGCGCAGGGTATGATCGGTTGCCGCGTCTCTCGCATTTTTAGTCGCCATGAGTCCGTTCACGGGTGAGCATCGCGCGTTCGCTATTCAAGCGTTTTACGAAAATGGTCGTTCTTATATTGTTGCGCGGCGTAAGTTCAGAGTGAAATTTAATTTACGAAGTATCCGTCAGTGTCCTAGCACTCAGTTACTTAAGCAATGGCTAAAGAGGTTCCAAGAAACTGGTTCGACGCTTCCTAAGAAACGTCGAGGTCGTTCCCGCACAGTACGCACAGTGCAAGCGATTGAAGAGGTTAATCAATCTGTTGAGCAAAATGCGGAACTCTCTACACGGCGACGTTCGGCAGCTATGGGAATTTCAAGAAGCAGTTTACGACGAATTTTACACGATTTAAAGCTTCATCCGTATAAAATCCAATTAGTCCAGCAACTCAACCCTGATGACCATACAAAAAGAGAGAGATTTTCTTCCATCATGTTAGAGCGGTTTTCCAACTTCGGGAACATCCTTTTCTCAGACGAAGCCCATTTTCACCTGAGCGGATTTGTAAATAAACAAAATTGCCGTTATTGGAGCGCTGAACAGCCTTCACGCAAACATCAAAAGCCTCTTCATTGCCAGAAAGTGACGGTTTGGGCAGCGGTTTCAGCTAGAGGGCTCATTGGGCCTTATTTCTTCGAAAATTCTAGCGGCCAAGCATTGACGGTAAATACGGAGCGATATGTCAAAATGCTAAAAGATTTTTTAAGACCAACTCTTGCTGGGCTGCAGGAGTACAACTCCCTGACTTGGTTCCTGCAGGATGGCGCCACCTGCCACACGTCTAATGCCAGTATGGAGGTCGTAAACGAGATGTTCCCCGGTAAAGTGATCTCTAAGGGGGGTGATATCGAGTGGCCACCACGAAGCCCCGACTTGTCTCCACCTGATATTTTTTTGTGGGGATACCTCAAAAATAAGGTTTACTCCAATAAACCAGAGACAATTACCGCCTTGAAAGAAAACATTCGAACGGAAATGGCGGCTATATCAACAGCAACGTGCCAGCGCGTTTTTGAAAATTTTAAACACCGCTTGGAAGAGTGCTCCCGGCGAGAGGGAGCACATCTAGATGATGTTATTTTCAAAAAATAAATTATAATAATTTTACATTATGTTACTTTTTAAATAAATTGTTTTAGTACTATCAGTCTTTTTTATAAAGGTTTCAAAAGTGAACTTTACTCTGGCCCACCCTGTATTTTGTGCAATAAAATAATACAAAGTTGGACAAAATTATTTTACTAACTAAATTAAAATGTTATTTCACAGGGACTGCTTCATGTTTTGGAGACACCAACGACAACGCTTGGGGAAAAGGCCCAGACATTGAAGACAATGTCATAATATTGCCGCCCACTTTGTTGCAGCCCTCTACATCAAATCTTATTAATAGTAAAGAGGGGGAAGGAGATGTAGCATATAAGACCCCAATCAAGAGAAGTTTCGGGGAAAAATATTTAAACAAAATTGATGTTTTGAAAATTAAAATTTTAGAAGAGGAATTATCATTAAAAAAAAAGAATACATGAGGAAGAAATCCAAACCAAAATAATGGAGAGGGACTATAGAAAAAAATTCTTGAAGTAGAGCTACAGTTGGCTTTAGAAAAATAAAAAGAATGAAGAACGATTTACATACCAGTGTTTGATTTGTTTTATTTTTAGATTTACATGCTTAGGCTTAGGGTATCGCCGCGTTTCCTTGACTTTTCAATGTCAAACATTGTACTGTTGTTTAAAAAACTTCTCGAAACGTCCTTGCTTAACGAGAAGCAACGCTGAAATGACGCTGGCACGCCCGCTGCGCGCTCGTCGCGAGCGCGCGGCGGGTCCGCTGCTGGTCGCGGCGGGCTAGCGACGATGTAATGACGTTTCGCGCGCTCATTGCCACTCGTCGCATCGCGGCGATAATATCGCCGTGTGGAGACGGTTCCATAGAGTGTAAGAAATACGTGGCACGACGATAATATCGCCGCGACTCTCTCGCTCGTGGAGCCAGCGCCTTAGTCAACCGCTTTTTACTAAAAGCATAATTATGTATGTATACAAGGTACATATACCTAGCATTTTTTTTTAATTTTTGTCTGTCTTTTTCGGATAATCTCTGGAACGGCTGCACCGATTTTAACGAGACTCACTGGCAGATTACTGATGTATAAGGAGTAATTAAAGCTACTTTTATTATCTCAGTATTCCCATGGGAACGGACACCACATGATTGAAACCACAGGCGGCAAACTCATGAATATGAATTATCGTTAATTTATATTATCCCATATTTGCTATACAAAGTCTCTTGATATTATGTTGGCACGGAGAACCATACCATCATTTGTAAAAGTTTCTGGTGTGTTGATATCTTGACTCGCCAGCAGACTAGGTTCTTCAAAGTCTTCCAGAGTATCATTAACTTGTAGAGCTATATTATATAGAACTGCACAGGCTAATATTATATTTGCTGTAGTCCGTAGTTTTGTACCAAGACCTTTCTGTAAGCAAGGAAATCGACGCTTCCAAAGGCCAAACAATCTTTCCACGGTATTTCTTGTTTTAATTTGGCATTTGTTATAGCGTTCTTCAGCAGGGGTACGTGGATTTGATAGTGGTGTAACTAAATATCTAGTACATGGGTACCCTGCATCTGCTACCAATATTCCATTTAATTCGTCTGCAATCTAATATTCAGTCGTGAATTTCTGAATATACGGCTGTCATGTGTGCTTCCAGCCCATCGGACAAACATAACTGGAGCAATAGATTGTACCCATATAAAAATAAGTAAGCCACATGGGATCGAGCATACTGAACAGTATAGAAATCGTAAGGGTTACTTTTCTTTAAACGTTCAAGTTGTTGGTGGTCCAAATTTAGAGATTTTTGATATATCAAAAATCTCTAAATTTGGACCACCAACAACTTGAACGTTTCTGCACATATTAATGGTAAAATAACATTCACTACAATACTTTTATTAAACCGACATCTCATCTTGAAAGCATTTTCAGAATATTCGCGGAGAGGATCTGCGTCACGGAATTATACTTTAGTTTTTCTTGGTTCATTAATAGTAATATTATTCACTACTTCCTCTAATGGCTCATTGTCAAAATTGTCCAAATATAAAAATACATTCTCGATGTTTTCCATGTTTAGGTAAGGTTAGGAAACGACAAAGCAACGCGAAGAACAAAAAAACAATAGATCCGAATTGAATGTGCGTTACTTAAGCAACGAAATTGGTTACTATTACTTGGCTAAGAATTCTAATTTAAAACAGTTCTTACTCGGATCGATTTCTTAACTATGCAATAAAAAGCGTTGCTTAAGTAATTACTTTTACTTGTCTATAAATACGAGTATTACACCCGTATTTATAAAGAAGTAATTACTTGTTGCTAAGTAATTTCATAATTAAGTCATTACTTATGGTTAGAATTCTTAAATAGGTACAAAATCTCATTCTATAGTTGAGTAACACACGTTACTTACATGAGCAAATGCCTAAGTAATACTCGACGCTTGATGGTTGTTTCTGTGTGGCAACACTTCGTGACCACGTTTCGTTGCATGAAAAGGCAAACGTAAGGTCTAGATTACTTGTACAAAACCTTGCAATAATATTTTTATATTACATTATTTTACATTCATAATAACAATAGCGTTGTATAAAGTAGTTTGAATTGTAAAAAGTATATTATTGTCATATAATTTTGTTGGTATAAAAACAGGAATGCTTGGAGAAACAAAACGTTTGACATGGTATAACCCTACTAAATTTAAATGTTTACTTTTTACACATGGATTATAAGCCGACTCGTGAACTTTTACTTAGAAAGATTATACGTTCAATTCTGTCAAATAGTACCGTATATTGTATAAACAAGGCTTAAACTAATTTACTCTTCTCTTCTCTCGTGACGAGAGAAATTTGCGTAAAATATGGAAAGACAACGAGAGTCTCGTTGTCTTTCCATATTTTACGCAAATTTCAAAATATGACTGAAGTAGACAGGAAGAAACCGTTCTCGAGTTTGGAAAAGGATTTATTTTTAAATATCATACAAAAATATGATACAATCCTAACCTGCAAACAAACAAACGCTACGAGTGCTTTAAAAAAGAAGCAGTCATGGGAGAATATAGCGAGGGAATTTAATGAATCCTGTATTGTTACTCGAAAGATAAATATAATGTGCTTTGTATACTTTTATTATTTACAGATATGTAGGGTTTAATTTGTGTACCATGGTATTTTCCTGTGTAATTTTAGTATTATGCAGTTACTTTTCCAATTCCATACGTTTCATTGTTTCAGGCATCTACAAAACAATTAATAAAGCTACGATATAACATGAAGGCAAAGGCAAGGGAGTCTAAAACAAAAGAAAATATTCGCCACTTAACAGGAGGTGGGCCATCTGTTATGGGTATGGATCCTATTAATTCCAAAGTCATGGATATAGATAAAAATATCCTTACTAACATTGCTGTGGATATTGACAGTTATATCGATGGTAAGAGATTATACATTATAAATAACTAGCTGTGCCCGGCATGTATAACTGCCTTTTTATTGTTAGTCAGAAAACTTTGCAAACGTGCCTACAACAACTGCCCAAAATTTCTTTTGAATTGGTTTCTACGTCTTACAGCATAAATAACCATATCACAATAATATAAAGGCAATAGTAATGTGTGGGTATGTTTGTTATTCTTTCATGCTCAAACGGCTGAACAGATTTAGTAATCTGTCAAAATCTGTGTCTGTGTGTAAATTTCATAGTTGAAATTTGGTACCAGGATAACTTATAACCTGGATTAACACAGGTTACTTTGGAACCCAGAAAAGTGCAGTGGAATGCAAGCAAAAGCTAGTAGTACATGTATGGGCATTTATCATTTTATTCTGTGACAATTATTTTCTGTTTTTCAGGGAGCATAGTCATATTAGGGGATACCAATAATGAAGCTTGGTGTAAAACAGCAGAAGCAACAATGCAAGTTACTCAAGAGGAAAAGGAAATAGAGTTCAAAACTCCTAGCAAAAAGAGTTATGAAAATTTGAGAAGTAATAAAATAGATGTACTAAAGTGTAAAATACTGGAAGAAGAATTAGAATTTAAGAAAAAAATGCATGATGCACATAGTTTTGTATATTTACTGTTAATATGTGACGGATACTTTGATTTTATACTTTTGCTATGTCTTTTGCTGTTGTAATGTTTTATTATTTTTAGACAACGGATGTATCTATGCTTAGATTATTTACAGTGTGTAATACTGTGATATAGAATAAGTTTTCTAGACAGATGTCACATTCAAAAAAACGTGCTCGTACTTCTGATCGTTTGCCTGTGCGAATGCACAATATATTTAGGAGTCTAATATTTTATTTTATTGAGTAGTCCACGGAATTTCCAACAATACGTTGGTAAAAAAAAAGTAGTCTACTTTGTCGGGAAAGTAGTGTCAAAGACCAAAAAACGAGACAGTGTACATCCTGTGTGTACTGTCTCGTTTTTAAAATAAAAAGTAGGTAGAAATGATAATACGAGATTTCTTGCCACAACCGAAGATATTGACACTATACCAGCTACTATGATTGTGAAAAACGTAAATTTGTTTACTTTGAATGAAAAGGAAACCGAGTTTATATTGATGGATGATGAAGACTATGTTTATTTTGATTACCAAGGCATTATGTATGAGATGCTTGCAGTTAATTTAAAAACAAAATAATAGACAGCACTTCTATATATTTTGTTTTCTTTTACGCCCTTTAAAAATGTATAGGTTTCCTTAATTAGTTTACAATTTCCCGTAAAACAATTAAATGTTCCCAATCACCCCGTAATTTAGTCAATGCAAAATATCGAAGCTAGATGATTTGTTTACATTTACCCTTCTATATTGGTAGACACTCAGAACAAAATCTTTTGCATTTATGAGACTCAAAACAGTGAAAATGAGTTAGCGGAATTATAATGCTTATCACGTAGGCTTACTTTTGTTGTTCACATTTACCCCAAAATATCATTTTTTGTTTTAAAGTCAGGGTAAAATGTAAACACTTCATTTTCAAAACCGCTAATGACGCAGTTCAAATGATTGATGTTGCAGTTTTTTGATAAATTACTATACAAAGTAATTAACTCTTCTTTTCTAACTGCCAATATTTTTTTTACAAAGCCCAAAGTTTATTAGTTCAAAAGGTATTTTTCAAAAACGTTTACAATTACCCTGATTGACCCTACATTATTTGATTAAAATTTTTCACTATTTATTTTTAAAAATTGATATCTTGCGCTACAGAGGGTTAAGCAAACAGCGACTACCCAAACAATTTTTTAAATATTGTATTTATATGTTACCAACAAAAAAAATCTTTCTTTTGTGTGTGCCAAATAAAAATATGGTACAACGGAGTCAAAAACATTCCCACCCCTTTCGCTTCGTTGGAAGACATATTGACGACTGACGACGATTGAGCGACTGTCGCAACCCAGCGCAGGGCACGCCTCGATAGCGGCGGTAATTGGCTAGAGAGGTGTCACGGCGTCCTCACCTACCGCCTGACGCAGGTCCTCACCGGACACGGAATTTTCTGGAGGTTCCTGCACATCATCAGGCGGGTAACGCCCGGGTGTCACCATTGCCAGGATCGCCCACAGGACACGGTGGAGCATACGGTGGAGGTCTGCCCCGCTTGGGCAGAGCACCGCCGTGTCCTCGTAGAGGCGATCGGCAGCGGCGGCGACCTCTCGCGTCCGAGCCTTGTTCAAGCCATGGTCAGGGGGCGAGAGGGCAGTCGCCTCCTTCTGCGAAGCAGTCATGCTAGCGAAGGAGGCGGCGCACACTGGTCCCAAATTAAAAAAAAGTGGACATTGATAGTAGACCGCTGATATTTTTTTTTATTGTTGATATAATGATAACAGATAAGGCAAAAAAATATTATTGTCCTACTTCAAATACTTTTCTCTAAAAAAAATATTTCTTTTTTTTTTGTATGGGAGTGATTACATTTTACTCAATTTCTCAAAAACCTTAGCGATGTCGAGATGGCATTCACATATGTTAGAAAACTAATAATTCTGAGTATTTGGCTCGAAGAAACTTATTGCTTATCTCTGCGTACTTTCGAGATAATAGTGACAGAAAATAACAATTTTTTTTAATGTTAATTGTTCGCTTTTTTTAAATCATAGCCTTACTCATATCGCAATAGGTCCGCTGGCCAGCAAAATGGAGCTTCGACGCGAGTTTGCCGGGATAACAAGATGGCCGCCTCTCATGACGTAACGTAATACGGTCACGAATCGCGCGCGTACACCTCAGTGTACAACTAAATGTGGTTGCGATAAGACGTGTCCTTATTTTTTCTGTGCGCTTGAAGAAATGCTTGTTGTTTGTTTGTTTTGTTATTGTTGTATTTTGAATCTTTGGATTTTAAAATCAAATAATTTTTGTTTGTCTTTCTTTCGTCGAATTTGTTTTCGTAATTTTTTTTTGTTAAAATCAAAGTCACTTTGTCTTTGATATCTTTGATTCTAATTTGTTTTAAATTTTCCTTAAAATTATAATATGTCCGCATTTGTCACCAACTTAGACTTATACGTTGTTCTTAAATCAGGAGGTGGTTTTAAAAATGTCGAATTTTTATTTAATGCCCTTATTGAACGTATTGGTGTTGAATTGTCTTCCGAAGATTTGATTAATATTAAATTATTTTGTCGTAATTTTTCAAGTAATATCTCAAAAAGATGGTCTGCTTCCAGTAGAGCTCAAAAGACCTTTCTTAACAAAAATTCAGACTGGTTACAATCCCAAATAGTTTGGCCAAAATGTCAAAATATCGAGTAAACCCAGTAGCGAGTAAACCCACTGGGCGTACCTAGTACTAAAATTAATAAAAAGTAGGTATCTCAAATTCTTTCGTGTGTATACTTTCATGAATGACATTTTGATGAAAAGTATGTATTTATCTATTTAAATAATATTATATTGTACTTTTATTATTGTGCTAACTAGTCATGTTTGCTTCCAGATACTCAGGAACTGGTCTGCCGCTAAAGCCAAGATGTAATCATAACAGAAAACAGGTATATCAGTGCAGCAAGCTAATATTGAATGATATTTAAACGGTTTTTTTTACTTTAATTCTAACTTTTACCACACTAAAAATAAGATTGATCAGGACAACTACATTTTACAATATTGTAAAACGGCAAACACAAAAAGAAAGCGTCCTAAAGACAATTCCAGAAGTAAAAATATGTCAGTACAATACTTCGTACGAAAGCACAAGTCCAGGGAAAAGGTGCAAGTGTGCCGACAAGCCTTTCTTGGTATTCTTCGAATAAAACCAAGTCGACTTAAAGGGGTGTTGACGAGACACTGGAGCTCTGGTTGTGTAGCCGAAGAAAAACGAGGGGGAAATCGTAAAGAATTTGAATTCAGGTCAAGAAAAGAAGCTGTCATAAAATTCATTCAAATGTTTAAGCCCCTTGAACAACATTACACTCGGGGTAAGATTAGACAGCGAATTTATCTTGATTCAACTCTTAACATTACAAAGATGTTCAAGATGTACAATGATCAAGCTGCCCCAGGAATGTCAGTAGCACATTCATTTTTCAGAAAAGTTTTTAACCGTAACTTCAACATTGGATTCGGAACACCACGAAAAGATGTATGTTCAACCTGCTTACAACTGCAGGAACAAATAAAGTTTGAAAAATGTAAAGTTAAAAAACAAAAACTGATGATTCAGCTACGAATCCATAAACTAAGAGCCAAGGCGTTTTTTGAAAAACTTAGACAAGAAAAAGATGGTTTGATCACCATTAGCTTTGATTGCCAGAAGAACTTACCATTGCCAAAAGTAGCGGACCAATCTACTTATTATTCCAGGCAATTATATCTGTACAACTTTACAGCAGTAATAGGTTCTTCACACTCAAAACTTAAAAAGGAAAATGTCATGGCATACATTTGGACTGAAGATGTCACTTCCAAATCTTCGAATGAAATCTGCAGTGCATTATTCCATTGTCTGAATTCAATAGATACTGAAAATATAAATACCATTCGACTAATGGCGGACGGATGCGGAGGCCAAACTAAAAATTCATTTCTCATCAGCATGGCAAGTAAATGGCTCGGAGAGGCTCCACCGACATTGAAAACTATCGAAATTATATTTCCAGTAACTGGACACTCATTTCTGCCAGCTGACCGTATTTTTGCACTGACAGAAGTTCAAATACGTAAACTGGAAACAATAGTGGATCCAAACGAATATGAGGCTATAATAGCGGCACACGCAACTGTTCATAAATTAGGAACAGAAGTACCAGTTTATGATTACCGTTCTGCAGTGGGAGAAACGGTCAAGCCTGCCAGCAAGTGGCACTTTCAAATAAGTAAAGTGAAAAGGGTAATTTTGAGAAGAGGGAAAAGAACACACAACATTTTGGCAAGAGGCGAGCTTTCGTACCAAAGCGACACGGGGGTACCTAAAAGCATACTACGCCCCACCAAAAGTTTCACGGAAATGATTCCAGAACAAGTTCAGTTGGGAATTGCAGTCAATGAGTTGAAACTAAAAGATGTGAAAAAATTACTTACAAAACATTATGGCTCTGACTGGGCTAACATGGAGGAGTTGATATTTTACAAAAACGTTCTTGCTAGGGATCATAGGTACCTTGAAATCCGAGACAATGATGAGTGTTGTGAACATGAAATCGAAGAAGTATTAGATTTTGTTTAATAATTTACCTTTCAACGTATATCATTGTGTAATTATCAAAGGTCAAACTTAAAAACCAAAATAAGGAACAAAATAATAATTGTTAACAGAAACTAAATTTTTCGATAATTACTATTAAAGTTTTATGATTAATGCGATAAAGTTGTTTTTTTTTTCAGTTTCATGTAATATTCGGTATACCTACCAATCCTTCTTTAGGTACTCAGTCCTTAGTCCGGCCCCCTGTAAATCATTAGATCAAACTAAACCAAGTCCAGTACTTCTGGTTTTTCAGAATAAGCCAAGTACCATGGATTTGGCTTGTTTTGTTATGAGCAGATTATATCCACTCAAAAATGCTTTTTTATGTGCTAGCTGATTTATTTACACAGGTGAAGTGTTAGACATGGATGGAGTATATGTAGTAAGGAACAGTCAAAAAGGGACAAAGCCACCATATTCCGCTAGTAGTTATAATAAAACAAAAAAATCGAATTACAGTTAAACAACCTTTTTGGACTTGGCTGATTATGAAATCTAGCGACTCACTTTTCTAAAATTGAAACTGCTCTCAAACACCATCAACGTATTTATACAGCCGAAGAATATATGTCCATAATTAAAACGTGTAAAAAAAGAAAACCTCTAGAAGTATTAGTAGAAAAATTGGAAAAAATATTATCAATAGAAAAAAATTCACAGACAAAACCAAAGTCAATTTGTTAAATTAAATACAAAAGAAATAAGACTTGACAAAGAGAAAGTGTTTTCAGTTTTTATGAAATCATCGCTAGAGGAAGATTACAAGGAATTAACAATTTAAAAAAAAAGTTAGAGCGGAAACACGAAATGCATGTCCGATTTCTGTTTGTTGTGGCCATTGTAAAGCCATTGCTCCAGCCAAATTAGCAGATTTACAATCCATGTTTCAGTACAGCCCTGAGGATTGTCATGAATTTTATAAAAATCTAAAGAGTACGGAGGGAATCATAGTCTATGATTCCCTTCGTACTCTTTAGATTTTCCCCCATCGACATCATCTATGAATCATAGATGATGTCGATGAGTTTGGTGGGGAACCAGATTTTGAAGTGCAAGAGGATGATGAGTACAACATCATTAGCCTATAGCAGTCCACTGCTGGACGTAAGCCTCCCCAACAGCACAAGATTTTATACTGATTTTTAAATTGTGACCTAGTAATAAAAAAAATTATAAGCAATTATTATTCTTTTATTTGTTGTTCAGGTTTAACATATTTATTAAAAAATCAAATGATTATGTAAAATTTAGATCATAAATTAAGGTGGGTACAGATGGATAAAAAGTACCTGGAACGTTTGTGCAAAATTAATTTGAAGCTATGTTCATGTAAATATTAATTATGTTAAAATGTTCCAATATCAATTTTTTTTTTTTGCTTGTTGTAAAGTGAATAGCCTTACATTAAACATATGATTATCTAAACACAATATAATTCAACAATAAAACCTTTAGTATTGACCTTTACTAGTTAGAATAAAAAAGAATACCATTGAAACACGTAAATGCTTTTATCTCAAATTCAACTTATTGTGGAATGAAACATTTTTGCATAACTGCGTCCAATTGGGTATTAAAAAATAAGAAAACCAATCTCTCCATTTCCCCTTTCCCCAAAAATATAATAGGAGCCCCCATAGACCTTCAGGAGGCCAGCGAATTGCTTTGTAACCTGAGAAAGCAACTGTATGTCAAACTAACCTGTTGTGCCACCTCTTAGCATATACAAATGAAGCGATGTTATTGGTTGGTTTCACACACATCCCTTGCTACGCCCTGGTGGAAAGGCAGCCTTAATTGGGTATTCTTTCAGAACGAAAACATTCATAAAGACAGCCTAAGACGACCCACTGACCCAGGTCTTTTAGTGAACTAATAAGTGCCCAATGACCCACCAACCACACTCAAGTACAGAAACTCCACATTTTAGTCGAGAACTCATTAAAGAAAAGAAAATTATAACGAAACAATACTCAGGTTTTTAGACCAACACAAATATTGTACCTACATTCATTCTTAGTAGGCTGAGATGATTGATATTGTTAGTAGGGTATTTTATTTGTTTTGTCAGCATTATGAAGATGATTTTCTTTGCTAACACGTCTTGAATAAGATAAGGCTCCTTACGAAATCAAACAAAATCCGCCCCTAAGACGACTCACTGACCAAACAATCTAATGTACCTATCGAAAATAAACAATAATAATAACAGAACAAGACTTTTTTACAAAACCCATTGACTTTTCCTGTTTCTTCGGCAACTGAGGACATTATACATTCAACAACTCATCGAATTATAATCGGCCCATAACGTTCCCACTGCTGGGACAATGGCCTCTAGGTGAGAGAAAGTGGGCCGTAATCCACCATGCGGGCCCAGTGCAGATCGGTAGATGTCACATTTCATCGAATTTTTTGCTCTAGAACATGTTTCCTCACAATGCTTTTCTTCACCGTTTTGAGCACCATTCACATTATGGGCCAATCCAGAACAAGGTACACAGCAGATCGAAAATGAACGCAATACTCTGTCTGATCAAAATAGATCCACAGATTAGATATTAGTAGCTAGGACTAACCACTGCGTTCCGAGTTAAGAAATGATCGATTGACTCAATCGATTATTTCTTCAATCGGATTGAGCGTGCAGAAACCCGTACCGAATTAGCGTGGGCGCAGATGACGTATGTTCTGTGGTCATGACCAGGCCCTGTCAACTTTGTTCCACGAACTGTATGTAGGTGGGCTTGATAGCAAGAGAGAGACAACGACATCAGTGTAAAAGAGACGAATATATAATGTTGCCACTAAAAATACAATTTCGTATTGTCCATTTTAATGGGCTTATTAATTGATTTTCAAAGTAAATTACCCTTGAAAATACCTTTAGCTATTATTCTGATGCCAAACAAATACATTTGTTGAGTAAAATAACATATATAATTGAATATTACATAATAAAAAAATAATTATATAGGGGTTAATGTGTGGCAACACTAACGTCTGCACGTCACATTGTTTATGACATTGATCTCACAAAAATGTCTGCCGCCGCTTGCGCATCATTTTATCTTGTACTTGTTTATTTGTAATAAATAAACTAATTCCATTTAATTCTACATACATTGATAACGTTGAGTCGTGCTTGCTCCTCCGTTGCTGTGTTTTGGTGAAATTAAGTGTGTATTTGTGAGATATAGACTCGGTGTTGAGACAGTGACTACACATACTTGTGATTTGTGAACACCGTTTGTGTTTTGTTTGTGTAAATGAATAAATAACTTATATAAAATCATGTAAAATCAGTCATAATACAATAATGAATCTGTTAAATAAATTATTATTATAACATGCTAAATAAAAAAGTCAAGTCAATCTTTGTTTTATTAGACTGCTCTTTATAGATAAATTTTAGCATTTTATGCACAAGTACACTGTGTTTCTCGATAGTGATTCTGTTTAAATGTCAATTATTGCTGAGCAAAAATTGGCCATCTTGTGGGAAACTATCGAGAAACGCATTGTACTTGTGCATAAAATGCAATACAAAGTATCTATACAATGCACTGTAGTTTGAAATTCCCGCCCTAGCTTCTACTCTCTAGTTTTCGTGGGCGGAACACAGATGGCGCCGGTCGGTTAGGAAAATTTTCCTCCTAAAATTTGTACGGAGTAGTTATTCTTCCCGTTAGGGTATATATGTTCTGTGGTCATGACATGCGTGATGCGCCATCTTGTGATAATGCCGACCATGACTTGGAATAAAATAATATCACCGTGAGCGCTGTCAAAAATGACAGTGTGTGTTTTGATTTGAGAGTAACGTGGCATTTTCGAAATTGTACTTCTAGCTGACAGTCGCCACCTAACCAAAGGAGAAGAACTGAAGAAGAAATGTGATGTTTATACAAGGAAATACTGTAATAATATCGTTTTTACATTAAGCACTGTGAGCGCGTTCACGAGCGTTCCGAATTGTTGACCTGTATCTAAAATAAATCGGAACGCAAATTATTGCTATGAGCGCTGTAAACGATATTGTCTTATTTCGGAATGCGGCCTAAAAGTAAGTTTTTTTTTCTTTGGTTTCGCACGGTTTTTGCATTCAGCCAATGTCACGTTTTTTATTACGAAGGAACTATAGGTAGGGAATCAAAAATATTTTTATGCGTTTGCCACTAGCAGGCTGTTAACTTTGTATGGAACACAGACTACAATATAATGTATGGTATGGAAGGAACGAAATACCTACATGTGGGCAAACCTCAGAACAATAACTAAAGCAATATTATATTATATTTGCATTGTATTTGTTATTATATTATATTAGCAATATTATATTTGCTTTAGTTATTGTTCTGAGGGGCAAACCCTCCAACTTGCCATTAAAAAGTTAAAAAAATATTTGGTGTGGCAACACATAACGTACTTGTGCTCAGATAAAGTGTACTTGTGTGCAATAGCGTCATTTGACAAATCAAAATGTTGCCATAAAATTATTCTAACTTCCATGTAATAGTTTTTATCCATACCTCATGAATTAATTTTTATTGGAATAATAATAAAAAATATTAGAATGATAATAATAACTTAAATAAATAGCAATAATTTGCGTTCCGATTTATTTTAGATACAGGTCAACAATTCGGAACGCTCGTGAACGCGCTCCATAAATCGGGTAGTACTGCGGAACCCAAAAATTATAGACCGATTACGTGTCTTCCAACGGTCTATAAAGTTCTTACCTCCATTTTGAGAGCTAAAATAAATAAACATATTAACGAGAATTCTGTTATGTGTGCTTCTCAAAATGGATGTAGGAACGGGTCCCGTGGTACTAAGGAGCTACTCCTCATTGATATGGCCATTAGCCAACAGGTTCGCCGTTCCCGAAAGGATCTGTCGACATGTTGGATAGACTATAAGAAGGCCTATGACTCGGTGCCACATACATGGCTCATGAGGGTGCTAGAGTTGTATAAAATTGATGCAACCCTGCGCACCTTCCTGATGTCGTGTATGGGGCAATGGAGGACAGTTCTTCGCTATCCAGGATGTCGGCAAATCCAGAGGAATAGTGAACCGATAAGGATAGAGTGGGGTATATTTCAGGGCGACAGTTTGAGTCCACTTTGGTTCTGCTTAGCCTTGAATCCTTAGCACGCTGCTGGAGGATTCAGGTCTAGGCTATCGGTTGAAGAGAGGTGGTCAGATTATATCTCACCTCCTTTACATGGATGACCTGAAACTCTTTGCCCCCAACGATTTGCAACTGATGGAGCTATTGAAGGTCACTGAAACTTTCAGTAGCGCCATCAGGATGGAATTCGGTGTGGACAAATGTGCGGTCATGCATGTAAAACGAGGGGAGATTGTGGAATCTGTGGGAACCCAGCTCACAGATTCCATAAATCTTAGATCCCTCTCAGCAACTGAAACCTATAAGTATTTGGGTATGTCGGAAGCACTGGGCATCAACGTTGCCGACATGAAACAATCGCTGAAGGAGCGCTTCTTTGGCCGCCTGAGAAAAGTATTTAATAGTCTTTTATCAGGTGGAAATAAAGTGCGTGCCTTCAACGGTTGGGTCATGCCAGTTTTGATGTACTCTTTCGGCATACTCAAATGGACTCAAACAGAGCTAGACGCCCTGGATAGGCGGGTCCGTACATTGTTGACGGCATTTCGAATGCATCACCCACGTTCTTCGGTTATGAGACTGTATATCCCACGGAAGTGTGGAGGTCGAGGCTTCTTAAATGCTAAGACTCTTCACAATCGTGAGATATGCAGTCTCAGGGAATATTTCCTAGAAGCCGACGTGGGGATGCATCGAGATGTTGTGGCAGTGGACAAGGGCCTTACCGCGCTCTCCTTGGCTAAAGAGAACTGGCGCAAACCTGTAGTGCTTGACACTAACGACCGCATGGAGGTATGGCAGAGTAAGGAGCTTCACGGACGCTTTTTACGGGCCCTACATGGACCCGATGTAGACTTCTTAGCGTCCGTAGCCTGGCTACGTTCCGGGGAACTCTTCGGAGAAACCGAAGGGTTTGTCTGTGCAATTATGGACGAAGTTATGATGACGAATAACTACCGGAGATTTATTGTGAAGGACGGTACGGTTGACATATGTCGGGCATGCCACCGTCCGGGCGAATCAATCCGTCACATTATCTCCGGGTGTTCTCGTCTTGCTAACGGAGAATATTTGCATAGACACAACCTTGTAGCCAGGATTATCCATCAGCAACTTGCTCTGCAGTACAATCTTGTGGAATCGGAGGTGCCGTACTACAGGTATGCGCCCGACCCAGTTCTCGAAAATGGCCATATCACACTGTACTGGGATCAATCCATCATCACTGACAGGACTATTATAGCTAATAAGCCTGATATAGTGGTGGTGGATCGATCAGAGCGGCGCGCAATGATTGTTGACATAACCGTCCCGCATGACGAGAACCTCGTGAAAGCTGAGACAGATAAGCAAATCAAGTATCTTGACTTGGCTCGCGAGGTTGTCGACATGTGGGGTGTGGACTCAGCGATCATTGTGCCGATAGTCATTACTGCCAATGGCTTAATTGCCAAGAGCCTCGACCAACACCTGAGGAGGCTCTCGTTAGGCAGCTGGGTCAAGGGCTTGATGCAGAGAGCGGTACTCCTGGACACGGCTCGTATCGTTAGGAGGTTCCTTTCTCTGGAGCCCTGACCGCCGGTAGCTTGGACCCTGTTCCCGATACCGGTGGGCTACAATTTTTTATATTTTTAAATGTTTTTTTTATTTTTTTTTTGTAAAGAATATTTAAAAATATAATAAGTTTGTTTAAAAATAAATAAAGGACTTAAATAAAATAAAACCGTCATGTTTTACATTCTTTGTGATAGGTCCAACAATGAAATGGAATAAAACTATTTTTTGTAGAAGGATTTTCAGTTCAACACCAAGTTGACAATGCGAATTTGGCAAAACGGCAAAATAGCGTCGGTTGTTTTGTTTGTTGTTTCTGCGTATTTCGTGGTATTTTCGGATTTGTGTCGAGATTTGTAGATCTTCATCTGATCTTACCAACGTTGAGTAGAGCTAATGCTCCTCGTTCCAGCGAATAATTGTTTGAATAAGAAATTGACTCCAGTGAGAAAGTGACTCTTAAAAGAAAGTGACTATAATCAATGAAAAAAAAAATAAACTACAATAAGTATTTGTGACAATGGAAAACAAAAGAAAATGTTTTATGACTTTTAAGTGCGGGCAGTGCGGCTTGTCACCTGCTAGACAGCGTGAAGTTGGCCGTAGAAATATGTGTTGAAGTTGAAGAAGGCCGTAAGAAATATGTGTTGACAGAATTATAATCATTAAAGTCATCAACAGAACTCTCTAAGACCACGTAAGTCCAAAGAATATGTTTCATGAAATCATCATTATTTGGACTTACGTGGTCTTAGAGAGTTGTGTTGATGACTTTAATGATTATAATTCTGTCAACACATATTTCTTAAGGCCGCGATTCATATATTAATCAACGTACAACTTAATGCTGACCAGCAAATTGCAAAAAACGTAAGAAAATTTGAATTTCGCGGGCTACCTTAGCGCTTCCCCCTTAACAAATAAACATTATTTTATTGATTCTGAGGCGGTACAAAGTTCGCCGGGCCAGCTAGTATCTAAATAAAAACGATGTTTCATTGCGTTTTGACACTGACCTGTATTATAGTTGTTTAATAGAAGTCAGTGCGTTTTGATCATCAGTCATCAATAATGTCACTAGTAGAGATAGTGTGGCAACATTTTTTAACAAAAGTCGTCGGTCCCCGCCCGTTGGCAACAGCTGCCGGCCGGCTTCTTGCGTTGACTAATGAGTGATACATACTAATTCCATGATTCATTTTCCATTTTCTACAACGTTATTTGATCGCCTGATTCAAGCGCTTCACACACGGCAGCTATAATATATAATTAATGTCTCCACATTGTAAATATACATTATAGCTGTCGTGTGTAGTCTCCTGACGATTTCTATGGAAAGATGTATTGAGATTGAGATGTATCGTGCTATGATCTACATCTTTACATTATAGCTGCCGTGTGTGAAGTGCTTAATATTCACAAGAGCGCGTTTTTGGTACAGTACTTCAAGAATCTTTTGGCGCTCGAGGGATGTCGACAGGAGACACAACTGTTTACTAACACGCCCTGTGTTCAAAATTGTTTGGGAAATGGTAGTTCATATTTTGGCCACGCGTTCAAGTTTTAATAATAATTTGGTCACAATATACATAAAACACATGGTCAAGTACCTATTCACTTTTTATTTACTCAATGTTACTTTCCCACCATAAGAGTATTCTCTGGCAGAAAAAACATTGGTTAAGCTGGGTGCATTCTTTGAAGAGTGAAGTTATGAACCAAAAATTCACAAGTTTCCAACGATAAGAATTTGTGGCGAAAACTGGTCGAAATTATTTTACACTATGAATATAACTTACATAAAAAAAAAACTAATACGTAACCTGACGTTTATTATTTCACATCGTTTGTGTGTGCTATTTAGAATTACATTTTTAATATGTATTGCAAAAGGAAAAAGATAGAACAACATGATCTCGTGTACAATAATAAATCAAGGGATGATATCCCTAAAAGGGGATACTACTCCGAGCTGGTATCAGAACTATCTAAGGATGACCCGACTAGGGACATTGGTACTAAGAAACGAATGAAATTAATATTACAGGTAATCAAATTAGAAAAATTTATATCATTATTTATTGATTTATTTACAATATCTTCATAATGTTATTCGAAAATATTGAAAATCTTAATTATACTTTTGTAAGAACAAGACGTTAACCTAGTCAAATAACCCGCCCCTAACTATTCCCGGCGCAAAGGTGCCCAAAACGCTTGCTGCATTGCCACGTTTGATGGTAATGTAATGTCTAACCTTAGCAACAAGAACGATCTGGAGGGGAAGTCACCCGTTTTGTCACGGAGCTGTACCTTATCTCACTAATGAGCTTCTTGGCCTCAGTGCCCCAAGCACCTATAGTCTCAAGGGCAATGAGCACAAAATGGTAACGGTCACCATCGGTGCGTACTTCACGAACGGTGCGACCAAGGTTGGCAGCAACAGTGCTGACGCAAGTACGTCCCATGTTAGGCACTTGCCGTTCCTCCAAGGCACTAGGGTTAGCCCGTCCGGCCTCTTGCCGTCAGTCCTGCACAGACCCGGAGGCTCCAACACGCAGGGTACATCAGTCGACACAAAAGCGCTTCGTACAATATCATTGAGCGCATGGTGACACGGGAACCTGCCCGAGCAACGACGATAACTCGGCCTCCACCTTGGAACCGCAGGTGCATCTGTGGGGTTCACACACCTTGCAGCCCAGGCGGAGGGCCACCGCCACACGCAAAGAGTCGTCATCAAGCAACGTGCCCAGGTCCACACCTGGAAAGAAAGCGCGTGCAACCATGCCCTCAATTCCGGCTGCGATACAGCCCTGAGTCTGGCTAAATCAGCCACCCCATGTGTCGACTCTAGGAAAGCCGGCAGACCCACATCATGCACGCACCGCACCCCAAGACCCCCGTACCGGATAGGAAGAGCCGCCTGCTTCCACTGCGCATTATTAAAAGGCACATTCAGGATCGACTCAACCGATGAGTTTAGAGCACAGTCAAAGGAACATACCTCCTCCCGTCAGGAAATTCGTAGTATGAGCCCGATGTCTGGTCCTCGTTAACGGCACTTGGCCCCTATTACATGATACTTAAGGATGATTTCCACCAAACGGCTCGCATGGCATTGGATCGGCAAGGATACGAATGGATGCGGCGACATCCGATCGCGTCCGGCAGGATATCGACGCATACGATCGGCTCCGTACCGTCGCTTGCGAACATATCCTTTTCTGCGCCTAGTCAAATAGGTTCATTCCTACCGTGTCGACGTGCTCTAATTTTTGAAAATGGTTGAAGTTGATGTAGTATTATTGTTGCCTATTGCATTAGAAGAAGAAGAAAATAATCATAAAACATAGATCTGCAGTGCATGCACTTTTGAGAATGAGTGGTGCCGCCCGGCCACAGCTTTGTGTGCACGCGATGATAGCCGAAAGGATTAGAACGGATACGAAGACAGGCGAACGGAGCCGATCGCGCGTCGCAGCATACTTTCGGCTACGATCGCGTGTCGCGGAAGACGCCCGCGGTCTTCTGCTGTGCGCGGCTTGGTAATATAGACTTTAAATACTGTGTACACTATTTAAAGAAAGAAGAAGGGTTGAATTTCGAAAAATCTTAAAACACGTAATTGCAAAATAACACCCCCTAAACCACCATCAGAGGTAGTTTTGAAATACTAATAAAGACCAACTTTTTTATTTACTTAGGTACCTTTTTGTAGTATGTACCAAGTTTCAACTTTATAAACCCAAGGAATATGGATTTTTCATGTAAAGGAATTTCTCCCATTTCACACTCACAGTGGTTGATTTTCGCAAAATCTTTACTTGCTAATTAGTCTATGCATCACTCGTCTCGTGTATCAGGAATCCACCCTATGACCATTTAGCCTGTACATGTATTCGAAGTGAATTTCGTTTGGTGGTATTTTGAGAGACTGAATTTATTCTTCTTGACAACCCTAAATTGACTGACTGACGTGACGTGACGTTTGTTTGACAGTCAATCAACACTCAACCAGCAGCGAGTTGATAGTGTTGACAGTTGACACTGACAGTTGACTTGACAGTTTCTGCTTCAGCCATGAGCTAGCCAGACTTGGGAATTTTATTAAAATAATAAAACCGTTTTTCGTTGAACTGAACTAAACTCAAACTGATAATCTCTATCACATGTACCTACGTGTTATACTTATTGGCAAACCAAAATTGTGGTGTTACGCATAAAAAAGCCAACAATGTAGGAAGTTTGTATTGAATTAATTTTTGTCAGGGGTCATCTTTCGGTCAGTGGGTCGTCTTTCCACATGTACTCCACTGTTTGTCTACATACTGCACTGACAGGGAGTGAAGTGCCAACTGCTGGTCAGAGGGTTGACTTAGTTTAAAATAAAATTCAAATAGTTTATGAACCATGTCCCAGTCAACCTCAATCTGAATGTGCATCTTCATTAAAAACTTGAACATTTTAATGTTTTCAAGAATAGTCACAACAAAATATAAGTACCTATCACTTTCTGAGTAAAAAGTTATATTTGCTTGGGTGTTGCTGATTCAAATATTTTGAATAGTCTAAAATGCAGGACCATATCTCATTTGTCGGAACACATGAGATATTTTTGTGATGAAACACAAGGGCATATAGAATTTAACCCTTGTGTTTCATCCCAAAAATAGTGAAACTTCGTTGTATCCTTTATTTAATTGTGTTTGTGGAGTTGGGAAAATGTATTATGAGTTATTTTTTATTTTTTCTTCTGTGTTTTCACTGTGATGGGTTATTACAACCATAATCACATGACAGGTCTGACACCCATCATTAGGTGATTCTCTAATAAGAAGTGACTTCTTGTCTTGTCATGTGGGATAGTTCTTATTAAGAACTATCCTGCATGTATCCCTGGTTCAGAATCTGTCTGAGTTCAAGTGTATGCCATCTCTTGAGTCTTTTGATGGTTCAGCCTCATAACGTTCAAGTTGCAAAATAATATATTTATAATGGTACCTAGCAAAAAGTTCAAATTTTGTAAGATCCAAGTCTCGAAACCTCCAAGTAGCAAAATATCTACATCTCAAAACATTCAAGTTGCAAAATAGTCAAGCCTCCAAACATCCATGTCTCATAATATACATTTTTTTAAATTAAGATGAAAGCATTGCATCATTTCTGGTGAATCGGGAGCATTTTGCAATATATACTGCCATGTATCATGTATTAGGTTTGCAGGAATTGTTTATATTTTTGTTGTTATTGTATGTCTGGACCTGTCCAGACATACAATAACACTACAAATTGCTTTTTCGTAAGTCTAAAACCGAAGATGTAACCTGTTACATCTTCGGTTTTAGACTTACGAAAAAACAATTTGTAAGCGGAATTTTGAAATACCCTTTGCAGTGTACTTGTAATCAGCGGAACAAACTTAACATCTGACAGATATATACCATATTTAATACATATTTGGTTTTAGGTGTTCTTTGAATAAAGTAACAATCCTTTTTTCTAAATAATTTTCATTTATTTGCGCTAATATTTTTTTTTTTCGGGAAAGATATTAACGGTTTTAGTATTTGTGGGCGGATGAATTCCGGAATTCAGAACTTTAATAGGTATTCCCGCGTTCGGCGCAATTAACTTTTTATTGTGGAGATCAATGTTAGCTTTCAATTTTTCCAGCATTCTATAGCCAATTAAACCATCAAATACAATATGAAATTTATAAATACATATAAAACTTTGAGGGGCATTTTTCATTGAATTCAGGAAAGCTTGGTATTTCTATCGAGTAGTTATTGTCAATGGTACAATTTAAGTTTGTTACAGAAAATGGTTCATAAATTAAGGGTGTATTTTGAAAATGTTTATCAATTACCTCCGGAGACAAAAAGGACTGATTGGCACCAGTATCAATTAGTAACTTCCCGCTAGAGAATACAATCCCGAGCATGTTTTTCAATCCCGGGCTTACGGGATTTTTGAAGCCTTTTCCCGGGATCCCGGGCCTATCCCGGGATTAGACTATGTGGTTTCTAATTGGGCTAAAATTAAAAAAAAAAAAATGTCTTTAATGTCTTTGCACAACACAAATCAGAATAATAATAAGAAAAGAAAAAACACAAACCAAAAAATACTATACTTTTGCAAGAAATTAAAAAACAGCACATAATAACTATTTAGAATTTCGAAAATATAATCGCAGAAATATCAAAGCATCCAATGTTTGACTTCCGAGCCTGCTTCGTAGTTTATTGCCAACATAAGCAGCAGCTGAAAACGCTCGTTCAGGTTCTCGGGATTTTCGGGGCCAGAAAACGGTCGGGATTCCGGGACCCCGAGATAAAGGATCCCGGGATTGTATTCTCTAACTGTACCTGTGTAGTAAATAGTGGGTACCTACGTATTATACGAGTTGCTTTTTGTCGTAATGTATTAAAATAATCTAGGCAAGGTTATTTTCAAGGCGCAACGGACTACGGAATACAAACTAGACTTGTTTGTGGCAATCCCGAAAATCCCGAGATTAGCCAAGTACAGTCCCGGGATTTTCGGGGCCAGAAAACGGTCGGGATCCCGGGATCCCGAGATAAGGGATCCCGGGATTGTATTCTCTACTTCCCGCCTATGAGCCACCCTCATAGGCGGGAGGAAACGCCCGGGTGTCACCATTGTCAGGATCGCCCAGAGGCACGGTTGAGCATACGGTGGAGGTCTGCCCCGTTTGGGCGGAGTACCGCCGTGTCCTCGTAGAGGCGATCGGCAGCGGCGGGACCTCTAGCGTCCGGGCCTCCTGCGAAGCAGTCATGCTAGCGATGGAGGCGGCGGGACGGCTGAGGGAGAGAGCCTCCCGTCCCAGCCGCCGCGGGAGACGCTCTGGGCGTCGCCGTCGGGAGCCGCGCGGCGACTCCCGGCCATCGTAGGCGCGGGCCTGCGGGCGGAGAGTAATGGGAAGCTCACCGTCCGATCAGGACCAGGCCCGTGCCGGACGGCGCGTACGTGTTCCACGCGCGCCTCAAAGAGATGTCAGCATCATCCGAAGGGGCCCGTCAGGGCCGAAGCCTGCCGGGTCAGCCGGATTGTCCGAAAGGGTTACCGCTACCCCGGAACATAAAGGGCTAAGGAAGGTACATGGGTGGGTTTTAGTCAGTTAAGAGTCTGACACTCCCTTCCGCTTCACCCAGAGCGGGAGGGGTCATTTGATGATTTCCCATCCTGAAAAAAAAGGGGTGCTCATTAATTTTAATAAAAGGCAATTGTCTTTTAGTATGAATATATTTCCGTTAAGGTTCGGGGTCGTCACTCGAACCCTGGTGAAAATTTGGAACATTCTGTGTAGAATATTGTGTATTGTCATATTCGAGTTCATTATATTCATTATTATTCTCATTGGAATAACTTGCATACGGAGCATCCTTATCAGTACAAGGTACGTCGCCACTGAACTCGGCGTGGGAGTTGTTTGGGTTAGTCTCGAGCATGTGCAGTTCTTCGAACTGATTGCACATTGCTGCCTCGGGATACTGTGTACTATGATAATTGGGCACTGATGGTCTTAATGGAATATTTGCGAAATTATAGGATATTCCACTCCTGGGTACAGGTTTAGATTGGATATTATTCGGTTTATTGTTAGTATTAGAATTATTTGGGTTTTGCTGCAACGCTCGGTTTGGATTCTGTGGTCTATTTCAGGAATTATTGTTAGAGTTTGGCACATTAAAATAAGGTTTCGGTGCGACAAAATTATAATTATTATTCCTGTTAAAATAAGGTTTAAACAGTTTGAAAGGTAGCTTGGTTTGGTAGGGTAGCTTGAAATTTTGATGAGGTTGTAAGGATTTATTTAAATTTGGAAAAGGCAAATTTCTAGAATTATTATTGTTATTTTGGAACGGGTTGTTGTTATTAACCATTGAAGAATTGTTACTTTTCTGTACATACCTAATATTTTCTTCCTCTTTAATATAATTAAGAGCTGTGGGCAAATCTACAGGGCGCATGGCTCTTATAGTTGTGCCAAAAGGTTCCTTCAGCCCTGCTAGAAAAGTTTTAAGGGTTTGAGCTTGGAAAAAGCTTATTTTGCAATCTTTTACAGCCTCAACTGTTTCGTGAAGGTTTACGTAATTAATAATAGTGTTTAAAATGTTCATGCAGCGGTTGTAATATTCCTGAGCGGATTCGTTTTCCTGCTTCATATTAACTAAATCTCGGTTCAGCGGATTTTCATCCCTTTGGTGCCCAAAATTTTTTAGCAATACGGTTTTGATATGTTCCCATAATGAAACACCGTTAATATAACTATTTCCTCGGCTTTGCCTTCCAATTTGTTTAAAATATTTGTAAAGAAAGTATATTTCTTATGATTAAATACTCTTTGGTCAGTAACACCAAAACGTTTATTATGGTAGTTGTACCGTGTACGTGTGCAGAGAGAGATGACATAGCAGATTGTAAAATAGTTTTTTTTTTCATAGTACAATAATAATAACAATCATCAATTAAGTCCGGACATTTGGTCTGGGTAAGCTGTGGATACTGTCACTCGGATGATCGGATGATCTTACAGTTGGATTGTCTATGTCATATAGCAGCCAGAATAGTGTAGGTATGTTTCTTCTCACGTTTCAATATGTGGAAAACAGTGTTTTTTATGGAGCAATTATTAGACTGATCCAAGGCTTTCTTCATTTCTGTTTCAGTGAAACCTTTTGTTTTTGTACTTATTATTTTTGACCTGGCTCCTCCCGGACTCTTACTAGGGAATGATAAGCCCGCACGGAAAGCCTTAATAATAGTAATGTACTCTGTTGAATACTCATCCGGGGATGGCGGGTTGGGAGAGTCTCTAATGGTTTGTGAAGCTTCAGCCTTAGGCATGTTGGAGATTATGCTTGCCGGATTGTCGATGTTAAGGACCGTTATGACCCCATGCCTATCCGTGCATGCTTTGAGCCTGGTTCCGCTAGTGCGATTTACCCATGGCAACAAATGATTGAGGTCATTAACCACTCGAGATCTGGTGTGAGTGTTTGTTATGAGACCCAACCATGGTGTGGCACAATTCGTCTGCTTCAACGGAACTCATTGCAACGTTTAATGCATCAGCTACAGATTGTGTTTTTCCGTCCAATATTTCAGTAACCATCCTACCTTCACCCGGACGATCCTCGGCTTCTGATTCCGCCTCACAAACGTCAGGGGGCTCCTCATAAGTCTCAATCGCTGGAGTGTCTCGAGCAAACCAGTTCGAGAACTCCAGCAGTCGAGACCCAAGTGCCCCCTGCATGGGCGTACCCAGCTTCTGGCGTAGGAGGGGGCAAGTCAGATTTTTTAGGTCGGATTGTCCGTGGCTGTTTTGTCATACACACTACACAAACACACCTACATGAATCATTAGGTGTATGTAGTGTAGTGTGTAGGGCAAACAGCCGCAAATGATCCTGCTTTATAGGTAGTTAAATAAATAAAAGTAAATTTGACTATGCATGTATTTTTATTTTATTTAAATCGCTTCTACTTTAAAAGTAATTTTCGAGGATCTTCTGCAAAACGGTTTATAACGTCTTCCGTGAAAGAATCGCCCATACTGTTAGTATAAGTTTTTTATGTATGTTTGCTCAGTGGCAAACAAAGTCCATTTAACCTGTCTTCAATCATTGTTGATCTCAACCACGTTTTCACGCGTCTGAGTTGTCTGAATGATCTTTCAATAGTAGCCGTGGAATAAGGCATTGCCAGTAAAATTTCTAGGGCTGTTTTCACTTTCGGATAAACATTCTGCTTCTTGGATTAATTCCGTTATCTCACTTTAATTAGTAATTAGGCGAGTTCATACATGTTCTGCGAGATTTCCAAGGGGGGGCAGCTGCCCTCCCCTGCCCCCCCCTGGGTACGCCCATGGCCCCCTGCTAAGTTTTTTATTGTTGGGTGGTTGATTGAGAACACTTAGTTAATCTTGAATACTGTTTAATTTTAGAGAAAGCTTACATTTTATATTTGACGCAGTCATCTCTAGGCGGCAGTCGAAGCAAGAAGAACCACAGATAACATAGGTATTAGTGACGTGCCGTGCAACAAGTAGAGATGTGCTTAATGTTTCCAACACTCCTCCTCAAATTTGAGTCAAAACAACATTAAATTTGTCTATGAAACATGAGCACATTTAAACAACAAAAAAATAAAAAATAAACTTAAGTTACAACAAAGGTATGCTACATTATTATATAAAGTTACCTTTAGGTAAAGACTCTTAATAAAATAAAACAGAACTTAACTCATAAATTGGTTAACAAAGTTTACAAATTTTTGTTTACACAGGCTTTTAGTAAATAAATCGGCTAAATTGTTATTAGAATTTACATGCTCTATTGAGATGATGCTTCTTTCGACAAGGTCTTTACTGAAATGGGTTCTAATATCTATGTGTTTGTATAGGAAATCAGGTTACGGACGAGAATTAAAAACAGAAACTTTGAATTTAAATAATGTTCTTTATATTTTCTTTAACGTGACACAGGGAAGGTTTTATGTCTGACTCCTAGCACAGCGAATATAAAAAGGATCGAACTGTTTTTTTTTTTTTGACTAGGGCATCTGGTAGTTGACCTTGAGAGGTCGTGACTACTTAACCGGATTATCCTGCGGCTGCCTTGAGAGAACTCAAAGCCTCCAGCCAGGGGCTTTAAACTAACTAAGTAAACGAAGCGACTACACGCTAAGGGCACCCCCTGTGGGGTACGAGCTTAGGGCGTCGCTGGGGAGAGGGCAGCAAGTTGGGACAGGCTGGATCGAACTTTGATTATTTAACGAACGATGGGGTCGGCATTTCCTAATTGACTACTCTGAGAAGAAATGCCGAAACAAACCCAGAGGTCAGAGACGGGAATTTAAATCTACAGGCTCAGCTGCGGCGCGGGCTGGCACTACATCGAGCAAGGGAGGATCGAACTGAGAGGAGTTGTTGGTTTTATACGAATCATTAAGTGACAGTGTTGCTATTACTAAAAAGTAAGAATTGATTAATTTTTTCACATTTAAATCGACTAAATACCAACACGCCCGCCCCCTCAAAAATAAACTATTAATCATAAACACAACAAGCTGATTTGTTACAATATACATAAAGTAACCTAAATAATCAGAACATAAAAGCCTTCCAAGTGACTCCTGGGAGAATAACAATACGTATAATATATGGTCCAACATTTGTTGCTAGGATTAGGAAAACCAGGAAAACCTAACCTCCAGGTCGTTGATAATCGAACTGAACTTTATTAAATATTGTTGCAGCGGCTCATTACATTTTAAAGATATTAGTTTTCGTTTTAAGTAAAATCTGTTAAAAACACTCTTTCGTTCAAAGATATTTTCAAGTAGGCCCATCATTTCTTTAGCAGTTCTTCCATTCTTTATTATTGCTATATATTTGTCTGACACGTTTTGTGCTATAACCGACTTAGCTTTAGCATCGTCCTTCTTAGACTTATCTGCAGTAATTTCACCTTCGCATAATACATATTCCACTTGCTTTTCTTGCAAAATTAGTTTTAATCGGAATTTCCAAGTACATACTGAAATTCGATTTTTCATCCAAACACGGCAAATGAGAATGAGACACCGCAGCGTCCGCCATTTTTCTTAACTTTTATTTGTACGTGGATCGCAACCCAATTTTATCTTCACAATAAACCACGCTCTGCTACCATGCTAAGTTTTCTATTGTTGGGTGGTTGATTGAGAACACTTAGTTAATCTTGAATACTGTTTAATTTTAGAGAAAGCTTACATTTTATATTTGTCGCAGTCATCTCTAGGCGGCAGTCGGAGCAAGAAGAACCACAGATAAGATAGGTATTAGTGACGTGCCGTGCAACAAGTAGAGATGTGCTTAATGTTTCCAACACCCCCATCTTGTTTGATGGCCCGGGTTGCTCTTCCAATATGAGTTCATTCTGATCGATCCTTTATAGGTCTGACCGAATTATTTTGTATTATATGACCCAGATATTTAACTTGGTCTGTCGCAAAAGTACCTACATTTTGTAAACTTTAACCTGAACCCCTCTGTTTTGATGGCTTCCAGCAACTGTGTTAGATGATTGATGTGTTCAGAATATGTTTTAGAAAATAATAAAATGTCATCGATATAATTTACAGCACAATCAGTATGTTTATATTTCCTCAATATGTTGCTCAATATCCTCTGAAAAATTGCTGGTGAGGTTTTTAATCCAAATAGTAAGCAGGTCCATTGGTAATGTCCGTTCTGTGTTACAAATCCAGTCTTTTTCCTGTCTTCAATTCATAAAGGGATCGCAAAACGCAGAATTTATATCTAGACTTGAAAAAAAATTACAATTCCTCGCTTTTATCATTAGATCATCAATCAACGGAAATGGTTGAGCTTATGGTTTATTTAAGGCTGTTAACTATTTTTAATTTTACGATACGCATTCGTTTTTATTATTTCCACATGAAAAGAAGCAGGTTGTAACTCTTCTGATATTGCGTATACTTTATTATCACTTGTGCCTATTGCGGTTATAGACAAAACATTTGTTTTTCCATCACTTCCATGCAATATTGTGATTTCAAAGCGAAGTTTCGCCATTTCGGACAGGTTTTGTAACAAAAAATGTCGTTTTATAAGATATTTGTTTTCGTATCGTAGGTGTAACAATTAAACCAAAATGTGTTGCTGTAATTAAAGAAACGACATTTTAAGTGTTTTATTACACAAGTCGATTCTTGTTATCATTACATTATTAATTAAAATATTTAACAACAAAAAAAAATCTATTTTACAATCTGCTATGTCATCTTGACATCTCTCTCTGCACACGTACAACTATCATAATAAACTCTTTGGTGTTACTGACCAAAGAGTATTTAATCAAATAATAGGAAATATACTTTCTTTACATATGTATTTTGTAAAATAATAGAATTGTTAAAGCAATTTGTAGTAGTTCTGTCATAAAACTGTTAATATAGTTTCGAATGTTTGTATAAATCTGTGTAATTGGTTCGGGTTTCCATCATATTTAGGGATAATCATTAAAACGGTTTTAATAGAAGATAACTTTTGCGAATGCATGTTGCAAAATATAATATATTTTGCAACATGGATTCTCGCTTACCCAGGTTCGACTGTAATAATTTATTACAGTCGAACCTGGGTAAGCAAGAATCCAAGGGACCCGAATGTTATTCTCGCTTATAGAGGTTTCTCACTAAAGCAGTTTGTCACTTACGAAGGTTTGAGTGTAGTTACTCTCATTTATACAGGTTAACAAAAGTCGAGAAACATGGTGCTAGAGCGTTGAGAAATACATAGGTAATAAGTAGGTACACATTTTGTTTTTAAATAGGTACATATTTTATTTATTCGAAGAAATCAGTTATTTTTTTCTGAGTGTCGTTCTTACAAATGAATCTGTTTTCAATTTCATAAAGTTTATCAAAAATTGAAGGATCAATTTCACAATACTCAAAAAAACTATGGAGTGTTTCTATTGCTCTTAACGCGTCTTTTCTTGGAATAGGCTGTTTTTCTAAATCTATGTCCCCGTTTGTCATCTTCGTCATCACCTTCATTTTTATCCGTCAATGTGCTCACACCACAATCCGCAACAATGTCGTCATCAGTATGCTCTCTAGCAACCGGCAAATCGTCATCGATTCCCACAAAGTCTTCAAAAGTTGGTCTATCCATGTTTGTTTCACAAGGAATAAGTTTGTTCCATTCCTCAACACTAGGCCCTTGAACTCCATCATTTTCTTCTAAAACGACGGCATCTTGGCATTCGGAGATCAATCGAAACCCGGCTTTCTTGAAACAATTGAAGTAATTATATTGATGGTGGTATCGCTTACTGTGTATCAGGCTTTTCGTGTAAATTTCATAGCTAAAAGCAGGTTGATCTCAGGAATAATTGATGTGTTTGTCAACACAAGTAAGAACATGGTTGACTACTTCTCTGCGATAAAATCGTTTAAAAGCGTGAATTATACCCTGATCCAAAGGTTGTAGTTTACTAGTGGTATTCGCAGGTAAAAACATTATTTTCACGTTTGTGTAACAATGTAAGTCTGTGTGAGCAGAGCATTTGTCAATAAAAAGCATGATTTTTCTTCCGTTCTTCTTCATTTTCTTATCCAATTTCTTTAGCCATCCTTTAAAAATTATCCTAGTCATACAAGCCTTCGTATTGCTATCATAGTCAACGGGTAAAGTATTTACACCTTTAAAACATAGATGTTTTAAAGGTGTAAATACTTTACCCGTTACAAAGCGACCTAGAGGTCGCTTTGATTTCCCAATGATAAGAAGCGGCAGTTTATCGGTTCCTGTCATGTTTGTACATTGAAGACCAGCTCGATAATGGAGTAATAGGAAGGGTAATCAAAATTAACGTTATTACAACTGGTAGTAAGAGTGGTAGCAGTGATGTACAAGATACCTTAAATAAAGTATCTGGAATACAAAATGCAAAATACTTTTAAATTAAGTATTTCAGATACCAGATGCAAATACCTTTCTGTAATTGTATCTGAAATACAAGATATAAAATACGTATCTTTCAAATACTTTTTATAGATAAAATACTTTTGTAAAAAAAATTTTTAATGAAAGTTTATTTTTTTACATGTAAATCGCGTTGATTGCGCAAACGTGATACAACATAACAGATTCACTGTCCATAAAGTAGACACAATAGTTAAACAATCAACATGAATCACATTGTGATTCATGGGACAGGGAATGATTATAGTTTTCAAAACTTTATATTTTTTTTTTAAGTTTTAATTGAGACTTAAGTAAAACTAGTTCTTCAAACAGTTTATCACTCATTTTTCTTCGATGAGGCCTCATGATCATGCCCCCAAATGAGAAGAGTCGCTCCACAGGGGCAGAACTTGGCAAACAGGTGTTGTATTTGAAAAATATTTTTTTTATTGTAGGGTAAGCATTTCAGCTTTTTATGTTGGTATCTTTATTATATAAGTATTGCAATGTTTCTAAGTCAGCTGCCAGTAGATCCTGTGTTTTCGGCACTTGCAATGGAGGAATCAGAATGCTCTAAAAACATGTAGGTACCGTAATAAGATTCATCTTTTGACTTTTTTTATGTCACCTTCAATATTGTTTAAAGCCTCAGATTTTTGTTTTTCAGTGCGATTAATTTTTCGTGTTTCATTCAGGATAAGTTCTTTTACATATTCTTTCTGCGCTTTTGGTACCCATCTCATTTTAAAGAATGGATGTGACACTGAGGCCAATATTGCATCATTTGCTGCAGTCTCTAACTGCTAAAACTTTTTAAAACGTCTATTTAAGTTTTCTTCAATCACATCTAACAGAGAGCCGCAGTATTTTAGATTTTCCGTCCTAAAACATTTGATCACATATTGAATTCTCACTAGCTCGGGTAACAGAGAACCATAATAAGTGTCTTTTTCCCCATGCAGGCTTTGAATAGCTTCTGCTATTGGCTTTGAACAGTCCACATATTCACTTAAGAAGTGAATTTCATTTTCCTTCAACGGAGATAATTTTAACATTTTCATGGTTTCACCAAGAACCGAAAATAACTAAATCAATAGTGCGTTCAGTTTCATCTACGACAACGTTAATATTTAAAATTATTGTCACCTAGATGTCACAATAAAATCACCAATTACTAAAAGTATTTTAGCAAACATAGTATCTACAAAATACTAAGATACCAAACAACAGGTATTTAAATACAAGATACAAAATGCATTTCAAAAAAGTATCTGAAATACAGATACAAGATACGTATTTTGTATCTTGTATCTGTATTTCAGATACTTGTATCTTAGATAAGTCACATCTCTGAGTGGTAGTAACTAGGGCAACAAAGGAAATTTACAGTATCTGAGATCTGTGTAACACTCTGGCCTGACATAGTGAGGCGGGGTCGCGGCAGACCTCGTAGGAGCTGGCGGGATGAGCTGGATAGGTTCTGCCAAAATTGGACGCTCGGGCTCGCGAAAGATGGAAGGCGTGGAGGGAGGCCTTTGCCCAGGAGTGGAACAGAGGATTTAAATTATATAGTGTGCCACCTTTCAAATTATACTCTTCGACAGTGTTCGACTTCACTGCGTGCATCTTTTCCATTTCAAAACTGGGCCGGTAGAAAAATCCATAGTTTATATAATTATTTATAACAAGCTTTAATTTTCAGGCTAAAACCGACAGGCTGGCACCAATGTTGGTTTCATTGCCCAAACCTCAGAAACCAAAGCTTCTTCTACCACCCGGCCGGTGGACAACTTACAGAGAAGATGAAAGCATTGTAAGTGATGTAACTTTTTATCGATCGAGATACATAATTATTCTCGGTTCTAATTGCTGATCTTGGAACTATAAGCACATAATAACAATATGGAATGCGTAAGAAATTTGAAAAAAATCGATAAATTAGATTGCCTTTTCCAATGTACGGACTAAGTCGATTTTTAATATACCCTTAATGTGCGAAGAAAACTTTATTCGATGATGCTATAAAAATCATGCAGTCCAGTTCTTGTAGCCACTATAAGGTTAATAGACAATAATTGTTATGTACTGCATCCTCTTCGATTAACCTACAGACTAGTGACAGGTGTAGCCTCCACTCGTTCGATTCCCACCTGATAATCGGCGACTGAATAAAAAACGGGTGTGTACCTTCAAAAATTATAATGAAAACAAAGCCGGAGGCACACAAAGATCTGAGGGTCGTGGGTTACGGACGTCTGTTGTCACTCCTGCAGGGATAGGAACTCTCCTGTAGTTGCGGCGAAATCCCGCCGCTGGCCGGAGACGGAAGTTGGCCGAAGTTCAGTGCTGTGCTGTACGGTGACGTCACTGGTAGAAAACGAGGCACGGCCACAGCACGGCCGTCCGACTTGCTCAGCACACCGGTGGCGAAGCGTAAAAGTGAAACCTGGAAACCACTGTTCCAGCTGATTAGAACTTGGCCTAATAACCTTCGTGCTGGGGTACCACCGACGACAACGAGGAAGAGTTACCTATTTAATTCTAGTAGTATTGACGTGGTGGCACTGACCAGAACGGAGTTTACATATAAAGCAAGCTCGAGCAAAAAGAAATTAGTAAAAAAAACTGTTAAAGCGCTTAGAATTTAAATTTTAAAATTAATATTGTACAGACGCCAGCACATCAAGCTACTACAATCTGTCAAGTTTCTTTAATAGATTTTCAACTTTATCGCTACAGCATAAAGTTCAAGGTTGATTGGGAAAATTTGACAGTTTCGGGTAGCTTGATGTGCTGGCGTTTGTACTTGAAGGTAGAAGGAAATTAAGTATCATGATACAGCATTATTAGGGATTTTTGAGGCTATTCCTAAATAGTGCTTACTTAATGTGATGAATTAAGCAACAGGAATTGAGAAATAAAACAAGCATTTTATATAGCACCTACACAGAATAATGATTGGCAAAAAAATTACATGATTATGATGTGTGTAATTTTCTATTCAAAACTTACCCTAAATCGGGATTTTCACTAAAACTTTATTGGCACTTATTAAATTCGTTGTTTTGATTATGTACGATTATAATTTGAATAACGGTCGTGTCTGCTCGACAGGACGCAAAGACTCTCACATCAGCGTAGAAACGACTGGCGTGGACTCGCGTCTCCTGCGCGGGCGCGATCTCATTCACATCATTCATTCCATGCGAACTCTCGCCCCGCACCGCACACGTACCTACCCGGCGCGTTCCAAGTCGTACACAAACAAAGAACAAAGCATTCATTTATAATCTATTTATCCTTTAGCATTATACCGTAAACAAAACTTGCTTAGGTATTCAGGTAACGTTCCGTTACACAGGCGACAATCCGACATTTTGTCGAGATTGGCCGTTTTTTCATTCAACGATAACGACACGATATCGTTGGACTAGTCCTTTTATAAAATTACTACTATACGCTTTCACATTGAATCTTTGTAGTCACCGCTATCGTCGCCAACATTGATTGTCGTGTGGATATCGGCGGACCAAACGAGACAATATAAACTCGAAAATGTCCTGGCTCATTCGGAAAAGCTTATAAAATATGTTACTTCGCGAACAAAGATTATCGAAGAGAAGGTAATAAGTTACCTCCGTTAGTAATTTTGGGATGCATGAAGAAGCCTCCTCGTGTACCGCAGTTTGTTACGCCAGTTAGTCAACTGAACCGAGCGCTCGGCGCATCCTGGATAGTCACACCCAACACCTTATTTCACTGACTAATTCTTTCCTTGCGGTGGTGGTAGGGCTAACGTCCGCCTGGTTTGCGGCCACCCTCCCACCGGAGTTCGGCGTCAAGCAGCCTGCTGTGCATTGTCGATGCGTGGGAGTTCCAGTGCCTTAGCCATCTTCTGGGCACGCTCGTTCCATCATAGACCTCATCCATCGCTTTCCATCAGGCGTGATCGAGGTCAAGAGTGGAACCTCTAAATATCGCACTTGTAAAATACGATCACCCGAAAAGGTTCTTTTACGACATCGTTTTTTTGCCGTAAATATTAATTATAAGCAAATGTAACTTGGTCACTTCCGCTATTATTACCTCGAATACACTTACACTTTTGAAATTGCGAGATTTCTGTGGCATACTGCATGACAATAAACGGTCGGTTACATCGTGGCACATACCGAGATCGTCAGACGATATCGTTGTCGTCCGAGCTGACGATACGATATAGACGTGTCCGTGTCGTTATCGTAACAATGTGAACCGCCATTCTTTCATAGTTTTCTGCTTTATTAAACAGAATCTGTCGAGATAATTTTAAATTTTTTTGACGAATGTGTCGAAGAGCCTTATTTGTGATCAATCGCAGTTATTTCGAATATTTTCTTATTTCTAGCAATTTCCATTCGAGACCTTTGTGCCCAAACTGCAGTTTCTCAGCATTGTGTTGCCCAAGGAACTGCCTCGGTTGGTCAAGATTGAGAGGTTGCGAAGGAAATTCCTTGCTGCAAATATGAAGGTACACAATATCTCTTTATTTCAATAAGATTATAATTTAATTTCTTAAATTTTTACTCGTTTTCACATACAGTGGCCTCCATTATGATCTAAAAAATAAAAAAAAAGTAATTTAAAAATATAAAAAACCCGACTGCGTAAAAAACAAGTTCTGCTTCCAACTTTAATTTAATTTAAAATGTTTTTAGCTTTTCTGTTTTTTTTTATTAACTTAATAAAAAAAAACAGAATAAATAAATATCTTTCTTGAAAACTAATCAAAAATATTAACTTCTCGTTACTAATTATTCTTAGTCTAAGTAATGACTAATGAGATCAATCATAATTATTATTTTTCTAATCAGACTATTCAGTATCAGTCTTCTATTCAGATTCGCAATTATGGCACACATAACTTTTATCATTATTGACGCATTCAGCATGTGACCACATTTTACAGTTGATACATTGTATCCATTGCTCATTTGGTCGACTATTAGCAAAAGATTCTAAACAAACGAGACAGAAGCAATCCTCGTCATCAGATTTATTTTCCTTGCCTTTTGTTGCCTTCGTTGAACTCATTCCTTTTCCCTTTCCTTTCGTGGATGTCAACTTCTTACCTTTTCCAATAACGGGTTGTAACACCATTTTCTTGGCTTTATTTCTTTTTTTGTATTCTTCTTCGATTGCGTTTTTTTCGGGTGTGTCCGTCAATATTGCAGTCTTACGTTTTTTACGTCCTTTATTTGTTATAGTCCTCGGACCTGCTTGTGGTAAAGGTCTAAGATCTTTAGGTGAGAAATTAAATGACTGAGAAGAACTTGCTTGTTGTAGTCCGCTAGGTCCCGGTACTGGCGAGTTAAATCTTTGATAAAAAATTGCGTTATTTAAAAGTAAATCAGTGTCATCAGATAATGGATCAGGTAACGATTGAACACACGGTGATTTGCCATTATTGTGTTCTTTGTTAGACAAATCACTAGTCTCTGTACGCTGGTCACTCGACGTTGAAAGATCATCAACAGGCGTATTTGAATCAACTTGAATGGAGGGCGTTGCATCAAAACTGGTCAACAGATCATTTGGTGGAATTTCACTATTATTTTGTAAAGGACGGTCAGTCACAGATGATGGTGCATAGTCAACAGCAGTAAATATATTCCTATTAAATGGACTTATACCGTTACAGGTAAACCCAGCAATTGCATTTTTATCAGTGACAGAAAGAGGAAATGCTTGTCTAACAATCCCAGGAATGTAATGGATAGTCATAGTTTGACCAGGATGATTTCGCATCCAGTTGTCGCTAGCTGTGTTTATCATTTTCTTGAATGGTCCAAATACTGCTCTATCCAGAGGCTGAAGTTTATGTGTGCAATGGGGAGGAAACGACAGTAATACTATTCCATTTTTTTTGCAAAAATCTAGAGCATCGATCGATATATGCGATGCATGGTTGTCGAGCAGTAATAAGCATTTTTGATCAACTGTTGGCTTGACTTGCTTTTTAAAATGCTCTAGGAACAGTAAAAATTCTGCTTCCTGCATCCATCCACTAGCATTGCCAGCTCCGGCAGAACCAACAGGACCTTCACGTATCATGTGGTCTTGGTATCGCTTCAATGGGAATACAAAAAAAGGAGGTATGTGCCCTCCTTGAGCATTAATCGCAACAGCAACAGTTACTAATCTCCCACGTTCTGCTGAGGTTACTGCACCTACTTGTTTAATTCCTCTTTGAGCTACAATTTTGCAAGGTTTTTGGACAGTGGTCACCCCTGTCTCATCCATATTCCAGATATCTTTTGGTTCAAATTTATACCTATCCATTACGTCAGCAAGGTTATCAAAAAACTTACTCACATTATGTTCATTAAAACTCGAGGCCCGAGACAAACTTGTTGCTTGAGGACACCGCAAAGAAAGGCTCGGGTGTCGTTTTAAAAAACCCGTCAACCATTCCTTACCCGCCATTTGAGTGTGATGCCACTTTTCAGGAAATGTTTTGCCATTTTTAATCGCCAACTCGTATGCCAGTTTACGTACTTCAGGTGGAGACAAACCGAAGTAAACTCCAGAGCACACGATCAAATAGTCCTGAAGGTTTTTTCCTCATTTATAGAAAAAACACGGTTGACGCAACGGTAGCCGACAATTGCGCTAGTATTTCCTGCTTTTATTTTTTTTAATGTATCTATATAATGTCACATGGCAAACATTATATTTTTTTGCCAGGGCTCTAATTTTTGCTCCATCTTTGAAATGCTCTTCCGCCGCTTTTCGGTACACATCCATGTCCGTAGTTCCTCGTGTGGTCTTTCTTATGCGTTGTCGCGGCATTCTGTTAAGATAAACACACACATAAAATTATTACGTAAGTAAATCAATACGGGGACAAAAGTAACGTTACTTGTGTACCCGCAGGGCTATGTTACTTTTGTACCCTACCTTATTTTTGTTAAAATATGAAAGATAACCTTGAATCGGAACGTGCTAGACAAAAACGAATTTAAACACTGTGCAATCAATCTACAGTGGAGTCATTTTAATAGGTAACATTTGACGTCTGTCAGTTTTATCCTCATAGTGAGGTGACCTGCTTATAAACATCGATTAAAGTGAATGAATCGATACGAACTTGAAACATATGCGAATTTTAAAAATCATCAGGCGAATCCCTGTCCCATTATTATTATTTTTTTCGTAAATTTAAGGAGCAAAATAAGACAAGTACACAATTTAACAAAAAAATTGCATTTATTCAGTTGAACTATCAGAACTGTTAAAAGTATTGTCATCTTCATCACTGCTGTCAGCACTCAGAGATATTATTAATTCATTTTCAATAATATTGTCTATTCTCACATCTCGTTCAAAATCTTGTAAAATTATTTTCTTTGTTTTCTCTACGACTTTTTTCCAGTCTTCTGTAGTGACTTCTGCACACGCAGTTTTTAGCAGAGACATCATTTTAGCAGTACTGAAGGGTGGTTCAGTATTGTTCCGCGCTGCATAACCCTTTATTTGTGCCCAAATAAGCTCGATGGCGTTATACTGGCAATGGTAGGGAGGCAATCGAATAACTTCGTGTCCATGCTCTAGGGCTAGTTCATCGATTACATAGCGGAGCTTGGACGGCTTAGTTGCTTTTACTAGATTTAACAACTCAACTTTTAATAAAGTTGGACTTGCATCCACACCATTTCTTACCAGCCACGAGACAATTTCTTGCTTTTTATTTGCTTGAGTTGGTGGTTTATCAACTTGTACAGAATGATACGGTGCATTGTCCATTATAATTTTCGATGGGTTTTCTAAGCTGACTAGCAGCTTCTCAAACCACTCTTTAAAAACCTCAAAGTTCATTTCCTCATGGTAATCACTTGTAGTTTTAGAGGCGAATGCGAGGAGGCAGTCTGGAATAAAACCTTGAGAAGCTGATCCCGCGTGACATATAATAAGTCGGGCTCCTTTTCCCGGTGGAACTTTTGAGGTGGACGCCGCTGTATCATCGGTCCATGTCCGCGAAACCGTATGGTTCACATTCAACCATGTTTCGTCAATAAACACGACATTGTCCCAATCTGTAATTTTATTTACTTGACGTAAGAATGTTACTCTCTTCAAAATAATATCGTAGCGTTCTAGCAGGATTTTCCGCTTGTCAGATTTTTTAAAACTAAAGCCAATCGATTTCAAAACCTTTGATAGAGACGATTTACCGCCAAAAAATAAGCCTGCGTCTTTTAACGAACTTATTAGCTTTTCCCGTGTAGGATATTCTTTTCTCGAGTAATATCCATAAATGTGGTTGCGAATTGCAGCAGCATCAAAATTATCAATGCCAACAATTTTCTTGTCCCTCTTTCTTTTTTTCGGTGTACGTAAAGTATTATCTTCTGAGCCTGATGGTCCGTATTTCTCTTTCAGAATTTGAGTTACTGTCCTCTTCCCTATTCCCAATGCTTCGGCAACGCGTTCTCTCGGTTGTGTCAATGGTAAAAGAGGCCCATCGTTAATTGATTCCCGTTCAAAATAATTGTACAATTTCACCACTAGTTCGCGAGATTGACTGTTTAGCGTTTTCCCCCGTTTCGACATGGTAAGACTGTAATGTTGTTCTTGTTTACTAATCGTTAAGCAATCGGAGTCCAATTTATAGCCAGGTAATCGTAGTCAGTAAGATCAGTCCAATAAAAAAGCCGGGTCAGAAGAAAATAACAGAGAGCACACCAAAAACGCACAGTCACTTCGCACAACGACAAAAGACTGCGTCATGTAATGGCGACATGACGTGGCGTCATCGACAGGCACTGGTGTTGCCAGCAACATACCACCTAAATTGTACCTAACATCAATGATTTTTCTATTTCATTATTTTTTGTAAATTTATACCTAGTTAGTTAAAAGAATAATAAATAAATGTTTTATTATAATCACAACGTGGTTATTAATTTATGGTGATATTTCTTCACAAGTCATCATTGCATTCGATTCTACTTATCAGCTTTCGATTTTTAGAGTAACATCCCTAGTGTTTAAAAAGAAAAATGGTTAACTGACGTAACCTTGTAACGACGTTCAGTTCTTTAGATCAGAAATTGTTTATTATGTTTAGAATGGTTTATTAATGAAAGCAAATCGTAAAATTACTCGTATCGGTCATTATTACAATAAATATGTAATCGTAATTGAAAAAAGGTAAGCAATTGTGCAGTTCTAACAAAACGAAAAAATATGTTATTTTATGCCCGCCGTTACAAGGTTACGTTGTTGAATATTTGATGAATTGTCAAATGTTACCTATTACAATGACTCCACTTTAATCAATAATTAATATGCAAACATTCATTTTAATATTATTCTTTTAATACTACGTAAACACCAAATAAGTAAACATCAAAAAACTTACTTTTGATTTGTGAAATCACGTAGCGTCCTCTAGCACAACCTAACAGCGCGTGGCGTGCGCGGCGACTGAATGCAAGTGAGGGGGGCGCCGCCGGCTATCATCTGACGGCAGCGAAGCGGTGTTTCGACTTGGATAAACCTACAGAGCATTTGTTACTTTCGACCCGCCGTTACTTTTGTACCCGGTCTCCCTTACGTGTTTTTTTATGATTTGTCACTTTGAATTACTTTTAACCATATAAGTTGTATATATTTTTTAATCGATTTTTAAAACCCTTTATTTTGATACCCCAATCGATAGGTTTTGAGAAAAAAAAAAAAATTAAGACAAGAGCAGGTAGGATTCGTACACTTTTTACTTAGAACCTTGTCAAAGAAACATTAATAGCTATTTGGATATAGTTTCAATGCTAATAAATTGCCTACTTATCTGGCTTTAATAAAATGTAGTTCTATGTTGATATTTAGTAACATGGTTAAGCTATGAAGGTTTTCCCAAAAAATGAAAAACGTACGAAAGACCCCACATGTGGGGTAGCTTCGTACATGGTGCGGGGAAGATTCGTACATAGTGGGGAGCCTCCGTACACAGTGATTAATAACGATATTTATACAAAATCTTAACATTTATTGAGATCAAAGTACAGAAAATCAGACTTGGATGCAGTATCTACTAATAAAATATTGTACCTATTTATAGTTAAGTACTTAACATTAAGTTTCTTCGTACATGGTGCGGGGAAGATTCGTACATAGTGGGGAGCCTCCGTACACAGTGATTAATAACGATATTTATACAAAATCTTAACATTTATTGAGATCAAAGTACAAAAAATCAGACTTGGATGCAGTATCTACTAATAAAATATTGTACCTATTTATAGTTAAGTACTTAACATTAAGTTTAGTTAAGTATGTAATACTTAGTCGAACACTTTTCACTTTTTTTTCTTCTTATTTCCTGAAAGGAACTAATCAACATTATAATTAGCCATTAGGGTAACAGTCTGTAATCATAAATACTGATGTAATAAGTAGTAGATCAAATTATTGCACATTGTACCCAGAGAGATCTTTTTCGAAGCTAAAGATGTTTGCTGTTCTTGCTGTAGAAGCAGATTTGGGTTGTGGCAGTATGTAGACTACGTCTGAAAGGTAAACTGTGCCTTCGTCTTTGGTATTGGGAAAAACAAATTTCCAGGTACCGGGCTTCTTTCTCAAAAATGAAACTTTGTATTCGGTAGGACTGTACTTTGTTACTACCTGCCCAATGCTAATGTAAAACGCTCTTTTTCTTCTCGAACTTCACCAGCACAAAACTTTCTTCTTTTATATGTTCTGTCAAAACTGGAATTTCGTTCTCAATGTCAGACCCTTCAGACATCTCTTCGATAGGAGAACAAGAACTTTCTCTAAAACTCATATCAGTCTCATCTTCACTATCAGTCTCTTCAGTTTTTTTCTGTTTCTTTGGCTTAGTAGTTATATTTGAATCTGACAGCAAATGTAACACGCGTTTCATTTCCTTGGCCCTTTGTCTTCTTTCTTGCTCTTGCTTCTTAGCCTCTTTTGCTTTTTCTATTTCTTCCAATCTATTTTTTTCGGGAGTATCTGTATATATCCTTGATTTTCCAGGCTGTTTTCCCTTTTTTGTTCGTTTGAGCGCATTTTTATCCACTTGAGGATAAGGTCGGATAATTTCCGGTGTTATTAATCCTACAGCTGATGTAGATGGAGAATCAAATCAACTTTACTAAGCGACTTTCAAGAGTCGTTGGTTTGACGCCGTATTTTTGCGTGGCTTTCCTAATAGATAGAGTTTTATCTAAAACCTCTTTCATCGCATACTGCATTGCATCTTCATCTACCTCTCCCGTTCTAGTTCCCTTTTTTTTGTATATTCGCGGCATGATTCTGTAATAAAAATATTTATGGTAAGTGAAAAATCTTGAACTTTAGTGGTGTGGTGCATTCGTACAGTACGAATCTACCCCACTCATGACTGTACGAAGGTACCCCAACCGAAACAATCAAATAAAATCCAAAAAATAAAAAAATCCGTTAAGGTTATCCTAAAACTAATAGTTGCATAATTATTTAAGGGATCAATGCTTAAATAATAAAAAATTGTTATTACAATTTGCACAAATTTTATACGAGCTAGACGTGTTCAAAGATGTAACTCAAAATTACTTACGCGGAGCAAATAAACGCATCGACGTGTTCCAAGGACACCAACGGCCACACTGTCGCATCACTTCGCGGTTAACCTACGCTTAGAAGTGAGAGTCACGCACACAAATACAAGCGCGTCAATGTGTTGGGTGTTGGAAATGTAACTACTGCACGAATGCTCCCCGTGTACGAATCCTACCTGCTCTCCCCTATTTACTTAAAATGTCATTTTTAGTTGGTGATTTTCTAAACATTTTTAACACTTCTTACTTTGTCTATAATGTCTTTATAAAATAATGTTTGCACTAGATTATGTCGATCAACACTGACATCAAACTCAAACCCACCACCATCATCATCACTGTTTTCAGAGTTATCGCTATCTTCTTCTTCATTTTCACTCGGTTCTCCAGGTTCTCTAGTCATTTCAGTAGTTTTTTTGTATAGTACATCAATTATGCCTAGTTGAATGCCATGCACCAGGCAAAGTTGCTGGTTAGCCCTAGCAGCCCGGCCTAAGGCTAACATAACGCTGGCCCCATCAGTGGTCAAACAAACGATGTCTTCTTCCAACGAAAACCTAAAATTTGACAGTTTCTTTTTTAAAATTTCTAAACAATGTTGTGCGGTCCCTTTTGCACTGATTCTCACAAGCCCTAAGTTTTTGTAGCCAGCATTGTCACTAAAATGCGGTGAAAATAAATTTATATTTACGTATCGCCGGTTTCTGTTAGAAGTCCACTCGTCTAGTCACGGCGAATCTCACTCCATCTGACTTCAATTCCTCTAATTCTTTTATAATTGATTTTCTTAACTCGTCATTTGCTTTTATGTCTATGTTTTTGATACTATTTAGTGAGCTTGGCTATTTGTATCCACTTTTAATAAAAAGTTTTCTGAGCTCCTCAGAAGAACAAAATGTTTTGAAGGGCAGGCCATCCAAAGGAGCCATCTTTGATACGACGCATTCAACAGAATGTAATTTTGCGAAAAAATGTGTAATTTTTTGTTTTTTTGGCTTGAAGGATCTGTTTGTGTATCTTGACTATCTTTAAAAACGTATGGGTCTACTCACGGAACAGATAATAAGGTTGGAAAGGCCCTCGCTGCAATTTTGTACTAGGACCAGTGTCGCCGCTTGATTCTCACTATTTTAATTTCTACACATACGCAATACTATGTTTACAAATATTTCGCACACAACCAAATCACACACACATAAATCTCAGGGCAGATATTCGTTCGCCCACTAACAATAAGCTCCCGTAGGCTCACTCAAACACGCATAAATGCAACAAAAATTTTCATACACGCTAGTGCTTGACAAAGCCGATATTCTTTGTCGATAAATTATCCGATGAATTTATGGGGAAAAATGAAACATTACATAAATATTAAGAAATAATTTTATTTTACTTTGATTAATAACAAATAATCACTGTCCTTGGAATAAAACATATTTATTAAGTAATTGGCGCTTGCTATTAATTGCGAACGAATTTTTCAAAACAAATTGTAACTTCAAGTTAATATATTTTTCAACAATTGCTTTGGTGAGGTCTGTGACGTGGTTTGCTGTAGGGTATTGGCCTATTTGATGATAAATTACGCTTTTGAATATTTCACTCCCAACAAAGTGACGCATAATTTTTGTCACCATCATTTTTTTATTTATATTATGAAGAGTTTCCGTATAAATTTTGATAACAGATTCTGATATTTTACAGTTCTGTATCAAATCTTTGGACGGATATAACAAACCACCCTTATCTTTAGCAACTATAAATTTATGTTCTTCATTTATGCTATTGGACAATAGCGCTCCAATGCATATATCGCAATCTATTTTTTTTATTAAAATATGCGCTATGTATCCTGCAATGGCTATGGCTAATGATTTGATTGCTAAAATCTGAGATGGTATTGACAAATTCGTTAATATCCTCTTCGTTATTATCATCATCATCATCATCTTCAACCGCAATCCTTCGTATGGATCTATTAATTCGTGCTACAGGAGATGATGCACAATCAAGAATTGAAATGTGTTCAAGCGCGGTACAATTTCCACTATCGAGAGCCTTTAACTCAATTTGAACTAAAAGTTTTTTGTATGCAGCTTTAAACTGGCGGGCCGTGGAGTTATTATTGGCTCCACCATGTGACCTTATATTACCAAACAGCATTTCAAGGTGATACTGGCATACTTTATAAAATGGCATAAAAATCAGAACTCCGGGACGTATTAATGTTTCATAAAAATGTTTAACAGTTGCAGCACATCCAATAAAACCAATGAAACCAGTCTTACGTAAATTTTTGCTGCGATTTTTCCATTTCCTTCTGAAATTCTTGTTGCAGGGTCAGCTCACTCGTTGTAGCGAGACTAGCTGTAGCTAGTGGTTCATCATCTTTATCGAAAGATAATAAAACAGCTGTCGTTGCTTCAGTCTCTCTGTGACGCTGAGACTGCTAGTAGGGTTTTGTTTATATTTAAGGCGTTTTAACACAATTTATCCGAACCAATTTGGATTCCAAGTGGGTAAAGGTACATCAGACCTATTGTCCAAGTTTGCTGATGAAGTCAACGAGCACCTTAATCAAAAAAAGATTACATACGCACTTTTCATTAACTTTTCCCGTGCTTTTGACACGCTTGATCACAAGGCACTAATTAGTAAACTGGACCATAGTGGAATTCGTGGCCCTCTGCTCAACTGGTGCGGGAAGTACCTCCAAAACCGAAAATTTGCTGTCAAAATTGGTAATTCAGTAAGTGAAGCCGTTCACGTTACACAGGGCACGGCTCAAGGGTCAGTTTTGGGGCTCCTCCATTTTCTATCTTATGTAAATGACATGATAAGCTGCATCAACCACTATACATGCTATCAGTTTGCAGACTATACATGTCTTGTAATATCTAATAAGAACCCTCAAAAAGCTTGTGATCTTTTGCAATCTGACCTAAACTCTTTGTTAAAATGTGTTGGGTTGGTGCTCAATTCTAATAAAACCAAATGTATTGTTCTTGCATCGCATGCTTAGCGAGCTGGCAACAGGAATATGGTAGCGCGCTACACAAGGATCTAAAATATAGGTTTAAAACTCAAAATTTAGAAAAATTGACCGATTTCGATATTGGATCACTCAGTATCGGAATTGTAATATCGGAACTTGCGTTCCGAGATTCCTATATTGCGATATTCTGAGATTCCGAGATTCATGCCCTAGAACTAACGCCGTCTCGCCGTCCTATCCACGTTTGTCAGTGATAAATTTAATATTTTGTTTGGGAAAATTAAAGTTTTATTAAATCAGAAATAGGAGAAACGTAACCGAAAAATCCGGTTTTGTTATCCTAAAAAACCCGGGTTTCTAATTAGTCTATTATCCGGTTTTTACGGTTATCCGGGTATCCGGTTTGCATGCCCTCCTGATGCTGCGGCACAATTATTTCCATAGGGTCTTTTAGACCAGCACGCATCAGCTACAACTACAATCGCAGGAATTCCGACAATAATTTCTCCACTTTCAATTGCTAGCTCACCTTCTTTAGCTGCCTCTGTCATACTGGTTTCTGTAGCAACTGCCCACCAATTGGATACGTCACTATGACATTTATTGTAGGTTTTTTGATTTAATATTGGTAGTTCCATAGCTGTTAATAAATCATTTAGTTCGTCCACAGCCAATCATCCAGTCAACGCATCATGATTTATAAAGAAAAATAATAGAGATAATTTAGTTGATTTTTTAAGTGTAACTTATAAAGGAGACATTCATCTATTATAACAAGTATAAATTATATTAAATTAAGTAAGATATATTGGTGAAAATAATCATTTTATCGTATATAATTTCTAAAAAAAATCACATTGTTTGGATTTTAATTTCATAAGTTAGTAGTCTAAAAAAAAAAAACTATTTGACTAATAATTTAAGGATCTTTGCAGTTAGTTAAACAATTTTGTTTGTTAGATCTGTCAGTAATTTCGGATATTTTTAGCTACGAAATTGACACTGAAAGTGAAATCAAGTAAGCCTCTGTTCCGTTATTTTGATGGTATTCACAAATACTGTTTTAATCGAAAATAAACTAACCAACAACATTTCCGAAAATTATTTGTTATTCATATGTTTGTAGGATAATCCATCAATCAATGATCGATTGATGATCGACAATCTGGTTTGAAAAATCACTTTTTTGCCAAACAGCGCACGGGCCACGTATTCGCTCTTAAGGGATTACGGCGATGTTATTTACGTCTATTGTTACCGGACGGGTTGTGAGTTTTCCTTCTCAATTACTACTACATGCCATACATAATCTTACATACTCCTGTGAAGTCAGATTGCATCCAATATGGATGTAAAGTTTCATCTCTTGCGAGGTACAATGGTCGCATCATATTGACGACCGTTGGCTGTTCTCCCAGTAGTAGTATCTGGCCTTCGACCCTTTCTGCTGGGGTTAGCTTGACTGCGTTGGTGTAATGTGTGACATTCCCTTCAACGACACAGCGGTCATAATAAGCATTTAAATCCTCTCCAGCATTGCGGTTTGGTACACGCAGTCTCCATCTCGTTTGAAAGAAACAAGGAAGCTCCTCCGACTTTCTTCGGGTCTAATGCTCCACCCACCATTTTTGGCGCGTGCTTCTGCAACCGACTCAGAAACGGAGCGATTAATAAAATTTCCGCTCTCAGGTTGACTTCATAGTCATAGTTCTCTGGCATTATGTCGTCAGGATTCGCCAGAATGTGGTTATTCCACACAGTCCCAGTAATAGGACAATTGTTCTCAAAACGTTGGCGTTGGACCAACGGAGTATCTGCATCGGCTAAAGCTGCATGCTATTTTCAGGTCTTGGAATTAATCCATCAGCATTTTCAGCTTTCGCCACTACTGGCAAATAGACCTTGTCATCGTGGGTTAGAATTCCCACAGCATCAATAATTTTCTTTATAGTGATAGGCACCATAGTACACGTCTTAAGGATCTTCAACACAGAAGGAGTCATCCCTCCATGTTGGTATACAGCGTCAGTGAATCTTGGAATCATAGTGAATTGGGATTTGAGTGATAAGATTTTTGTGCGTAGATGTTAGGCACTCTAATATCTGTATTGTATTGTCTAGCGGTATATGCAAGCTGAACAGTCGACATTCCGACACCACGACTGGTAACAGGTAGCATCACAGGTTGCAAAGTTTGTGGTTCAGCGAGACGTGTCATTGCTTCATCGTCGAGTCCTACGAACAGTTCCTTTTTAATTTCTTCTTGCCGTAAGGCACGGTTTTCGTTTCCTTTCTTCTCACGGAAACTGTTCATCTTAGCCTTATTATGTTGTTGATGGCTAGGATTATTGCGTCGAGACCGCTTGCGTTCTCTCTCTAGGAGGTGCATCATTACGGTCATCATAACGATCGTAGTTGGTTCGATCATCATATCGATTTTCACGATAGTAGTTGAGTGGTTGGTTAAAAGCACGCGAGGTATTGCTTCGAGACATTATGATCACCTTGACCTGTCAATCCAAATCAAAAAGCGGGGGGAAACTCCGCTTCCGCAGCAAATTGCGGCGGAGCGGACGGACCTCCGGCGCGATCTCATGGCGGCATGGAAAGAGCGACTGTCGCAACCCAGCGCAGCGCACGCCACGATAGCGGCGGTAAGACCCCTCTTTGAGGAGTGGCTAGAGAGGCGTCACGGCGCCCTCACCTACCGCCTGACGCAGGTCCTCACCGGACACGGAAGTTTCGGGAGGTTCCTGCACATCATCAGGCGGGAGGAAACGCCCGGGTGTCACCATTGCCAGGATCGCCCAGAGCACACGGTGGAGGTCTGCCCCGCTTGAGCGGAGCACCGCCGTGTCCTCGTTGAGGCGATCGGCAGCGGCAGCGACCTCTCGCGTCCGGGCCTGGTTCAAGCCATGGTCCGGGGCGAGTGGGAGTGGGGGGCAGTCGCCTCCTTCTGCGAAGCAGTTATGCTAGCGAAGGAGGCGGCGGGACGGCTGAGGGAGAGAGCCTCCCGTCCCAGCCGCCGCGGGAGACGCTCCGGGCGTCGGGAGCCGCGCGACGAGTCCCGGCCACCGTAGGCGCTAGCCTGCGGGCGGTGAGTAATGGGTAGCTCACTGTCCGATCAGGACCAGGCCCGTGCCGGACGGCGCGTATGTGTTCCACGCGCGCCTCAAAGAGGTGTCAGCATCATTCAGAGGGGCCCGTCAGGGCCGAAGCCTGCCGGGTCAGCGGGACTGTCCGAAAGGGTTACCGCTGGCTCGGAACATAAAGGGCTAAGGAAGGAACACGGGTGGGTTTTAGTCGGTAAGAGTCTGACACTTCCTTCCGCTCCACCCAGAGCGGGAGGGGTCATTTGATGATTTCCCATCCTCAAAAAAAAAAAGGGGATGACGGCGATTATCACATTGCCACGCATCACGCAGCGGGGCGCAGATAACGCACGTACGCACGTGATTTTTTACATACGAATTCAATAAAAACGCGCGTGAGTGCGTGTTGCGTGGGATTTGGCTCCGTTTCCCGCACACTGCTGCGTGATGCGTGGCAGTGTGATAATCGCCTACTTGATTATTTTTATGATAAGTCATAAAAATATTTAAGAAAAGAAAATAGTTCCTGGAAGAATTGGGGGAGGCCTTTGACCAGCAGTGAGACAGTACAGGCTAACAAAAAAAAAAAAAAACATAAGTAGTTGAATTAGTCAATAAAAACGTTATAGTTCAAACATATGGAACTAGAATTATTTTTTTCCACCGGGAACATTTACTATTCCGGTCTGTTTTCCTTTTTTCCACAACGCCTTATGGAAGTGGAAAAAACATCCGCTTATATCAACTAATGGAAAAACTTCTTTAATAGCATTTATTGCTGCAATCTCAAAATCGATTTTGATTTTTTTTGGTTGGAATTCTGGAATGTTATCTTTTATCATTTTAAACATATGCACATAGGTCGATTGGCATTTATCGGGTAACAGCACAAAAATGATCGACACTATTACGGTTTTGTCTGCGGTACTTCCAATGTATGGTATATAATTGATAGATTGGTCGGGCAATTGAAAAGAATGTTCCATCAACAAAGAACAGATTCATGGACTGCAATGCATTTTTGCAATCATTTAACATAAATATCAACATTTTATTTACCCCACCACTTTCTACCACCAGAAAATCTTTTGCGATCACTGGTGAAATGTTTACATCCTCTAATTTCTGGAATGTAGTCTTACTAACATTTAAAAAAATATTTCTTGAATGGTAGAGTGCATTTTTCACACTTTGGAAGCTACAAACTTGGTCAACGTAATCATTATTAGGGTTCCGTAGTCAACTAGGAACCCTTATAGTTTCGCCATGTCTGTCTGTCCGTCTGTCCGTCCTCGCTTAATCTCTGTGACCGTTAGCACTAGAAAGCTGAAATTTGGTACCAATATAGGGGATATGTAAAGTGGGAAGTGATTTTTTTTTTTAATTTTAACCCTAACGTGTGATATATTGTTGGAAAGGTATTTAAAAATGAATAGGGGTTTACTAAAATCATTTTTTGATAATGTCAATAGTTTCGGAAATAATCGCTCCAAAAGTAAAAAACAATGTGTCTCCCCCCTCTAACTTTTGAACCATAAGTTTAGAAAATATGAAAAAAATCTGAAAAGTAGAACTTTCTAAGGACTTTTTAGGAAAATCATTTTGAACTTGATGGAAACAACAGTTTTTTTACAAAAAAGACAAAAAGTTGTACAAAATAATTTCTGGACTAAGTTTGTAGTATAATCGTATATGCAAGCATTTTCTTGGCTACTGCCGCCTTGAGGTCTTTCTTCTGTGTTAAAATTACCCCATGTGCTGCAGCCGGGTTCTTGATTCGCTTGGCTACTGCCGCCTCGAGGTCTTTCTTCTGTGTTAAAATTACCCCATGTGCTGCAGCCGGGTTCTTGATTCGCTTGGCTACTGCCGTCTCGAGGTCTTTCTTCTGTGTTAAAATTACCCCATGTGCTGCAGCTTGGTTCTTGATTCGCTTGGCTACTGCCGTCTCGAGGTCTTTCTTCTGTGTTAAAATTACCCCATGTGCTGCAGCCGGGTTCTTGATTCGCCTGTTAAACGATAGGTAAAACAAAAGAATACCTTTACAGAGGTTTGCAGAAGCTAATGAGCGAGAGCACCAACACTTTGGCTAAACACTTCAAATAGAGCGGCCTATTCTAGCTAAAGAATTAGTTTAATTCACTCGCGGATCTAAACGTATTAAATAGTCTTATAAATGTTTTTACTTCCAGAATGTCATCTACAAAGAAATGAACATTATTTCGAAAAATAGAGGTAAAAAGGTCTTGAGGTAAAATCTAATTTATTTAATAATTAATAGAATTACTTGTGTGTTGCAGAAGATGCTCCGTGAGCTCGGCATTCAGCCTTTCTGGCTGTTGCCTGTGGAGGAGTTCAAACTCACTGACATGCAGCACTATGCTCTCTACAGCCCTTTCCCTAAACTAGATTTGGAGATTTTTGACAACACTGATTTTGACTGCCGGTAAGTTTATAATACGGATGGCTGCATTAAGTGGTTATCCCCTTTTCTTCACAGGCAGATAAAAAAAAGCAAGAAAATACGTTTATTTGAGCAAACTTGACGCAGAGAAAAACACAAACGCAAAAACAAGAACAAGTTGAGGGAAAATATGCGTTACATCCACGCAAAATGGCCATCGCTCAGTATGACACTTAAACCTTATGCGAAACAGAGCCCCAGAAGACCAATTCCCGTAATTAAAAACGTTAAAAATCTAGTCGCAATCTCATCTCAGCGACAATAAATGTCAAAAATGTAGGGATAGCTATTTTTGACAGATTGAAACTGAGATCAGACTGTGAACATTCTTAAAATTACTAGAATAAAAAAAAAAAATAAAAAAAAACATTTTATTCAGACCAGGTCCATATTTTGTTAGTAACAATGGTACTTAAAACCCCTCTGATCTTCTTCAACATTATGCTAACCAGAAAATTGCCCCTCTGATCTTCTTCAACATTATGCTAACCAGAAAATCTATGGCATGATTGTTTAATAACATAATTGAGCTATTCCGTCAGGTACCCACTAAAAAAAGCGATTTAAAATTTTCTTTAATTAAAAAGGGAAAATTCCGTAACAAAAATAAGTTGCATCAAAAAAATCTGGCAGCCGGATTACTGTCAAGGACGAACAGATTTTGCACTTACGCGTGTACATATAACTTTTTTTAGTGTTCCCGACGAATGGATGTCTTTGGGCATGATAGAGGGTGAGCAGTATCCATGTCCCGGGTTGGCTTACATCCCTAAGGATGATACAAAGCCCACCAAGCACAATGGTGATATAATTCAAACGTTAAACGGTTTGTATGAGGTAAGTGCTTCTTGTGGATTATTTTCTGAAAGTCTTTACAGCATGTCCAAACTGTTGACATTTAAAGTACATGGTCACAAGTGTGAAGTCCCTCGCTGGGTAGGTAGTCCAATTAATGAACACTCGAGTTTATTAAAAAGTAGGTTCTGCCCGCGACTTCGTTTTCGCGAAATTTCTTGTTACCCCCCCCCACCCACCCCGTAGCATCGCATCACCTGCCCGTACTATTACTTCGTTTTTGCTTAGCGTTCTTTCTGATATTTTTTGATCGGCTCCTAAGGGTGAAAGCGTGATGTTAAATAGCATGTAGCCTTTCTTAAGAATTGGGCTATCAAACGCAAAAAAAAAAAATCAAATCCGACTGGTAGTTCCAGAGATTACCTCCTATACACAAACAAACAAAATTTACCTCTTTATAATATTAGTGTTGATTAAAAAGCGTTATATGGGTTGATGGGACAATCCTTAGGTGCATCTTCTTTCTCTCTCGGACCACTTTTGCGTAGCCGCTGGATTGATGTCCCGTCCCTATCTTTCTATCAGTCGTATCAAGATTGATTAGAAAGTTTATCCGGAAAAGCTATGCGTATTTATTGATTGAAGTCTTATATTTGCAGTGGACAAACGTAGCAGCTTTAAGTTACGATAAAAATACTGACAAATGGGAAATCATGGCTCTGGATGGTACTAAAAGACTATACACGTAAGTACATTTTCCTTTAAACCGAAAATATACTTACTGTTTTCTATAGTTGGACTTTTAATTAGATGCAATAAAATGACAGCTTAAGTGTTACTTAAATGACTGAAATTGGCGTCTTTTTGTTATTTCGCGGTCATCACCCAAATCTTGTTTTTTACAAGCTTTAGTACAGAATAGTGTAACAAACGAAACTTATTTGACATGCATATCTCTAATCTCAGTCCGAAATGAGTTATTAAGAAGTGTCATTTTACTGCAGCTAATTAAAAGTCGGACTATAGTAGATTTGCACACTCAATGCAAGCAGAGGTTTGGTGCCTCCATGCTATACTAGCTTCTGGTACAACTATACAAATAAATAAAATTAAAGAGTCTGTATGTAATCTATACAAACATACAAATAAATAAAATGTCTAAATGCATATGAAAGTATACATATACGGTGCTTATAACAAAAATACAATTTTTGGCTGTCTGTTTGTTCCGGCTAAACTCCGAAACGGCTGGACCGATTTTTTTGGGACTTTCACTGACTGATAGCTGATGTTACAAGAAGTAACTTAAGCTACTTTTATTTTTGAAAAATAATAAGGGTTCCGTGCAAAACGGCTGAACGGATTTGGATGAAATTTGGCACACAGTTTATAACCTGGATTAATACATAGGTTAAGTTTATCCCGGTAGTACGTTCCCGTAGAATATTTTCCGACAGGTAAAAAATAAGGCGCTGGTTTTTTTTTTGCTTCCAAACTGTTAATTTGCTATAATATTTATTTGTTATAAAAGTTGACAAGTCTGTTGAGCATACATTTTTCGAATACTTTTGACAAAATAGGAATATGTGTTTGGCCATACAGCCAGACTGGGGCGCGGGCGCAGGAACGCGCGGCGGGCTGCCTGTCCGCAATGGAGCGCATCTGCGTTCTGCGTGTTGTAGTGTCCAGTGTTTGAAAAAATCTAATATGGATAAAGAAGACTTATTTTTACTAGAAAATTCTTACTTTAAATGGCAAAAGCTACAAGTAAAAAATGGAGTTAATTTATGAAAAAATTAATTTAACCAGAGATAATGAAGGAGAATTTCACACTGTATGAAAAATTGCGAGAGCAACCTCAGAAGTTTTTTGAATATACAAGAATGTCAATGGAAGCATTTGACTACATATTAAAAAACATAGAAAATTGTCTTATAAAAAAAATTAACAACTTTCGCCGAAGCATTGGAAACCTATTGAAAAGTTATTCATAACGTTACGGTAAGTTTGTACGTATATGATATCTGAGCATTTACCCTTGCCCTTGCGTTTCTGCACTTGCCAGGCATGTGAGAACGTGTCCTCAGTGCAGCCGACCATCTCCGTTTGACCGGTGACGGGAAGTGGGTTGAGGAGTTAGCGGAGAAGGAGGGTGTTTATTAGGAAGCCCGGAGCCGGTGTTATCCGACACCGGGGTCTGTGTAGAGAGGGTCAGACCGGCAGTGGTATTAGTCGTCGCCTTGGTCTTCGCCTGAGTTTTAGAGGGGTCGGTACTGGTCCCAGTCAGCGCCGACGTCCTTTGTTTGTTTTGGGACTTTTTGTGTTTGGTCTTGGCTGCGGTTCTCGCCACAGCCGGACCAGCGCCCGCGCTAGTGCCTGCAGCGTTAGCTGCAAGGTCACCAGGGGCAAGAGAAGTGCAAGCACTTCACTTGGGAGTCTCATTGGCTTTCGCCTCCACTCCAGTTGGTTGTTTATTAACTGGCCTTAAATTATCCATGTTAAATCTTGTTTTAAAATTCATCTCTCTGGCTTCCCACCCTCCATGGAGCCCGCACCTGGGAACGTCTCACTAATAAAAAGCTCGAACTTTAGGATTACCAAAGAGATATAGGTGCGCAAGGCTGGTTTACAGTGCGACATCGGGTGCTCGATCGGGTTGGCGTGGAAGGTTCAAATGGCCAAACCCCCCACGAACTGATCAACCCTCACTTACACCGTCAGCATGACCTTTACCTACCGCTTTGGCCGTCCAAGAACGACCTCAGCGGACCTCACGCACCTTGCCTGTGGCCCTCTGACGGGACACCATGACCATTTCCCTACCCCTGGCTGTTGGGTAGGGCCACCGTTTCGCTTGAAATCCAGACCAAAGGGGGCGTGTTGCCTTACGGGCACATTACAACCAGAGCCGCTCGGCTCAACCCCCCAGGACTCCTTCATCCCCGCTTACGGCGTTCAACTGCGCAGGTCCTAGCGCAGGTGACTGCTTACTCCTACTCGCCACCAGCTGATTTTAGTGATGGGCGAGCCCGCCCCCACCCAGTCACAGGGGGTTGCGGTTTTGATAACAACGGAAGGAATTTAAAATCAGAGGGACTTCTTTGTGGTTCCAATAATTGGAACTTCAGCATGTGGTATTTAGGTCAACCAGTTTTTGGACAAGAGGGTGGGAGGATTTGGAAATGACTCTAGCCCAAAATCTCGACGCTAGATACTGCCTTCTTAAGGCCAACGGCGGTTCTGCTCACTCTTCACCGGTGTCCTGATCATTCACAGATGATACAACCACCGAGTGAAGAGGCTCCTGGATGTGCTGCTTCGGGACGGCGGCCATTTCCGCGAACGAGGGTCCCTGGCCTGCGACAAAGCGAGGTGCCTGTGTGAGCCGATGTCAGGTCCTTGGGGGCTTTCTCGGGTTCGACTGCCTCTGTCAGTGTTTTGGCCCTCTCACTTTCTCCCTCCTTGACCAGCTGATATAGCCGGTCTACGGCTTTAGTTAGGGCATCTTTAATTTCTTTTTTAAGATTCCTCGAGCTGTCCAGTTGAATCTTGGCGCTGGAGAGACACGCCTTTGCCTCCGTGGTTCTGTTTAGGTACTTCACGGGTGGCACTTCTCGAGGTGGACTCTCCAGGCTTTTCCTGGCAGCTCGTAGGCGTCAGATCTTACCCGCTGGGTGGCTTTGGTTTTGAGTTGTTTGGGTGGAGTGGGCACGAGTGTCTTCTTTGGAGGAGTGGTGGCTGGTATCGCTGTTGGAGGTGTTGGGGGTTTTCGGGGCTGCCCCGATTTGTGTTTCTCCGCCTCCCACTCGCCGATACTATGCCGCACTGAAGGGCCTGCCTGTACTGGGCATGCACCCTCCACGTCCACACTCTTTTCCGCGGCCTGCGCCTTGGTCAGCGGGGTCCTGATGCCTAACATCGCGAGGATATACTTGTTGGTCGGGGGGACACGTGCGGACTGATCCCTGTAAAGGGGGGATGCAGTCGGTAAAATAAACTAATAAAATGTATAGATAAAGTTATTATAGGTAAAATAGGTCCTTATATGGCACTTAGTCCTGCTAATTAAAAAATAAGATTACATAAAATTTGTCAAATGATTTATATTCCTGCTTAATTTTGTACCAAATGGGCGTCAAAACCCTATAAAATCAGTTCTAAGGGCTGTACAAATGTTATGGAAGTGAATCCCGAATAAAAATTTTTGGCCGAAAAACCCAGTCTACCTTACACAGTTTAAGGTCATCCAAGATTTCAACTAAACCTTCCCCATAAGAGTCGCAACGTTCAGAACCCCACCTAAAGTGATGGCAATTGAAGTCCCCCATAAAAATTATAGGGCCTTCTATGTTTTCCAAGGTACGCTTTAAGATTGGAAGGAAACTTTGGTGAGGGTGAGCAATATAGACAGATAAGAGGGTATAACTACCCTCCACCCTACTAGCCACGATGCTAATATCATCACCTAAAGAAGGCAAAGATATAGCCGCAAGTGGAACACGATTGTTCACGTAGAGAGCCGACCCGCCATAGCCATCAGATCGGTCACATCTGAGAAGATTAAAAGAAGGTACACGGAAACTAAGACTCGGAACTAGCCAAGTCTCAGCGAGAGAACAAGCTATGGGTTTGTATTTGTTCAATAGGAATACGAGCTCATGCTTCTTATGAAACACGCTCCTCACATTCCACTGAAGGAACACGAACCGAGGCATTATTATAGGATGAGAGTGAGTTGATAAGTGTAGTAGCAACGTTGGACGGTAATTGAATTTTATTAGATGAAGACATTACAGTTAGCAAGAGTTTACTAAGAAGTTCAATATTGAAGACAAGTTTTCAGGAGATTCTGCTGGTTGACTATTGAGAGCACAGCCATTAGGCTGAGAAGATTGAGGAGTGCTGAGTGTGTGTTTGGTAAGCTGCTGATGAGCTGTTTTATCATAAGAGGGAGAAAGGGGAGCATGGGTCTTTGGCTTTAGGAACACAGTTTTTTGGTATGATTGAGTCTGTGATTTAGCAATGTCTGCATAGCTACGAGTAGAAATGGGAACTGTTTTACTTGCCTCAGAATATGAAATCACTTTCTCAGCCATAATTGTTTTAATAGTCCTCTGCCTGCTGTACTCCGGACATGCCCTGCTATTTGCAAAGTGAATTCCAGAGCACAACACGCAGAAAACTTCGCTCTCAGCAATGCAGCAACCATCACCAGGGTGATCATTGCCACTTGCTGCAACGGGGTTTGGAACGACAAAGAGATTCTACATGACCAAATCGGCAACACTTGCGGCATTGAATGGTGGGGTAGACGTTCTGTTCTACAGCAAGAGAAGTATAAAAACAGAAAATTCGTTTTGGTAAAACTTGGCCATCAAACGTGATGACACAAGTTTCTGTGAGCCTGTTTTCATTTAAACCGTCTTTGAGAACCTTTCTGTTTAATCGCCTAACTTTTATAATTGGACCACAGCCTACTGGGACTTCTAAATATGATAGCACTTCCTCTTCTGAAAAGTCAGTAGGAATTCCACTTACAACACCCATACGGGTTATATTAAAGGATGGAATGACGGCTTCATAGAAATTTGTCGCTAGGGTGTTATTGGATATAAAAGCATTTGCATCCTGATGGGATACAAAATCAACTGAAACACGGTTTCTACCAACTCGCTTGACTGTAACAATATTTGAAATTTTCTGATTTGACAAAAAGCGCCCAAATGTAACTGGGTATAAGGTGGTACCAGAATTAGCTTGAGTTTCCTGCCGGGAAACATGAACGATGAAAGGGCCTTTATCTGTTGCTAAGTACCTAAGACGGCCTACATGGGTTCGCGGTTGTTTGGTAGGACGATTTGGTATATCCTCTTCATTACCGGAGCGTTTGCGAATGTTAGTCTAGTAAGGAAGGATTTGTGACTCCAGTTTACAGACCACACCTGTAAACTGGCTTAATGGATTGGGAGTGGGACTTAGGTTGAATGAAGAAAATCCGGATGTGGTAGTGGGTCTATCATCAGAAGGGTCTGGGGGTTTATTTTTATCCATATACATCTTGAAACGAAACAAGACACAAACAATCACAATAAGCACAATATCACAGAAAAACAGCAAGAATTCGAACAAACGTGTTACCCCGACCTCAACAAAATACTATCTCTCTTGATATATTTATATATATAATATATTTATATATATAATATATTTATATCTATATACATGTATAATTATATCTCTCTTGTCACGTCAGTCAATGGTCAAAGTCAAAGTCGGAATGCTCCTTCATCTTTAGTCATTGCAATATATCACACTAAGAACGTCAGCTGTCAGATGATAATGACATTGACGTATGGTAAATGGTAACGTTTCATTTCAACAATATTCTAACAAACGTAAATTATTATTTGTGTTGTTATTAATTATTATTTGTTAGAAATGGATTGAAATATGATCATCAGATCACTTCTTCTGAAAGATTGGCTGACTACCTATAATGTTCATGTAAGTTAAATGATAATATCATCTTGATTATCGGTGATAACTATGTTGTTCTGTATGTTGTTATATGGTTAATATTGCTTATATGTCAAATCGAATGATGGAATATTCATGTTGTCTTTCTTTCCTTTGCAAAATATGCTATATATTATACATACATCAAACGCGCGCGGTCAGCTCGAACTAGTTTGCAGTTAATTTTTACTAGAAAAAAGCTCGAACTAGTTTGCGGGCAGCCCGCGCCCGCGCCTCGCACCCACTGCGACCACTTGTATGAACGAGCTATAGTGTGCTGCCCGCCGTGCGCTCACCGCGCCCGCGTGCCATTATGGACACTCAAAGGAAAATCATATGTATGAGTTCGCCGCGCCGCGCCCGCCCCGCGCCCGCGGTCCAGTCTGGACAAACACACTGGACAGTAATCGGGCGATAGTTTTTCACGTCATTTTTATTGATTTTTTTGCAAAGTGGTTTTACGACTGATATTATTTTAAGGCACCAGGAAAAGTACCTGATGAAAATGAAAGGTTAATTAAATATGTTACTATTATACATATATACCAGCGCCTTTTTTATTGCTTGTATTTCCTGTACGTGTCCCAAATAAAATGTTTCTTACATTCTTTTTGGGCAATCTCTGTTGAAAAAACTGTAGGCAGACAAGGCACAAACACAAGTTCATGGACTAGTTTGGTGTCATCTGCTGCATTTAGAACTAGATTTTTTTTCGCAGCGTACCTCGTGTACGTTTGATGTTCAAAGCGGATGACCCCGACACATTTGCGCAACGTGTCAAATTCGCTGTCGATCTTCGAAAGGAAGTAGAAAATAATCTTAGGTTTGTTTTGAAGATAATTTACAAAATAATATAATATAGTGCACAGATATTGTGTGTATTTAAGAGATTAGAAAACACCTGTCTCTAACCCACTCTTTCATAATAATCAACTTTTCCATACGAAGCTTCAATACCTACTTGACCCAAACGCCCATACGTTTGGGTCAAGTAATTGCTGATTATTTTTTCTCGATCACGATGTTAGTCCTATGGAGAAAGATTTTCAGTTTGATGGTCTGTACCACATCTTTCTATACATCCATACTAATATTATAAATGCGAAAGTGTGTCTGTCTGTCTATCTGTTACCTCTTGACGCTTAAATCGCTGAACCGATTTAGATGAAATTTGGTATAGAGATAGTTTGAGTCCCGAGAAAGGACACAGGATAGTTTTTATTCTGATATTCCCACGGGATCGAGACTTACGCGGGTGAAACCGCGGGCCGCTGCTATGTTATATAATTATGACGATTTCTATCCTGCTTATATACGGATCAAAACTATTCAGACTAAAGGTTCGCGCATACCATCCACCACCACCACCACCACCATCTTTGGTTAATAAATAGATAATAATAATAATAATAGCGCGCGACACAAAGGCACCGCTCGTTGCGCGACTTGCGGTGCCTTTGTGTCGCGCGGGATTTTATCGCAAGTCGCGCCTGTTTGAAGGACCCTTAACTTGTAGAGTTTAGTCGGTGGGTAAGAGTAAAAATTCGTGCGTAACGTTTGGTGCGACCTATATTTAATTTCCGACCTAGATTCTATTTGTATTTGGACTGCTTATTACTGGATGGATTGCCGGACATGCCTTTACACATTATGCCAAAAATTGTAAAAATGGTGCTCATTCACCAACAAGCGAAGGAGTATGATGAGGACCACATGGACTCGCTGAAAAATGAGGTTAAAACATACATTATTGGAGTCATTCATTTCATTATTTATCTTAATGCTAACGCAGATTAGGGCCGCGATACAATGCAAAGCTTGCTAAATTCTCTTACATCACTTTCGTACATTTTTTATGAACCATCGCACTTTTCAGGCGGTCGCACCTCGCCGCAGCACAATACACCTGGCGGATCGCTCGTATTCTTGCGACCCCTGGGGCCCTAAAAAAGCCACTTTGGCAGAATCATAAAGGGATAACATTATGAATCATAGAGAAGTACACAGAATCATCTGCCTGGCCTTTTTCCAACTATGTTGGGGTCGGCTTCCAGTCTAACCGGATGCAGCTGAATACCAGTATGTTACATGGAGGGACTGTCTATCTGACCTCCACAACCCAGTTACTGGGTAATATTAAACCCCTTGGTAAGACTCGTTGTCAGACTTTCGGGCTTCTGACTACCCGTAACGACTGTCCACGAATGTCAGCCGGGACCAACGGCTTAACGTGCTTTCCGAGGCACGGAGGGGTCACGGTATGTGAAGATGGTCCTCAGACCAACCGCGGCAAGCGTAGCTTAACCTGATCGATCGACCTGTGCGGCTTTTATTATTTAGCCACGGGCCCCTCTGAGAAGTATAGACAATATAAATAGTAAATAATGAGATTAGAAGAAGAGATAATACTTTTTTTTTTAAGTTTTACTATTTTACTCTTCGTTAAACGTCAGATTTAATAAACACAGCTCTTGGCTTCGTCGGAAATATCGATTGCACTGAACTGAGTACACTCGATGTCATAAGCTAACTCACACAATTATTGCGTTGCAGCGAGGCCCGACCCAACTTCTAAGGTTCTTTGGCACAATTTTCCAATGCGGCGCTACGGCTCTCCGGCTCTCCGCGGCTTTAATATGCGCTTACCTTTACTGTCAGTACATACCTACCCTTGAACATTGTTGCCGTAATTAAAGTGAAATGTACTACCATAATACTAAGTATGTGTTAGATTCATTGCCTATACAAAATACTCGCTCATAGTAGATACTAAGCAGGTGCTTGGTTCATTGCAAAGATACGTACCTGATTTTTATGGTTCCGTAGTCAACAAGGAATCCTTATAGATTTTGTCATTCCGTTCGTCTATCTTTCCGCGGCTTAGCTCAGAAACTCTTAGTACTAGAAAGCTGTGATGGCATGGGTAATACATATTAATTACGCCGACAAAGTTTTTTAAGGGTATTACCTCCCGTACTCCGTGTGGGGTTGGAATATTACAAAGGGCTTTGAAGGTCCGTGGCATACCTACCTGTCCGCCATTTTTTTTTATTGGTGGCCACGCATGGTTCCTATATCAACAGCTATCGACTTATATATGGTACATACGTTGCTGCCATTTTGAAAAAAAAAATTAAGTTGCGGACGGGTAGGTATGCCAGGCTCGAATATAAAAATCTTCAATCCCCTTTATTATCATCTCATTCGTTTGGTAAAATGAATGAATGAGGTATGTGAATCAGAGGAATTCTATTATATTTCAGGCGGAACTTCTCTATAAAAAGATGGAAGGGAAGATGAAAATAATTTACACTATACAAAAGTGCAAAGATTTGTATAATTTCATCGATGTGCCTACACCAGACTACATAGCTCCGG